>JAMPIV010006571.1:525000-706814 GCA_024509875.1 Oreohelix idahoensis | reverse complement strand
CGGCCGTACAGACTCGTTGTAGGGTTTTTTTCCCCCTCAAAAAAAAAAAAAAAATTTTTTTTTTTTAAAATTCTAAAAATATTTTCCAACCCAAGTTTTTTAAAATTTTAAATCAGAAAATATTTTCTAGCCCAGGTTTTTTTTTTAAACCAATTGTTTTATATTTTTAATTCCGGGAATCTCGGCGTCCTTTTTTAAACTGAGGTCTCTCCCAGCAACCAATCAAATTCTTTTATACCCAACAATTCGGCAAAAACTTTGAATTTGGCCTCAAACGCTTTCGGTTTTCAGCTTGACATGACGTATTTTTTAAAGTTACCTGTTATCAACGACCACGCTTACTTGCCACCACACTTCGACGCCATTTTGTTTAAAAAAGCTAAGTACTTATAACTTGGTTAAATATTGCTGTTGTTTTGCTTTGTTGCAATTTAATCGCTGTCTTAATCTTTCCAGTTATATCTTGCCCTTCAATATATTTCCGATAAATTGTCATAATATTTTGTTAAGGCCCTACATAACTACAAAAAAAGTTTGTTTGCATTGATTAGGCCTACTTTATTCCAGCGCTCAAGATTCGCTGCTTTATTTTTGAATAAAGTGGCAATCTGTTATCACTGGTCTAGGCTACCAACTCTTAAATAATAATTTTGTACATTTTTGGTGGTACGTTTTTTCTTCCTAGATTTGATATTCTGTTCATAATTTTGTTTATTCTTTTTTTTTGTTTGCTGTTAGCGTTTGCTTTGTTCGTTGTATTTTTTAATCATTCTCTGCTGTATGTTGTCTGATGTGTGTGTGCCTCTACTGACATATAGTGGTCAGAACAAGAGCTTCTGTAGCTATTGGCTGGAAGTTGTTGACCAGAAAACTAGTACTGGTGCCATCCGCTTCCCTAATTTGAAAGTCATCATTCAGCGACTGCTGATACTCCCTCACAGCAATGCTGACTGTGAAAGATCATTTTCAATGATGAAAAAATCCACACAGACTGCAGGAGGTCCATGAATGCGGACACACTCACTTCTATTTTACAGTGTAAGATTAACATTGATACATGCTGTGCAGACTTTAAGCCCACAAATGCAATTCTGCAAAGTGTTAAAAGTGCATGTGTTGATTATAATACAAAACACTGTACATCGAAAGAATAGTGTACCTCATGATCACTAAGTTTTTTTATATGTAAAGAACAGCATGAGACTATTAGCATGTTTTATATCACAATAATTCAAATGCTAATAGATTTGTATATGTCATTTCTCATTTTAAAACTGTATTGCGTATAATTTATTAATATATTTTTTGCGTAAGGATTTTTGGGTGTTTGTAAGGATTTTTTGGGTCCTGCGTACAGATTTTTGTCTCAGGAGGTTGACAGGTATGAGAATGGGAGAAGATCAGCTACCATGACAAGCATGGGAAACAAAGAGCCAGGGATCCAGACCCCCAGGATGACCCAGAGTCCGCTGGGAGGACAACATTAGACAATCCTTGAAGGACTGAGGACTAGAATGGAACCAGGCCAGGAGGAAGACAGCCAATAGGATGGTCTGGCGCTCTCTCTTCCAAACCTCTACAACTCACGGTAGAAGGGGAATGACTAAGTAAGTAAGTATATTTTATCTGATATATCTGACTGCAGCAACACCATTAGCATAAACATGTAAAAAATAATTGATTGTGGTACTTCCATCAGCTTAACGATAAAACAGCTTCTGGTACAGTCATGTACTGCGTGATATACCAGCTCTGCAGATCCATTTGAGAGAAATAAGTCTTCTTCTTCTTCTGTGTTTAGTTGTTAATTATGCTAAATCTGCAGGCCTGCCACCATGTTAAAGTCCACTGTCTTTTCCAGGTCCATGCAGCAGTCTCATAGCTACTGCCTTGGCTTCACGCTTTCTAGCATTGGTAGGTCATTATGGGCTGGGCAGTTTTAGAGAATGTGTTCAGGGGTTTTGGACTCCAGTTCCACATGGGCATTCATTAGTGTGAGATATCCTGAGGCAATAAAGGTGGCCGAGTAATCTGCAGTGGCCAGTCCTCGTGTGGAAAAGGATGGTTTGCTGGTGCATATGAAGCTGGTGGATTGATTTAGATCTATTGTCCATATCCTCTTTCTTTCTTTTATTAGTAGATGTATTAGAGAAATAATTTACCCGAAGAAACTTAAGTCTAGACGTAATTAAAAACAACAGTATCGTGAATTCTGCCCTGTGTAGTTCACGGGAGTCTCTGTAGGGGTAAAAAAACAGGATTACTGCCCCTTAGGCACGTCATAAGAGGCAACTAACATGAGGTTGTGGGTGGGGCTGGGAACCTCATTATGTAAAACAAATTGCTACAGAAACCACCACAACAAGAGAGCACGTCTGCTTTGATGGAGGCTTCCTGTAAGGGGGGACCAGCTGAAGTGGAGGCTTCCTGTAAGGGGGGACCAGCTGAAGTGGAGGCTTCCTGTAAGGGGGGACCAGCTGAAGTGGAGGCTTCCTGTAAGGGGGGACCAGCTGAATTGGAGGCTTCCTGTAAGGGGGGACCAGCTGAAGTGGAGGCTTCCTGTAAGGGGGGACCAGCTGAAGTGGAGGCTTCCTGTAAGGGGGGACCAGCTGAAATGGAGGCTTCCTGTAAGGGGGGACCAGCTGAAGTGGAGGCTTCCTGTAAGGGGGGACCAGCTGAAGTGGAGGCTCCATGCTCTTTAAGGAGCGACAAGAAAAATCATGAGGAAATGTTAAGGAATTGTTAAAAAGTTTCACTTCATTCTCCTGTGCCTGCAGTTGACTGACTAATAAGGTAGTAATAAATTATTCTAAACATAATTAAATGTGGTATTCCACTGACTGTGTGGGATATTTTTGTTGTCACCTCTCATGATCTATTCATTTTCTAAATACTGGAACATATATAGTTGATTAATTTTACTCAGATTATGATACACAAATTCTAGTGGCTCATATTCAATTTTTGTTATTGATCCAGCAGTGCTTGGGCTCTTGCCCTTCGGCCCAATGCCATGTAATGATATCTGCATGTTTTTACAAGTTGTTTTGTTTCTCTGTACAAGGTATTCCACTTATCTGGCCTCAGAGGAAAGAGCATTTTCCTAACATCATCGAATGCTGGGCACTCAAAGAGGTGGTAAACAGTTTCGTAGGGGTAGTTACATAGCTGGCACTCTGCGGAGTGTTGTGGTTGGGTTCTGTTCAAGTGACTGTTGAGTGGTATATGTTGTGTTCTGAGCCAAAAAATGGTGCTCTGATCCCTCTTTGTAAGATGGCCGATGTTGTCATTAGGATCAGGACTGGCCATATGTCGGTAAAACTCTCTCCCGGTGTTTCCCATGGTTCAGCCAAGTTTCTTTGTTGTTCATATGAATGTTTTGGCGGTTTGGAGAGTTGTTGCTGTGAGTGGTTGTTCTTGTCTTGTTCCTTTTCTGTGCTAATCTGTCTGCTCTGTCATTACCTGGTGTAATTTGAGTGACCAGGGATCCACAGCAAAGCTATTGTGATGCCATAGGAAGTGATAAGCTGATCAGCATCCAGGATTAATTTGGCTAATTCAGTTCTACAGTGTCCTCTGCCTTACAAAGCTTGAAGGGCAGACATTGAGTCAGTAAACATGACAATGTTTTGAGCCTTTAGGGAAAGGCATCAAATACAGTCTTCTGATGGTAAATGGCTGTTTCCCAGTGCAATGATTTCAGCTTCATGGAGCAAAACTCCCCTCATGCATCAAACAGCTCGTCGGAGGATCCATCTGGATAACATATGTAGACTCCATAACCTGCTTTGATGGTGGCCTTAAATGCAGACCCATCAGTATAGGCATGCAACCATTTGCTCAAAGGTCATTTAGGTCTTTATTATTATGGCTTCTCCCTGTCGCAAAGAAATCAACTTGAATGGTTTAACCGGTGGCCAATGTTTTCTTATTTCCAGCAGTTCTTTGAGAAATATGATGACATTTTTATATAAAAAATCAACTTTATTAATTTGTTTAACCGGTGGCTGATTTCTTATTTCCAGTAGTTCTTTGAGAAAAATGGCAAAGATTTTGATGAACAAATCAACTTCAGTGATTTAACCTGTGGCTAATGTTATCTAATTTCCAGCAGTACTTTGAGAAATATAATTGTCGTTGTATAATAACTAAACCTTCATGACATTATCCTCTAGAGTTGGCTCGTATCAAACTGCGAGAGGTCACGCAATTAAAACACTTGTAGACGCCATACACAAAGCGTAACACGAAGGCGTGCTGACAATCTCATTTTTAATAATAACAGGGCTACACATACTAACTCAGTAACAACAGCAATAACCATATTGTTGGCTCAGCAAGTCCTACTACCATTAGAATATAAAACAATGCTGCACAAAACCTAGCAACCATGAAGAGAGCACACTCAAATGTAATACGGCTTCTATAGCCGGCTAACCGACATCTTTCTCTGTCAGGCCTCTTGTTCACTAATCTACCTGCACCCATTTGCACCGCTTCTGAATGCATGATTATTCTTATGCAGTTCAGCTGACATACAATATTTTATGCACACTTACTTTAAAGCTAAGGTGCGCAAAGAAACATAATATGTTGTGCGACAATAATGAAATTTTACACTTGTAAATGAATAAAATCAACTTTAATGGTTTATTTAACCCGTGGCTAATGTTCTCTTATTTCTGACAGTTCTTTCAGAAGTATGATGAATATTTTGACGAACAAATCAACTTTATTTGTTTATTTAACATTTGGGTGATGTGTTCTCATTCCAGTTGTTCTTTGAAAAATATGATGAAGATTTGATGAATAAAATTAACTTTAATGATTTTATTTAACCTGTGACTGATGTTTTCTTATTTCCAGCAATTTTTCGAGAAATATGACAAAGACTTGGATGGACAAATCAACTTTGCAGAGTTTGTGAAGTATGTGAAAGAGCATGAGAAAGAGCTGATGTCTTACTTTAAGAACATCGACACTAACTCAGATGGTATGTGTGATACGTGATTGACTTTAATTTAGTGTGGCTCCTGCATATCAGTGAAGGGTTTGCTTCTGTCTGACTGGTTAATGGGTTCTGGTGCAGCTTGCTGTATAATAGTACATGTACACTTTAGTATGTGGTCTACTACCACTACAGGTGCTAGTATAGCTTGCAATCTGGGGTAAATAGTTAGGTTTTGGGTTAGGGATTCGTTTGGGGCGTGGGTTAGGGTTTGTGTTAGTGCTGAGGTTATCTAATCACTGATATTGTTGGCTGTAAACAACACATAACCTCTGCCAGTAAAAGTCACGTTAAATGTGTACTCAATACATTTCTGCTGCCTGTAATAGTCTTGTTAAAGTATATACACAACACATTACTTCTATCAGTAATTGCCATGTTAAGCACATATGCAAATTTATTACTACCACCAGCTATAGTCATGTTAAACATGTACACAACACATTAATGATGCCAGTAAAAATCCTGTTGACCATGTGTGTCACATTACTGCTGCAGTAAAGGCACATTAAGCATGTACATAACACGTTGCTTCTGCCAGTAATAATCATGTTCCAGATGTACATAACATTACTTGCACTAGTAGTTCATTCATCACCCTTCAACACCCCGAGGAGCATTGGTCTTCAAAGTCCTTCTGCCCCATGACATCCACTCAAAGTCTTTCCACGTTTTGCTCACACTCTTTAGCATTTAGTTCATCTGTTATCATCTTCATCACCCTTTAGTTCCCCAAGGAGCACAGGCCTTCAAGAAATCCATGCCAAGTCTTCCTGTCACGTGCCATCAGCTCAAGGTCTTTCTATGTCTTCCTGTCATGTACCATCAACTCAAGGTCTTTCTATGTCTTCCTGTCACGTGCCATCAGCTCAAGGTCTTTCTATGTCTTCCTGTCCTGTGTCATCGGCTCAAAGTCTGTCTATGTCTTCCTGTCCTGTGTCATCAACTCAAAGTCTGTCTATGTCTTCCTGTCACGTGCCATCAGCTCAAAGTCTTTCTATGTCTTCCTGTCACGTACCATCAGCTCAAAGTCTTTCTATGTCTTCCTGTCATGTACCATCAGCTCAAAGTCTTTCTATGTCTTCCTGTCATGTACCATCAGCTCAAAGTCTTTCTATGTCTTCCTGTCATGTACCATCAGCTCAAAGTCTTTCTATGTCTTCCTGTCATGTACCATCAGCTCAAAGTCTTTCTATGTCTTCCTGTCATGTACCATCAGCTCAAAGTCTTTCTATGTCTTCCTGTCATGTACCATCAGCTCAAAGTCTTTCTATGTCTTCCTGTCATGTACCATCAGCTCAAAGTCTTTCCATGTCTTCCTGTCATGTACCATCAGCTCAAAGTCTTTCTATGTCTTCCTGTCAAGTACCATCAGCTCAAAGTCTTTCCATGTCTTCCTGTCATGTACCATCAGCTCAAAGTCTTTCCCATCATGTCTTTCCTGTCATGTGCTTCAAAGTCTTTGTACCATTCAAAGTCTTGTCTCCTGTCATCAGCTCAAAGTCTTTCCATGTCTTCCTGTCATGTACCATCAGCTCAAAGTCTTTCTATGTCTTCCTGTCATGTACCATCAGCTCAAAGTCTTTCCATGTCTTCCTGTCATGTACCATCAGCTCAAAGTCTTTCCATGTCTTCCTGTCATGTACCATCAGCTCAAAGTCTTTCCATGTCTTCCTGTCATGTACCATCAGCTCAAAGTCTTTCCATGTCTTCCTGTCATGTACCATCAGCTCAAAGTCTTTCTATGTCTTCCTGTCATGTACCATCAGCTCAAAGTCTTTCTATGTCTTCCTGTCATGTACCATCAGCTCAAAGTCTTTCTATGTCTTCCTGTCATGTACCATCAGCTCAAAGTCTTTCTATGTCTTCCTGTCATGTACCATCAGCTCAAAGTCTTTCTATGTCTTCCTGTCATGTACCATCAGCTCAAAGTCTTTCTATGTCTTCCTGTCACGTACCATCAGCTCAAAGTCTTTCTATGTCTTCCTGTCATGTACCATCAGCTGAAAGTCATTCTATGTCGTCATGTGCATCAAGATTTGAATCAAAGTCCAAGCGTATTCCATGTCTTCCCCAAAAACCATCAGCTCAAAGTCTTCTATGTCTTCCTGTCATTACCCTTCCTCAAATTTTCCTGACGTAAGCCAAACGTTGGCAGAAGAAAAAAAACATGTTTCCTGTCTGTACTAAGGGCTCAAAGTGGGGTTTCATGTTTTCCTGTCATGACCATCAGACTCAACTTATCGTTTCTAAAATGAAACTTCCAGTTTGTGTGCCATCAGCTCAAAGTCTTTCTATGTCTTCATGTCACGTGCCATCAGCTCAAAGTCTTTCTATGTCTTCCTGTCACGTACCATAGCGATCAAATTTTGTATAAAAATACCTTCACGTACCATCAAAAAAATCTTTCTAATGTCAAGTCATTTTGTTCCAATCAGCTGAAAGTCATTCTATGTCTTCTGGTCATGTACCATCAGCTCAAAGTCTTTCTATGTCTTCCTGTCACGTACCATCAGCTCAAAGTCTTTCTATGTCTTCCTGTCATGTACCATTAGCTCAAAGTCCACGATTGACACAAGATTTGAATTTGCAAAGACCAAGCGTATTGAGTCCCATCCCCCAAAAACATACACGCAGCTCGCGTTTCCCTTCCCAATATTTTATGACGAAAGCCGGAACGTTGGCAGAAGAAAAAAACAACTTGTTACCTCGTCTTGAAAAAGGGAAAGTGGGGTGGAATTAAAATGAAAAAGAATCAAGACTAACTTATGCGTTTGAAAATGAAACTAAAACCAAATTTGTGTAGAGAGGAGGGGGAAAGAGAGAAACTTAGAAAACTTATTTCTTCATACATAAAGAGGATAAATAAAATGGATGTTTTGAATTATAGCGATAATATTGTGTATAAAAATACCATACTATTCCCTATAAAAAATTATCTTGTCTTATAGACAAGTATTTTGTTCAGAATAAATATAGAGAAAAATTATATAGATGAAAACGATGAAGAAGAGTTAGATGAAAACTAGATAGGATGATAGAGGCCAAGGGGCAGTTTAAAAATTGAAATCGACCCAATAATAACAGAGATATAGTAGATTAACACTTGAGGACAGTGACAGACCACTGAGAAAGCTGTATGCAGCATTTTAATAGCCTTCGAAGAAAACATTTTTGCTGGACACGTTTTGAACATGAAATTTGCTTGACTCGTTCGATTGGTTTCAATGATAGTTATGAATCGGGAGATAAAACCACTTTGCCAGAATAAGCTGGGCTTGAGACAAATATTTCAACACAGTAGAAAATCAGCCGCATAGCATTTGTGACCAATGCCTTTGCGTCTGATGACGACAGCGATCTGTCACCTGTGCCATTGATTGACCAGTTAATCTTACACTTGTTTAGAATATTTCAATTGCGGGTTATATTCTGTTACCATTGGTGGCAGGAAACCTATTGAATTACAGAATTTGAGGACAGTGAAGGGCCTCAGCAAAGCTGTATGCTTGCATTTGATATCAAGTTAATGACACAGAGTCCTCCTTATTTAATTCTGAAGAAATAACTCTTTTGCTGAATTTGCCCATGATCTACTGTAATCAGGAAATTCAAAATTGTAATAGAACATCGGGTGAAGCCCTATAACATGGGCTCTAGGCGATTTCATTCATTAAAATTTTTCACACTTGAACATTCATTATTGTGGGCACTGATGACAACAAATACACTCCCTCACACCATAGACTATCACGTTTAAACAATATCACAATCTCATAACAGTGACACTATGTTTATTATCAAGTTATGGACACAGAGTCCTCCTTATTTATTTTTCTTACATGAGAATATAGCAGATCATTTTTAACCCCTGCCCCAAAAGATTTTGACATCAGGAAATTAAAATTGTAATATAAGTATCTAAACATAACAATAGTCTTACTTAATTCAATTTCATTGAGTTACAGTTGTGTTTGTTTTATGCACTTATCACTAGAATTACACTACCCTAGACACGTAGCCTTAAACCATATAACAATCTCATAAAATGTTTCCCAGAGTGAGATCTTAGAGAGGTAGCAGATAGGTACCCTGAGAATACATCATCATCAACAATTAGACTCAGGGACTTACATAGCTTGACCTCACTGAGTACACGTAGTTTTGTAACATCAAAGTCTTTCTATGTCTTCAAGTCATGTACCATCAGCTCAAAGTCTTTCCAAGTCTTCCTGTAATGTACCATCAGCTCAAAGTCTTTTCATGTCTTCCTGTCATGTACCATCAGCTCAAAGTCTTTCTATGTCTTCCTGTCATGTGCCATCAGCTCAAAGTCTTTCTATGTCTTCCTGTCACGTGCCATCAGCTCAAAGTCTTTCTATGTCTTCCTGTCACGTGCCATCAGCTCAAAGTCTTTCTATGTCTTCCTGTCAAGTACCATCAGCTCAAAGTCTTTCTATATCTTCCTGTCAAGTACCATCAGCTCAAAGTCTTTCTATATCTTCCTGTCACGTACCATCAGCTCAAAGTCTTTCTATGTCTTCCTGTCACGTACCATCAGCTCACAGTCTTTCCATGTCTTCCTGTCATGTACCATCAGCTCAAAGTCTTTCCATGTCTTCCTGTCATGTACCATCAGCGCAAAGTCTTTCCATGTCTTCCTGTCATGTACCATCAGCTCAAAGTCTTTCCATGTCTTTCTGTCATGTACCATCAGCTCAAAGTCTTTCTATGTCTTCTTGTCATGTACCATCAGCTCAAAGTCTTTCTATGTCTTCCTGTCATGTACCATCAGCTCAAAGTCTTTCTATGTCTTCCTGTCATGTACCATCAGCTCAAGGTCTTTCTATGTCTTCATCATTCTCCATGTGTTCTTTGTTTCTACCTATCTTACCCCGTGTATTCCATAGAACAAGGACTGCCCCAAGTTATTGTCGCATGAAAAATTAATTAACAGTAGGGAACGCTTGACAGCTGCAGAGAGGCGAGGGAGAGTAGTGCACAGTAACGTGTGATAGAGATGCGCAAGAGAGATAGACAGAAGGCACAGGCTGAGTCGGTGAGTTCGTCACTAAGAAAACCACACAAACAGCTTTTCTTGTTTTCACTGGCGACAGTATTACTGCTGCCTGATAATGCTATCAACAGGTTTCCTCTGTGTTTGCTCTATCCATCTCCAGTGTCTTCTTGTTCCAGTGGCGCTTGTCTGGTTCTTGTCATCAATTCCACATCAGTGATCTTGTCATACCAAAAACTTCAACAGAAAATCTGTTATAACAGCTTGTTGTTGTCTAGCTACTGTGCGGATTTGTAATAAAATACTCTGTGTCACACCCCGCTCAAATTCCCCGATTCAAAACAATCTAGTAACGTAAATTTTCCGCCTATAACCACTTCTACTATGTTTGAAAATTGTCAAGAGCAAGGTCAAATGTCTGCTAAGAATTGGACAATATTTGACTTTTCTACTACCATAGTTTGAAAAAGGTTACCCTTCCCCAAAACCGCATACACGCCCACCCTATTATTTAGTGAAGGTTGTAACTATAAATAACTACAATGTTTGAAATTTTGCACCAAGGCCATTGCCTAGCCGAACAGTCCACGATTGGCACAAGATTTGATTTTGCAAAGACCAAGCTTATTGAGTCCCATCCCCCAAAAACATACACGCAGCTCGTGTTTCCCTTCCCAATATTTTATGACGAAAGCTGGAACGTTGGGAGAAGAAAAAAACAACTTGTTACCTCGTCTTGAAAAAGGGAGAGAGGGGAAAGGGGGGGATTAAAATGAAAAAGAATCAAGACTAACTTATGCGTTTGAAAATGAAACTAAAACCAAATTTGTGTAGAGAGGAGGGGGAAAGAGAGAAACTTAGATAACTTATTTCTTCATACATAAAGAGGATAAATAAAATGGATGTTTTGAATTATAGCGATAATATTGTGTATAAAAATACCATACTATTCCCTATAAAAAATTATCTTGCCTTATAGAAAAGTATTTTGTTCAGAATAAATATAGAGAAAAATTATATAGATGAAAACGATGAAGAAGAGTTAGATGAAAACTAGATAGGATGATAGAGGCCAAGGGGCAGTTTAAAAATTGAAATCGACCCAATAATAACAGAGATATAGTAGAAAATAACACTTGAGACAGACAGACAGACACACTGAGAAACTGCTCAGTTTTAAAAGTCTTCGGAAGTTACATTTTCGGGACACGTTTTGAACAGTCAAATTTGCTTGACTCGTTCGATTGGTTAATGATAGTTATGAAGGGGAGATAAAACTAACACTTTGCCAGAATAAGCTGCCACTTGAGACAAATATTTCAACACAGTAGATTAAGATCAGCCGCATAGCAGTTGTGACCAATGCCTTTGCGGTCTGGGCGACAGCGATCTGCACCTGTGCCATTGATTGCCAGTTAATCTTACACTTGTGTGAAATATTTCATTGATTGCGGGTTATATTGCCTATTACCAGTTGGTGGCAGGAAACCTATTGAAGACAGAATTTGAGGACAGTGAAGGCCTCAGCAAAGCTGTATGCTGCATTTGATAGCCTGAAGAAAACTCTTTTGCTGAATTTGCATGATCTACTGTAATCTACTTCAGATAGAACATCGGGTGAAGCCCCTATAAGTGGGCTCTGGCGATTCATTCATTAAAATTTTCCACACTTGAACATTCATTATTGTGGGCGTGATGACAACAATAGTCCCTCACACCATTGACTATCACGTTTAGACAATATCACATCAGTCTGTGTTCTACACCTACAGTGACACTTGTTTATTATCAAGTTATGGACACAGAGTCCTCCTTATTTATTTCTTACATGTAAATATAGTTCTCTTCATTTTTAACTATTCCTGCCCCAAAAGATTTGAGGGACAGGAAATTAAAATTGTAATATAAGTATCTAAACGTAACAATAGTCTTACTTAATTCAATTTCATTGAGTTACAGTTGTGTTTGTTTTATGCACTTATCACTAGACTTACACTACCCTAGACACGTAGCCATAAAACATATAACAATCTCATAAAATATTTCCCAGAGTGAGATCTTAGAGAGGTAGAGGATAGGTACCCTGAGAATACATCATCATCAACAATTAGACTCAGGGACTTACATAGCTTGACCTCACTCTGAGTACACGTAGTTTTGTAACATCACTAACCTCTCCGGCATGCTCGCCACAGGATTGCCTTATTAAATATTAATTGAACAGCTTATGCATCTGAGGTGTTGCAGTGAAGTTAATGCTTTATACAAATTATGTGTTGGTATATCATTGACCAGTGTCTGAAACTTTGCAGGCTTTGTTGACGCTGGTGAAATTGTGGAGACTTTCAAGAAATTGGGAGTCCACATTGAGAAAGCTGAAGCTGAGCATCTACTGAGAAGGTATGTTGACCATCCTGTTACACACTGGTGTTTGTGTCTTGTGATGTCATGTCTTCTTGTTTTGTACATACTTCATCTGTATGACTGTGATGTTCTGTACTCATATGTGGTGTCTTGTTTTCATGTGTCTTATACACATCTAAACTAGTGTGTCCTATCTTCTTGTGTCTTATACATATCTAAACTGGGGTGTCCTGTCTTCATGTGTCTTGTACACATTTAAACTGGGGTGTCCTGTCCTCATGTGTCTTGTACATATCTAAACTGGGGTGTCCTGTCTTCTTGTGTCTTGTACATAAATAAACTGTAATGTCCTATATTCTTGAGTTTTGTACATAACTAAACTGTGATGTTCTATCTTTTTGTGTCTTGTACATAACTAAACTCTGATGTCCTATCTTCTTATGTCTTTTACATAACTAAACTCTGATGTCTTATCTTCTTGTGTTTTGTACATAACTAAACTGTGATGTCCTATCTTCTTGTGTCTTGTACATAACTAAACTGTGATGTCCTATCTTCTTGTGTTTTGTACATAACTAAACTGTAATGTCCTATCTTCTTGTGTCTTGTACATACCTAAACTGTGATGTCATATTTTCATGTGTCTTGTACATAACTAAACTCTGATGTCCTATCTTCTTGTGCCTTGCATATAACTAAACATGTCCTATCTTCTTGTGTCTTGTACAAAACTAAACTGTGTTGTCCTATCTTCTTGTGTTTTGTACATAACTAAACTGGGGTGTCCTATCTTCTTGTGTCTTGTACACATCAAAACTGGGGTGTCTTGTCTTCATGTATCTTATACACATCTAAACTAGTGTGTTCTATCTTCTTGTGTCTTATACGTATCTAAACTGGGGTGTCCTGTCTTCATGTGTCTTGTACACATTTAAACTGGGGTGTCCTGTCCTCATGTGTCTTGTACATATCTAAACTGGGGTGTCCTGTCTTCTTGTGTCTTGTACATAAATAAACTGTAATGTCCTATATTCTTGAGTTTTGTACATAACTAAACTGTGATGTTCTATCTTTTTGTGTCTAATACATAACTAAACTCTGATGTCCTATCTTCTTGTGTCTTTTACATAACTAAACTCTGATGTCTTATCTTCTTGTGTTTTGTACATAACTAAACTGTGATGTCCTATCTTCTTGTGTCTTGTACATAACTAAACTGTGATGTCCTATCTTCTTGTGTTTTGTACATAACTAAACTGTAATGTCCTATCTTCTTGTGTCTTGTACATACCTAAACTGTGATGTCATATTTTCATGTGTCTTGTACATAACTAAACTCTGATGTCCTATCTTCTTGTGCCTTGCATATAACTAAACATGTCCTATCTTCTTGTGTCTTGTACAAAACTAAACTGTGTTGTCCTATCTTCTTGTGTTTTGTACATAACTAAACTGGGGTGTCCTATCTTCTTGTGTCTTGTACACATCAAAACTGGGGTGTCTTGTCTTCATGTATCTTATACACATCTAAACTGGTGTGTCCTATCTTCTTGTGTCTTATACATATCTAAACTGGGGTGTCCTGTCTTCATGTGTCTTGTACACATTTAAACTGGGGTGTCCTGTCCTCATGTGTCTTGTACATATCTAAACTGGGGTGTCCTGTCTTCTTGTGTTTTGTACATAAATAAACTGTGATGTCCTATCTTCTTGTGTTTTGTACATAACTAAACTGTGATGTTCTATCTTCTTGTGTCTTGTACATAACTAAACTCTGATGTCCTATCTTCTTGTGTCTTTTACATAGCTAAACTCTGATGTCTTATCTTCTTGTGTTTTGTACATAACTAAACTGTGATGTCCTATCTTCTTGTGTCTTGTACATAACTAAACTGTGATGTCCTGTCTTCTTGTGTTTTGTACATAACTAAACTGTAATGTCCTATCTTCATGTGTCTTGTACATAACTAAACTCTGATGTCCTATCTTCTTGTGTCTTGTACATAACTAAACTGTGATGTCCTATCTTCTTGTGTCTTGTACATAACTAAACTCTGATGTCCTATATTCTTGTGTTTTGTACATAACTAAACTGTGATGTCCTACGCATCTGAACTGTGACGTCATGTGCATATCTTAACTATGGTGTCTTGTCTTGTTGTTGTTGTTTAACTAGGGCTGCTGAAGTTCTTACTCTTTAGCAGCCAATACCAAGTTGAAGACTCCTTTGTATTATCTAAACTCTGATGTCCTATCTTCTTGTGTCTTGTACATAACTAAACTCTCATGTCCTATCTTCTTGTGTTTTGTATGTAACTAAACTGTGATGTCCTATCTTCTTGTGTCTTGTACATAACTAAACTGTGATGTCCTATCTTCTTGTGTCGTGTACATATGTTAACTGGGGTGTTTTATCTTCTTGTGTCTTGTACATATCAAAACTGGGGTGTCCTGTCTTCTTGTGTCTTGTTCATATGGGCATGCTCGTCTGTTCGCGGGCAGCAAAAGTGTTAGGACTTGGATGCCTTTAGGGAAGTACCTAGGTTTTATTTTTATATTTATTTAGGTTCTTATGTGTCCTATCTAGCCTTCACTTTCTTTCCTTTCCCTGACGAAGGCCTTGTGGCCGTAACGTTGGCTATTTTCTTTGTCTTTTGTCCTCGTAAGACGAATCACCTTTTTTCGATTTTTTTTCACGCCCATCCATTATTATCTACACTGTAGATCTAGGCTTTTCCTGTGGCTTTTCTGCCATTCCAAAATGTGTTGAGTTGAAGTCATGAGCTCCAGTTTCTCCAGCTTGGCTTGCATTTAAAGGATTGTCATATCTGGTCCCAAGCTAGGAGTAAGAAGTGTGTGGCTGTTGGAGTTCGTTTGTTGTTGTTTGAAAGTGTGAAAATGGGTTTGTTGAATCTGTCTACTTGACATAACGCAAATGGATTCAATTTCTGAACAAAGTAGTAAAAAGTCAACTTGAACTTCCAACCATGGGCATATCAACTAATGCCAAGAAGGTGTATAGTTCATTCAATTTATTTGACATCATACGGTTGACTAGACGAACATTCAATGTTGACGACGAATGGTTGACGTTCACTGGACAGCACACAACGTAAGTTTTCATATTTCAAATTACAGTTAATTCGTTCCTTAAGATAACCTCTTAGGTAACGTCAGACTAGTTATACAGAGTTCATAACATGGCATCCAAGTAAACAAATGAGGCAGTTATATAAGGTATGTCAATCTTCCACTGTCCTATGACCTTGGTAATGACGGAGAACCTTGTCAGGTCTTTTATATCATATAATGTTCCGATACTACGTATCTCCTTTTAGTACTGGCCTCTTATTTTCAATCAAGGAAGAATAACAATAATATACTTTTCTGCCCACGACCTTCGTGGCATCATAGCTTTGATATAGCAAAATACTTGAGTCACCTCTGCTTTGCGGGGTACGTATTCGTAACGGCCGAATACTGATTTTATATCATAAATATATATATCAAGCCAATCCTGGATGATCCTAACGTCGGAATCCGTCGGCTTTACAATTCATATAATAAGTTTCAAGTAAGACTCCATTTTTGCACCAATACGTCATTGGTACAACTAGACGTCTACATGAGAACGAAATACATAGTTATCTAAAATCATACTTGCTTCTTTTCCCAAGAAATATCACTAGAATACTGTTGACCCGAGTCCTCATCTTGCTAACAGACGGACGGTCATACACAATAAAAATATACCCGCAACACGGGTTCGAACGCCAAGAATCAATGGACTGATTCTTGGGCACTAAACTTCTCAACCCCAGCTATGACGTAGACTGCCTGACTAGATACACGTGCGGTCTGCATAACCCCCTATACGCCTTAGTGCACAACCGTGCGCTAATGAAATCAAACTCACCAATAAGACTTACTCTCATGTGAGTCGGTGCGCAAAGTTTCTTACAGAGGTAGGACAACATATTTAATAATATGATACTACCTTCATCTGTAAAGGAGTGTAGAGGTCTACGAAAAGGGCTCTACAGATTCCTTACCAATTCCCCCCCAAAAAAATTAATTATATTAATTTTTTTCTTTAATACTCGACACTAGAGGTGATTCAAGTTTACATATTACTATTTTATAAATATATCATGATAAAAATAATCAAATATGAAATTCCATTCAACTCAAATGAACAAAAGGTATGCATAAAAGCATACATCCACAATTGACGACCTTTGGTACAATGTGGTAAATGAAATAAAATAACATATTTAGAAATATTGAATTAACACCAATGTAAACGCAAATGAAAAGAAATGATGAGAAACCAAAAAATAAACAGAAAAGTGATGGATATGTCTTTAAAATGACAAGTGAAAAAATGAATAAAAATGAAAGAATACAATTTAAACACGTATAAGATCAACGCCCTTAACCGTGTCTCTAAGTCATTTTGTGGTACTAATTAAATTACCAATGTTAAATTAATGTGCTTAAATACCGATATTAATAAATCTACTTAAATATTGTATAGTTAATTACATTAATCATTATGTTAACTAACTAAATATCCAAGTTTAATAATCAAATAAATTCGTTTATTTCACTTTAATAGTGTTATTAGTTCCTTAAATAACGAAAGTTCCATTTTCCTGTTAGTGAACAGTTTATAATATAACAAATTCAGTTCCACGAAGAAAATCCAAGTGTTTGAAATGTCATTTCTGTGAGAAAATATAATCCTTTTACAACGTTATTTTCTCTTCAATGTCATAATTAAGTGACTTTTATTTTCACAAGGATAGTCATATAACTTAACGTTTGATGCGGGTAAATCTTAAGAATGATTATCCTTTCAGGAACCGTCCTCCCGACGTCCTGTGGTAAGAGTGCATTAGACTTCAGGCTTGACACTCCTTAATACAATGGCCTGCTGAATACCTTCCAGGGTTGTCCTTGCATATTCCGTTTCAGGAATTAATATATATATTTTTATGTTTGGCCAGTCACACATAATCTCCCTGGCCCGCACCTCAGGTACTCAATAACAAGGCACAACTTCTTGGCACAATTCACATCCATTTAATATACATATTACTCCATTGAGTATCATATGACATCTTAGCCTTTACTAGCACATGTCTCTACTGTCCTTGATTTTGCTCCTCTCAGTTTTAATGGAACAGTCAACTTACGTGCCCAAGAATTTCTAATACACACTGCTAAGACTAAACTGACATTATACTGTTAGATGAAAGCATAAGGCAGTGATGGTAATCGATCTTGCAGGTGAAATATCAAAATGCCCAAAGGCAATTAACACATTTTTAAAAGCTGGTCCTACTGGACACATTCCGTGCGTACTGGTCAAACGACACAAGCAGACTCCTCGTTCGAGACGCTAGCTCGTCCCACATCGAAACTGCCGTCTGCCGATAATTCAGGGCAGAAGTCAAGACGTCACTTCCTGCAACCACGGGATACCGTGTGTAAACAATATATATCAGGAAGTGATCGACATGATATGATATTTACTCATATCATTTACTCCCCCCCCCCCCCCCCGCCCCCGGATTAAAATAATGAAAAGGAACTTTTCATTATTTTCATAGTACAATCTTACAAGGTCACTGGAGAAACCATGTGACAATATCCAAATACTCAACTGTCATCATTATGATAGCACCTAGAGGCGTGCTCCATAATCGACAATTTAACACACAAGGTGTGGTATTTAGTAATAACATACTAAACCCATTATCGTTAGCAGACGCTCTTTTGACACAAATGTGAGGTAACTACATTAAATAGAAGGCAGTGAAGAAAAGTCAATATGTCAGTCATGGCACTCACACAGCATACCATGTCAACAAACGCCCTAAGTCGTGTCGGTATGTAAGTCTACCTATCTATCAAATGAGATGCATAATAGCAATCAAAGATAGAATAGAACATATGAGGCAGACAAGTTAAAATATAAGTGGTGACTGTGACAATATGTCAAAATAGTTATTAACATTTGTATGTATGCAATGTCATGTGGTGAATGACAATGTTAGTGAGATGTCATATGAAGATATATTACTTAATATCTATACATATGAAGGATATAAGTTATAATAAGTGGAAGCACCACTGTAATTCATTTGATATAATGATACATCAATGAACCAATGTAATGTATCAAGTGATAATAAAAATGGTCATGTTAGACCAAACACAGTTCTTCCTGTAGAAGTATTTAAAAGAACCAAAGTTTCAGTGAGTCATTAGTTTGCACATTAGTGATACATTATGCCGGAAAGGAATCGTTCATTGAAGAAAAAATCCAATTTCCATCTATGTTGGTTGTCGATGTTTGTCTTCCATGCAATATCATATGCAACACCGATACTATTGTTCATTCTGTACTTGAGAATTTCATACGTATGTGATGACGTGTCATTTGTTGGTTATGTCCCTTTTTGAACTTTGTAGTCAGTAATTTTAGTTACTTCCCTTTCTACACAATGTTTGAGATAGTCCATTCGTGCAGAAAGTTTTTTGAAAATGTAAGAAAGTATCTGAATTGCACCGACTTGGGTTGATATACTGCCAAAAGTCATTGTACACTGTGCATGAAGTAACAAAGTATTGTTCTTGAGCAATTGCATTAGACATCATGTGACGAACGCTTGAATATATATCTTGATTTTGGATGTACAGAAATTCATCATCATCATGTTGCTTGGCATAGTGTCTCTAGTTTTTCAAACGGTTTAAGTGCATGACGAAGCAATGTGGCTGTACTATTTGAAGTATGCAATATGAGTTAAAAGAAGGTATGTTCCTTAGTTCGTGATGCTACCTTTGCGAAATAATTCCTGACTTGTCCCAAAGGAAGTAGTGTTATTATTGAGCATCACAGTTGACTTGAAGCAGCATTTGCGGATACAACTGGCGATATTGGATGCTTCATACATCTGGATAGCACATCAGCCATCACGTTCAACTTTCCTGCGATGGGTTTAATCTGGTAATTGTAGGGTTGAAGGGCCAGTGAGGCACGCGCTGCTTTAGCATTCTTGAATCTCGCTGTTTTCAGGTAAGACAGTGCTCTCTGGTCTGTCTCGAGTGTGAAACTTGCACCAAGCAGGTAGCGTTGAAGTTTGGAGAAGCAGAACACAAGAGCCAGTAGCTCTCTCTCGATGACCGAGTAACGTTGCTCCGTCGGCGTTAGCTTCCTGCTAACATACAGTGTTGGATGTAAACAGCCTTTCCATTCTTGCAAAAGCACACCTCCAATTGACATGTTGGAAGCGTCTACTGTAAGAGTAAAATGTTTAGATGGATCAGGCAATCTCAATATAGGCAACTTGGAAAACAGACATTTTAATCTATTTAAGGCCACATTAACATCATGACTATAAACACACCTATTTGGTGACTCCTTCTTCACCAGTGATGACAATACAGACGTATACTCTGCAAAATTAGGGATAAACTTACGATAAAAGTTTAGGAGCCCTAGAATACTTCTAACTTGTTTTTTGGTCTTAGGCATATCAAGGTTTAGAATCCTAGAGATAGTAGTATCCTCTGTTTTCAAAAAACCTCCTCCTACTTTATAACCTAAAAATGAAATCTCCTGAAATCCAATTTTAGTCTTAGATGGACGTGCAGATAGATTATGACGACGTAGAGTGGTAAGTAAGGATTGAATACCCCTCAAATGTTCATCCCATGATTGATGAAACAGACAAATGTCGTCAATGTAAGTAATAAGGTCGTCTCTGTCAGAGAAGAGTCGTCTCATCATGCGAACGAAGGTCGCAGGTGCGTTAACTAAACCAAAAGACATATAGTTAAATTGAAAGAGTCCTAATGGAGTTGCGAAAGCAGTATAAGGCTTGGATCGTTCCGTTAATGGTACTTGAAAATAGCCTTTAGATAGATCAAATTTAGAAAAAAATGTAGCTGTAGCTAGTCTATCTAATAAAGATTCCAACACGGGCATTGGTTCCGCGTCTTGGATGGTGACCGAATTTAGACGTCTAAAATCTATGCATATACGTATAGATTTGTCTTTTTTCCTGATCAAAACCATAGGAAAACTATAAGGGGAATGAGATGGAGAAATGACATTTAATTTCACCATCTGTTCTAGTTCCTCTTTAACCTGACATTGTAAATGTATAGGAATAGGGTAAGGTTTCAACTTAATGGGTTGAAAGTCTGTCAGAATGATATCATGTTCGATGATATCAGTGTGTCCTGGGACATCAGTAAGGACATCAGTAAAAGAACGTAAGATAGAAGTAACCTGTTCTTTCTGGGAAGAAGATAGAGTTGAAGATATATCAACATCCTTCCAACTTTCAGTAGACAAGTAGTGAAGACTAGGTAATACCAATAATGAGTCATTACCATCAGTCAAATCCGAATTTTCTTCTTGTATGACAGCCAAAGAAGAATGACGACAGACAGATTGATCAAGAGCCTCAAAGACTGGTCTCAGATATGGTGGACGTGTATGAAACTGCTGTAACATATTGATATGAAAAGTTTTCTCTTTTCCCTCTACTGAGACAATATAATCAACATCAGACAGTTTCTCCACAATCCTGTAAGGTCCTCTCCATGAGACTAATAATTTGTTATCTCTCCTGGGTAATAATACGTAAGCTTCATCACCAGGCCAAAGTTGGCGTAATTTACGGTTTTGGTTAATAAATAACCTCGCCCTAAGCTTTGCCTTTTCAGATGAACCTACTGCTATCTGGCATGCGTCTATTATTTTTTTCCTCAAATTGACCACATACTGATATGAGGTCTGAACCTCCGTGTTCATCTCAGCACCAATTAAAAGTTGTTTTAATATAGACATTGGGCCGCGTGGTCGGGCGCCAAAAACCAATTCAAATGGACTAAAGCCTGTATGTTCGTTTTTTATCTCCCGATAAGCAAATAATATAGCTGGCAGGACTCTGTCCCAATTTTGAGGATATTTAATTGTAACCTTATGTAGCATTTGCTTTAAAGATCTGTTGAGGACTTCTATTTTCCCATTCGACTGAGGATGGTATATTGAACTAAGGGATCTTTGAATCCCAAACATATCCATAACCTGTTTCATAGCATCTGAAACTAACTGAGTTCCTCTATCAGATAGGATGTTTTCAGGAAAGCCTATTCTACTGAAAATCAAAAATAATGCATCAGCAATATCTGTGGTGGAGATGGTTTTTAAAGGAATAGCTTCTGGCCAGCGTGTGCACATATCAATGCAGGTCAACACATATTGATGACCTCTGGCTGATGTCACCTTTAAAGGGCCAATAATGTCAATGGCCATCTTTGCGAAGGGACGCAAAGAAATATCAGATGCTTGAATGGGCGCATCATGTTTTGGTTTTCTTGTTGCCACACTTTGGCAGATGGTACATGTACGACAAAATAATTTGACGTCTTTCGTAATTCCGGGCCAAAAAAAATATGACAAAACTCTTTGTTTTGTTCTAGCAACACCTAAGTGTCCTGCACATTCAATGTCATGTGCATGTCGTAAAATGAATGGTCGAAAACAAGCTGGTACCATAATTTGTTTCTTTAAGGAATTAGCAAATTGATAGTTTCTTACTAAAATTCCATTTTTGATAGTATACCAGTGTTTTGCACAGTCATCTATCATTACATCATTCAAATGAGCAATATGAAAATATTTTTTTAAGGAAATATCATCCTTCTGTCTTTGTATAAAGGTTTCCTTATCAATGAGCTCCATCTGAAATAAATTGTCATCATCATCATTCTCAACAATATTTATCTTAATATCATCATTATTTTCCTGTTGATAATGACTTATATCATCATCATTATTTTCCTTTTCTACTTCATCTTCTGAAGTGATATCTTCAGTTATATCTTCAGGTAACACATCAATGACTGGTTTGTGATGATCATTGTCCATGCGAGACTGAGCTCTGGTAGTCACAGCATTTGAACATAATAAGTGTTGTCTTTCCCATATCTCAATATCTTCCTGTGTACATTCATGCAATTTAGGTATGTTTCCCATAATAATTCCAGCAATTGGATTGTCCAAGAGGCATACTAGTGTTCGTCCTGTGAAATAAGGTGTGTCCAAAAACACTTCTGCTGTGGGGTAATATTCCACAGTTCCACCAAAAGTTATGCATTTCACTTGTTTTCCTGTATAATCCACCTTATCAACCAAGGCCTTGCGCACTCCAACGGTGGTTGCCCCTGTGTCTCTGAGTAAAGATGCTAATTTATTATTGACAAAACCTCTGTTCAAGATCAATGAACCAGTACTTTCAAAAGATGACATGACTGGGAGAGGGTGTCCGCATAATAATCTTGGCACTCCTTGAGGCTGAAATAAAGAATTGCAATTAGTGCAGTTATCACTATTTGCTAAATCTACACTGCATGAATTTGCATGTGATACAATATCATTATGGTTCTGATTATTATCATGAACAATGGCATTGGTACTTTCAGTGTTTCTTGATTGTCTGGAAGTATTGTTATGATAAGATCTTTTATTTGCATTTTGATCATTTCCTCTATAAAATGATTTCTGACCTCTATTTGCTTTTGAGTTATAATCTCCTTTATTTTGCCAGTTATTGGACTTAAATGAGGTTTGTGGATAAAAATTATCCTCCTGATATGAATTCCAATGTCTTTGAGGTTGGTATTTGTTAAAATTGTATCTACCTCTATTTTGACTGTAATTATGTGATGGTTTAAATCTTTGATTTCTATCCATGCTGTTAGATCTATACCTAGGTGCATTTTCTTGGAATGATCTGGCCGATGCAGCCGGTAATGAGTCTCTTACATTGTTTTTGCTCAGAACTCTATTAGGATGAGCAACTTGATATTGACGTCCTAAGGTTTGTAATTTAGTCAGGTTCTCTGGTTTTCTTTCCTGCAGGAACGCAAGAAAATCAGAACTAATAGATGACAAAACCTTGTCTCTTAGAATTAAATCTGACAAACCCTCAAAAGTTTTTTCAGTTTTGGATAGTTCAATCCATCTAGAAAAATTCAGTTTAACAGCTGAAATAAATTCAGTGAAATCTTTTCCAGAATCAGGGTACAAAGATCGAAATTTCTGACGATAGCCCTCATCATCCAATTGATACCTCTGCAATAAAATGACCTTAACAGCTTCATAATCCTTTCTAGTCTGGTCATCCAAAGTGGAGACTACAGTTAATTGTTCACCAACCAATAAGTTCATAAGTCTACATGTCCATGTAGATTTGTCAATCTTATATTCTTCACAATAAGTTTCGAACCTATTTAGGAAGCATGAAATGTCATCTATGGATGCGTTAAATTTTGGCAAATTAATCCTTATGGCAGTAGTATGATCTTTATTTTTATCTTCACCTACCCCAGGATGCAACAGTGGTTGTTGTAATTTTAATTTTTCCAGTTCAATCTCGGCTAATCTTATAGCTTGAGCATGTTGAGATTTGATCTCTTCTTGAGATCTGGCATAGGCTAATTTTTCTCTTTCAAGAGCCAACTCTTCTGATCTCCTTTTTTCCTCCAATTCTTTTTCACGGAGCTCTTCTTGTCTCCTTAATTCTTCCTTATGGAGCTCTTCTTGTCTCCTTTTTTCTGCCAATTCAATTTCTTTTTCTTGTTTGTGAAGTTCCTCTTGTCTCTTTTTTTCTGCCAATTCCTCTTTGCGAAGTTCCTCTTGTCTGTTTACTTCTTTATCAATAAAAGCTTGCAAAGCTGGACCCTCCAAATTAAGTTCTTTTCCAATCTTCAATAAATCCTTTAATGAAGTCATGGTTGCTTATTTTTGTGTTTATCAATAATACACAATATTTTAACTTTTATATATATGAATATGTCAGCTATATTCAATATTCACTCCACCAATCTCAGATCAATTTATACTTGCAATAGTAGATGTATCCAGCTAAACAATATGGAGTAATGAAAAAAAAATAGAACCACAACAAGTGAGAACAGCAAGACAGGGTTAGAGCAACTAAAGGAAATACAAATGGGAAAACAAAGGAATAACTAAAAAATATATATGAATTAATTTAAAATAATGCTCTATTACACATAGACAAGACAAGACGCATATCACAACAATTATGACATCTATGAAATAAATGATAGTAAGATGAGGCTAGACAATATTACAAACAAAATGTAACAAACTAAATAAAATATAACAATGACAGTACTTATGAGAACAAACAATAGATAAACATGACTACACAGCTAACAAAAATGGATCTGTTAAATTCAATAGAGGCAAACTTTTATACAACCAGCAGAGTATGCTGGGTCCTCTATCTGAATCACACAGATACTGCCTTATAGAACGCTTGATTTGCTCATTCGACCTAGCTTTCGCGGTATTGAATGATCACAAACCAAGTCCCTTCCAACCAGCCCGCTAGTTACAAAATCAAAAACACGTAATGAAAACACATATATGGCGAAGTCAGAGATCAGGCAAACAGATTATATTTACAGCCACGCTGCATGTAACAATAAATAGACTTATCTGTTGCCGAGAAACCACTCCTTCTTGAGACTTCGACAAGCAAAGGAGGTAGCGATGATTGAAGCCTAGTATCTGGTTAGGTTTAGAATGGCTTCATGCTGACATCGAAGGACATCGATATGGTCCATGATTTTTGATATAATATTTGCTTCTTGAATGAAGATAGTCAGTTCCTATGACTTCTGTGTAATAATAGGTCACTTTAATAACTTAGTGACAGCTTGAGGCACATTTATAATGATGGAAATCCCTTCCATTTATTAAAACAGTCTGGCAGACGATGCGTGCCGCCATTTTGAAAAAATAGTCCCCGATTCGTTAGGCGCTGTTAGGCATCCAATGGCTTTGGCCCCCAGAAACTGATGCGGGTAAATCTTAAGAATGATTATCCTTTCAGGAACCGTCCTCCCGACGTCCTGTGGTAAGAGTGCATTAGACTTCAGGCTTGACACTCCTTAATACAATGGCCTGCTGAATACCTTCCAGGGTTGTCCTTGCATATTCCGTTTCAGGAATTAATATATATATTTTTATGTTTGGCCAGTCACACATAATCTCCCTGGCCCGCACCTCAGGTACTCAATAACAAGGCACAACTTCTTGGCACAATTCACATCCATTTAATATACATATTACTCCATTGAGTATCATATGACATCTTAGCCTTTACTAGCACATGTCTCTACTGTCCTTGATTTTGCTCCTCTCAGTTTTAATGGAACAGTCAACTTACGTGCCCAAGAATTTCTAATACACACTGCTAAGACTAAACTGACATTATACTGTTAGATGAAAGCATAAGGCAGTGATGGTAATCGATCTTGCAGGTGAAATATCAAAATGCCCAAAGGCAATTAACACATTTTTAAAAGCCGGTCCTACTGGACACATTCCGTGCGTACTGGTCAAACGACACAAGCAGACTCCTCGTTCGAGACGCTAGCTCGTCCCACATCGAAACTGCCGTCTGCCGATAATTCAGGGCAGAAGTCAAGACGTCACTTCCTGCAACCACGGGATACCGTGTGTAAACAATATATATCAGGAAGTGATCGACATGATATGATATTTACTCATATCAACGTTCCATGTTATTTTGATACATAAGCATTGTAGATTTCACTTGACTGATTGTTAATGACTCTTATAATCGAGGTATTACACGTAAAAGTTACAATCGACGAACTGTCAGTGTCGAAGTTCAGTTGTCTTAAGTGCGTAGCTGCTAATTCGATTCATTCGGACATCTCGACAAGATGTCAGCGAGAACATTCTGTGTGCCAGGTATGGATCGAATCGTGTTCATCGCATTGGAGTTAACTTCCGTGACACATAGAGAACGGGATGCAAGGTGCCATTATATTCTTGTAGTAAGACACTTCCCACGCCGTAATTAGAAGCATCGCTGCGTAATACAAATGGCAAATTCTCGTTAGGTAACCTTAAAACAGGATGATTAGAAAAAAAATGTCTTTATGATATCCAACGCGATTTGATGTTCGTTAGACCACCGAATCACGTTAGCTGCACCTTTCCTAAGTAATGAAGAGAAAGGAGCAGTAATGGACGAAAGATGTGGTATGAATTTCCCATAGTATTGTACTAGTCCTAATAGAGATCGCACTTGTTTCTTTGTTTTAGGTGTGGAGATGTTAAGGATTTTGGAAACATTACTGTCCTCTGTGTATAACATACCGCGACCAATACGGTGTCCCAAAAAAGAAATCTCGTGGAAACCCACAAATGCCTTTGATGGCTTAGCAGTTAAATTATGATTTTGTAACGTGGACAGTAATGAGTTTAATCCTTCTAAATGCTCTTCCCATGAGTCACTGAAAAGACAAATGTCGTCTATGTACGCAATGACGTTGGGATGATGAGATAGGATTCGACGCATCATGCGTACGAACGTGGCAGGAGCGTTAACTAACCCGAAAGGCATAAAATTCCATAGGAATAGTTCATGAGAACTAGAAAAAGAACAAGTAACTATTACAAGAAAGAGATGATGACTGCATAGGCTGAGTCATCAAAGAATGTGAAATCAAAATCAAATATCCGTAGGTTACTATCTGCGTGACGCAGAATCGGGAACCAATTGTAATTGGAGAGAATAGTGGTGGAAATACACACCATTGTCCCGCTTGATAGCCATGCGAGCATCTCTATTGGTCCTAAAAGTAACCACGGCGTCACCATACCTGTTATTGGTATGAGGTAACAGACGCACGAACCTAACGCCTGCCGTGTGGTTGAGAAAATCTCCTAGTGCTTGCCAACTAGTTCGCTGTGGCAGATTTTGCACAAGGATGGTGCGAGAAGATGCACCTCTACCAATATAAGTGGTACCGTAGTCACAAGAATGTGAACAAGGTTGATGGGTACCATTAGTCCTCTTAGGTATATTATAATATTTATTATTTATACCTGTAGGATTATTCTTAAATGTACCATACTTTTGTACTTGATTATTACTATTTATGCCAGACAAATGTGTAGGTGTACGGCATGTCGTAGACACCTGCTTGCTGGGCAAAGTTAAAATCTTACTGGCAACCTTATTGGTATTAATTTTCCCAACGGAGTTACAACTACTCTTATTTTTATTAGGAACATCATTTTCCTTTTTCACAAACGTAACTTTTTTCTTACGATCAGTTGCTTGCTCATCAAGTCGAGGGAAGGTATATGTCCCCCGGAATGACTTACTAGTCTTCACAGGTTGCGTTGAAACCTTAATATCCTTCTTAAGAATGGACGCATGCCGTAAAGGCTGTAATGCATTAGCAACAGTGGCGTAATGAACAATGGAATCATTTTCGATGCTAGATTCCAAGATCTTATCATTACATAGCAATTTAGCAATATGTGTATGTGAAACAAATGTAGGAATAGTCGTAAATGCACGGGTATCATGTATATTTCGCTCTTCCCAATCAGCAATCTGCTGTGGGGTACACTCTTTAACCTCATGTATGCGGCCAAGTATAATATCACTTATAGGTGCAGGAAGAAGGCATGCGTGAATTTTTCCTGAAAAAAATGGTGTATGAAGGTTAACTATAGCTGTAGGAAAAATCTCCACAGTCCCTCCAAAAGTCACGCACTGCACGGTCTGGCCAGTAGCACATGATGGGTCGACCAGCGAAGTCCGTACACCGATTGTGCTACAACCTGAGTCAAATAAAAGAGAGCATGGAGTGGAATTTAAAAAACCCTTATTTAATTGAAGGCTTCCTGTTCCATAGTCAGTAGCTGACGTGGCCGTACAAGCCGCTGGTAGGCTGGGCAACACATGTTCGCATCGTGGCGTCGTGATCGCCCTGGGCTGGAATGGGGTAGTACCCTCATCACAAGACTTGACCTGTTCGAAATTCAGAGAACATGACATAGCACTATGTGCATTAACATTATTATCCTGTTCCTTGTTTGAATGTGTATCACTCAAAGCGACATTAGAATGTCTACGTGTACTACTCGACGATCTATCTCTTTGACGCGATCGATTCTGATTATTATCCCCAAAAGTGCTAGTATTTGCATTTTTGTTTACGTTAAAATCACGGTTAGTATGACTATTACCATTGTGCCATTGACTATTCTGTCTATTTTGATAACCTTGTCTGTTATTGAAAGATTGTAATTTAAATTTCCCATTATGATGATAATTATTGATTTGATTATTTCCAAAATTATTTTGATGAAAATCTCGTGATCTGTGAGATTGGCTAGAAGATACATTATATAGAGAAGTTTGACAAAATTGTTTCCCTTTAAAAGAATTGCAATTCTTGTTATTTCCCTTTCTGACTTTTCTATCTCTAAGATTCATTATCAATTTTTTCTGTTTTTCAGCTTCTATTTTCAACTCTACATAATCTGACTTCAACTTCTCATAATTCCTTTTGAATAGTTCTAGCTCTCTAGCAATCCCATTCATAATATTTAAATCTTTAACTTCGAGTTCTGCAGCAGCAGTTTGAGTTAGATGTTCAACATCGATAGTGTGTTTCCTGACATGTTCTTTATTAATGGCCTTTTCTCTTTCAAGTGCCTCAATGGCATTTTGATGGCTATTCGTAAGCTCCTCAACCCTTAATTTCAGAAGAGGAATCTCAGATGTAAGTTCTTGAATCTGAGCCAAATGAGCATGACAGTCTGTCTTTATAGTCATATTTAACTTATCAAATTCTTCAATGACCTTATTCCCCTTGTCAAGTAATTTTTTTACTGAGCGTACTTCATTCTCTAACTCATTTTTCTCCATGAGTAATTTTTCAATATTTATCAGTTTTTCCTGAGACACTTTCTCCTGTTGACATAGCAGATTTCTGAGTTCTTGATTTGCCAAGGTAAGATCTGCTACCTTCTTATCCAAAACTTTCATGTTTTGTTCCATCGTTTTTTCCATATTACACTTTTCTCTCAAAAGAGTTACCTCAGATGTCAGGCTCTGAATTTGAGCCACGTGTGTATTGCAATCTATCTGCAAAGTAGTATTAATAGCAATAGGTTTATTTTCATTGTCACTTTCTTCTTCGAAACGTATGTTCATTAAGGAGGTCACCTCATTATCTAACTCTCTTTTCTGCCTAAAAGAAGAGTCGTGAAATTTCTTATTATCCTCTATCAACACCGTCACTTTATTCTTCAACTCAGCATTTTCAAAATCTATAGCCAACAACTTCTTCTCATATTCTCCTTTTTGCTGTAGCAGCTCATTCGTAAGGGCAATCTCCCTACCCTTGTGCTTCGTTATGGTTTTCTTCAACTCATCCACCTCAATAACACTACTGTCTTGAGTAGTAATTTTTCCTTCATCATAAAAAATGGTGGATAATAATTTAGCAAGTCTCACTGCTTTCTCTTGTGAAAAGCCATATTTGCACCTAAGAAAAGCAAAATTCTTGAGATCCTGGGTAATTTGAAGTAAGAAATGTTCAATGGCATATTCTTCACAACTTGAACCCCATTTACCTATTCTATCTCCCTCCCGGAGAAAATGATCCAAAATATCCATTATGTCTAATAATTTTTTTCACTCTAATAAGTGTTACTATACCAAGTGGTCTTCGTTCCTGTCCTAGAACGGTAAAATCAAGTCATATAATAGGCAATTATATTAATAATTAATAAAGTAATTTATAACATGAAATGGTATGAAAGCAATAACGTGACAGACAATAGCACAATACTAACACGACACGATAATCAAGACAAATGAAAACAGTCGTAGAAATCAACAAAAATAAAAATGTGGAACTAAAATAGAATGTCGTAAAAAATTACGATGACATCTACGATCAGATAATACACAAGACAGTTGACAACACAGTGTATAGACATCAATGGTGTAAGAAACTGAACGACAGTCAGGTTAGAAGGACGCATAATACAAACAAAATACATCATAAAACTAAGTACGAGTAAAATAACTACCAAAAACAACGATTAAAACTTGACGCTACAACTAACAGTCAGGTGTCACAGACTACCAGACACAGTGGACCAAAGATCCTTCTATGCTCACGCATAGGAACATTCCACTGAGGGAAGTCTGCAAAATAATTCCTATAGAACACTCAAGACGGACCTGTGGCGAAACTGGTATTTTCCCGTCCTAAGTCGCCATTCCCAAACTCTCACAAAAAACATTGAACATAGAACATGCAACATGAAACATGAATAAAAAGTAGTGGACATATTACTAGATAAGATGCAGCTAAACGTAAAACGGTGTAATAACAACACGACGTTTTTACTTATCTCAACCGGCTACCAAAAAAATATTCCTCGCATCCGGGACTGCATGTATGAGACATCTACTTAAAGTCCTGTAATGACCGTTAGAATTGCTGCAAGGTCCAGGCTGTTGTCGCCGCCGACTAGTTATACAGTGTTCATAACATGGCATCCAAGTAAACAAATGAGGCAGTTATATAAGGTATGTCAATCTTCCACTGTCCTATGACCTTGGCAATGACGGAGAACCTTGTCAGGTCTTTTATATCATATAATGTTCCGATACTACGTATCTCCTTTTAGTACTGGCCTCTTATTTTCAATCAAGGAAGAATAACAATAATATACTTTTCTGCCCACGACCTTCGTGGCATCATAGCTTTGATATAGCAAAATACTTGAGTCACCTCTGCTTTGCGGGGTACGTATTCGTAACGGCCGAATACTGATTTTATATCATAAATATATATATCAAGCCAATCCTGGATGATCCTAACGTCGGAATCCGTCGGCTTTACAATTCATATAATAAGTTTCAAGTAAGACTCCATTTTTGCACCAATACGTCATTGGTACAACTAGACGTCTACATGAGAACGAAATACATAGTTATCTAAAATCATACTTGCTTCTTTTCCCAAGAAATATCACTAGAATACTGTTGACCCGAGTCCTCATCTTGCTAACAGACGGACGGTCATACACAATAAAAATATACCCGCAACACGGGTTCGAACGCCAAGAATCAATGGACTGATTCTTGGGCACTAAACTCTCAACCCCAGCTATGACGTAGACTGCCTGACTAGATACACGTGCGGTCTGCATAACCCCCTATACGCCTTAGTGCACAACCATGCGCTAATGAAATCAAACTCACCAATAAGACTTACTCTCATGTGAGTCGGTGCGCAAAGTTTCTTACAGAGGTAGGACAACATATTTAATAATATGATACTACCTTCATCTGTAAAGGAGTGTAGAGGTCTACGAAAAGGGCTCTACAGTGGCATACTGTGCATTCCCTGCCATCCAAGGGGGCTGTAACTGTCTTTTTTCGTTCTTGAGGTGATCACTTGCACAAGACAGTAAACATCATGTTGTTAGATGTGTGGTACTTGTAAGATGAGCTGAGTGTGGGTGCAAATGAAGGCGCAAATGTGTTTAGGCTCGTATATGTTGTGTAATGCAACCCATACACTCACATGCAGTAGTCAAGGATGCTTGAACACTGCTGGCACATTTCAAAAACATTTATTGACGATAATACACATAGCATCAACAGGAACAGTCAGTGTAAACAAGGTCATGCTGACCGGAAATCGTTAGGTATACATCAGGCATTCAAAAAAAGGCTGGTAAACATTCCAATATTCGTTCATGGTCAATAATAATGTTCTTCGATGACAGTTCGTAATGCCGCTTTGGTATCTCTGACTAAACGCGTCAGATACCTTAATCACTTTGATTTACAGGTACAACTTGGCATTCCCCGCCAATTGCACATTATCAGGCTGTAATATATTAGCCTTAACACAGGCCTCGTTATGGCGTCATCTGTGTACTTCTTTTAAGCAGGTTAACATCAACCCTGCAGTAATGCTTATGTAGATATAAATATACCGCCAATCTGCGGTTCCCACAATATAACTTCGTCACTGGACTTCTGTTCGTTTAAAGACAAATAGTCTTACATAGCTATCTTGAGCATAATGTATAAGTTCTGCATACAGGATCGGTGAGCTGTCCTCACAGAAGGTACTTCTTTAACAAATTCTGCCACCGAAAGCATAGTAATGAAAAAGGTCGGTGTTACCTTGCAACGAATCCTCAGAACATAATAACATTACTGTCATCCTTCCTGACGCACAGAGAATCAATGGAGAAAACTGCCAACGCAGTCACTTCGAAGATTTTCCTCCCCTATAATGGACATACACGTCCTCAGAAGCCAGGACTTCACAACTCAACAAGACAGAAGTCTAATTTCGCGCTCTCCACTGCGCATCGCATAGAGCCCAGAACTGTATTACCTTTGACCCAAAAGGTCAAACACAATGAACGAACAAACAAGGGAGATAACCCCTAACCAACCTGACACAGCAAAGTCAAGACATAGTTACTAAACTTTGACCAAGGTGAAAAAACCTACAACCAATAGATCGATGTTTGAAACTCCATCAAAAATGAAAGCAACAGGGGCTCTCCAACTATGCAGAGCTAAAATACTGTGCTCTGGTTCTGGGCTCTCCCAAGCAATTCTCACGTCCGGCACAGAGCCACTTCTCAGCTTCCCCTGCCTATCACTGGGTCCATAGTGAGATCCTCCTGCATACAGTCAACCAAGTCAAAGTCAAAGAATTACGCCTGGGGCTCAAGTGACTTCTCCAAGCTTAGTCTGCAATGCTGGGTTCTCAACAAGTTTCACCACAGGGGAAATCCCTGGAAGTGTGTGGATGATTTCAAGAGTCAACGAGGATGTAATTAGCCTCACAGACATAGGTTCACTTCTACATACATATATTGTAGCATTGTGCGTAGCTGGTGGTCATATAAGGATGACTCCAGATATGCCTCCCATTTGTCTTCATGTATCTTGTACATAACTGAACTATGATGTTTTGTCTTCTTGTGTCCCGTACGTATATGGATTATGATGTCCTGTCTTCTTGTGTCTTCATTCATTCATAACCCTCCACTCCCAAAGGAGCATAGGCCTTCAACAAACACATGCCAAGTCCTCCTGTCACGTGCCATCATCTCAAGTTCTTTCCATGTTCTCCTCATCATTTTCACCTCTCTTTCCAACTCTCTTCTCCATGTACTTCTTGGTCTTCCTCTGCCTCTCTTGCCCTGGGGGTTCCAGAACAAGGACTGCCTTGTAATGCTATCAACAGGTTTTCTCAGTGTGTGTCCTATCCATCGCCATCGTCTTCTTCTCATTTCTTGTTCCACTGGCACTTGTCTAGTTCTTGTCATCAGTTCCACGTTGGTAACCTTGTCATACCATTTTAGTCCCTCTATTCTACGCAAGCACCCATTTATGAAAGTCTGTAGCTTTTTGGTTGTTGTCTTTGTTGTTCTCCATGTCTCTGAGCCATACAATAGGACTGACTTCACATTTGAGTTGAAGATTCTTATTTTCGTGTTGGATCCTATTTCTCTTGATCTCCATATATTTCCCAATGCAATGAAAGCTCCTCTTGCTTTTTGTATTCTTATTTTGATATCGCTGTCTGTCTTGTGTCTTGTACACATCTAAACTGTGATATCCCATCTTCTTGTGTCATGTACACATCTGAACTGTTATTCTTATTAATCTAAATTTTAATATTTATTGTAGATACCTACAGAAGGTAGGTGTATATAAGGTGTTTGCTGCCAGGGGCTCTACACTAGTATTATACATGAACTGGTTGTTGTTAGTAGACACTACTACAGTAGTGTACAAGAAAAGGTTGTTGTTATTTAACACTGCTACAGTATTGTACATGAAGTGGTTGTTGTTAGTAGACACTGCTACAATATTGTAAATGAGGTGGTTGTTGTTAGTAGACACTGCTACAGTATTGTACATGAAGTGGTTGTTGTTAGTGGACACTGCTACAATATTGTACATGACGTGGTTGTTGTTAGTAGACACTGCTACAATATTGTACATGAAGAGGTTGTTGTTAGTAGACACTACTACAGTATTTTACATGAAGTGGTTGTTGTTAGTAGACATTACTACAATATTGTACATGAAGTGGTTGTTGTTAGTAGACACTACTAAATTATTGTACATAAAGTGGTTGTTGTTAGTAGACACTACTACATTATTGTACATAAAGTGGTTTTTGTTAGTAGACACTACTACAGTATTGTACATAAAGTGGTTTTTGTTAGTAGACACTACTACAGTATTGTACATGAAGTGGTTGTTAGTAGACACTACTACAGTATTGTACATGAAGTGGTTGTTGTTAGTAGACACTACTACAGTATTGTACATGAAGTGGTTGTTGTTAGTAGACACTACTACAATATTGTACATGAAGTGGTTGTTGTTAGTAGACACTACTACAGTATTGTACATGAAGTGATTGTTGTTAGTAGACATTACTACAATATTGTACATGAAGTGGTTGTTGTTAGTAGACATTACTACAATATTGTACATGAAGTGATTGTTGTTAGTAGACATTACTACAATATTGTACTTTTGAAAACTAGTCAATGAAAACTACTACGGTAAAAAGTAAAGGTAGTCCCATGACAGATACTGTCACAGGAGAGTAACGTGTTGGAGACTTCACTTATACTATATCGCAGCTTTATGAGGTGAAGTAACAAGTTCCCTTCCTCATTGCTTTTGCCTTCCATAACTCAAGAGCAGAATTAGATACCCATTTTCATAGCTTGTGTCACGAGTGTGGGAGTAGATTATGTCTGAGTTTAGACAGAGTATGAGGGAAGTGTGAAAGTAGAAATGGATAGAGTCACTAATGTAAAATAGGGAGTGAAGTATGACTTCTGGAGAGAAGAGGTATGTAATTAGGTATCTAACGTCTTCTTCCAGCCACACTCGAGACAATGTTTAGAATGTCATGCACCTCATCCATCCTCTCCACTAAATAGATTACTCTATTACAGTAAGGACAACACAAGTAAACATCAAGTGACAGGTAGAATTAGAAAAAGGGAATTCTGACCACTTAGAACATTTAAATATATTTATTAAATAAATCCACAAATAATAAAATAATAACCTCACTATCTTTGATGGGCTAGTGATCTCATGTCACAATGCAATAAAGAGCAAAGACGAATCGTATCGATTCCAAACCCCCAATTGCACATACACGTACAAAAGAAAAAAATCTAACTAACAGGGGTGGCCCCAGTCCTCTTGTTCGAAGACGTCTGATTCCATTTGGTTAAATTACTCCGGAGGGATATACCTCCTAGGCTGTAGAAATCACTAACTAATGATACTCAATTACACTAAACTATTATCCCACAGTCTGCCAAACTACTCCACATACTTAAGGAAAAAATTATATTCCATCACTGAAACAAATATCTATAGGCTGTGGAAAGAAAAAAAAAACTATCCCAAATGCAGCTAGTGGTAATATTGTAGACTAAGGCTCTCAGTGTAAAGCACTCAGCAACAAATTGGTGTATTACTAGTGCCCTAGGCTGTGGTTGTAATAACAGTTGAGGCATTATGAGAGTAAGTCCCATTTGAAAGACTAGCTGATCAAACTAACTTTGACTTGTGCAAGGAAAACGAATGCCCATGGGAGAGGTCAAAGACGCATACCCGGACAAAGTAGAGATGTAATGAGACGACTTCGCATGGTTCAACAGACTAACCTCTACTCTCTGACTTTCTGCACTGATGTGTAGGAGTAGCAATTGGCTATAGTATGTACCGAAGTAAAAGGTATGGTAATGGAAGCAGGCAGTCAATGCCATGGTACTAGGTGACGTAGGAAACAGGTACAGGGAATGGTCCAAATGCCCCTGTAAACAGACAAGTAATCAATATCCCATTAATAACACATATCGGACATGCCTATTTATTTCACTCTTGCACATTCAAACCAAAACAAACCCTCACCCTTTACACTCCCCTTTTCTTCTTCATTTGCCCTAAGGCATCAGGCTCACAATTAAAGTCCCACCCTCTTATCGATTAAAAGTCTTTCTCTGTGCGCTTGCGTGGCTGTTTCATCGGACAGCGATGATTTACATCTAAGGTCACTGCCTGGCCTTATTATTCCACACACACAGTTAGCATACAAGATACAAAGGTTTGGAACAAATTTAAGGTTATACTCCCATTCCAAGGTAATTAAGAGTTGCCCGATTGATAATTACCCAAGTAAATAATAAAACCAGATTAATTAAAAAAATAGCATGCTCTTGTCATCAGTATTTACAAAATAGCGACACTATTTAAAGTAATTACTATACACAGACCAAGTGACAAATAGTAGTAATATTTACCGCCTTGGCGGCAACTAAAGTAATATTATACACAGAGTCACACCTTCTGTGTGTGTGTGTGTGTGTATATATATATATATATATATATATATATATATATATATATATATATATATATATATATATACATATACATATACATATACATACATATATATATATATATATATATATATATATATATATATATATATATATATATATATATATATATATATATATATATATATATATATATATATATATATATATGAAACCCTCATGCATTAAGTAAGTAAGTGCGCTTACCAAATAAGAGAAAGAATTCCTAACAAAATACAGCTGGTATTCGCTCTGGCGCAGATATCACTGCAAGGTAGAAAATTCTCTGGAGGTAATGGCAAGGAGGGTTAGAGACACCTAGCATATATAGTCAAATTTAGTAGCAAGTGTTCAGGCAGGGATTGCATGTGCATTGAGAGCAGCGTAACAACAACATAAGGACCTCGGGAAGTTGTCTCCCTGACGTCTTGTGATAAAGGAAAGTTGCATATGCTATTGCGACACTCTGGCGGTCATTCGAACGACCAGAGCTTGCGATTTTAGACGCACTCTGACACATGAAAGGTGAAGGTCGCTCTTTATCTGTGTGTTCGGCTTCTCTTGGAATCAAAGAGTCAGGGAACTCTGCAACTACCCACAAGAAAGGATTAACTCTTAGTATACGTGCTCAAAAACCGTGTTTTTATGAGCTGATTTCAGAGAGTACATTTTTAGACATGACTGCCTTTACTGATTTTGCATTAAGTAACTTATTTATAATGATAACATAAAGTGTTATATATAAAAATGTAGAAAAATGAGACATCTATGACATGCACTTAACTTAACTTAATTGTTAAGTGGTGTTAAACATGCATGCAACATATACAGTAATGAGTGCAGAAAAATTTTAAAATTGAAAAAAAAATGAGAAACAAATTGTACTTATCAATATGTATAATTAATTCTGGTAAACTTCAACCCCAAAACCTACTTTCATTTTAAAGTACATCCATTTTTACATAATGTAGGAAAGTTGCAGTTGTTTCTGAGCACAAAGAAAGTTTTTATCACTATTTGAATTTTTTTGGTATATTTAGATAAAGCGCACAAATATTTTAAACCTTTATTTACAAACATGACTTTTGTGAGCCCATCTGCCTTTCCACCCAATTACCATTTCACCCAAAGACAGCTCCTTGTAAGGGTAAAATGCTTCCTGGAATCTAGATAACATTTTCTGTAGAAATGGTTCGATCTTTGCTTTACCTTGTGCGTCTACATCACTCACATGAAACATCGTGTGATATAACATCTGAAACCTATCCCGTGTAAACATCTGTCTGTACCAGGGAGTTTGCATAAAGCCTTCATTAGACCAATAATCACTAATGGCTGGTTTTTTTACAATCCCCATTGCTATTATCACAGCAAAAAACTTGCACAGTTCTGGAGATGTAACTGGATACCAGTTTTGATAGACAGATTTTTTTGTCGCCGTTTTTGAATTTGACTGACAGAGTCGATCAGCATATTCATTTATAGAAACAGTAAGCTCATCTATAATATCATTAGTTAAAAGAGCTTTGAGACAATAAAATGCAGAAGAATCATCAGGTATAATATTTGAATTTACACCTGTAATCTTAGCATGAGGCGGTACAAAGCGGAAAGCATTTTGTGTTGAGCCAGCATCAACTTCATTCCACCTAATTTCCTCATTCATTGTACTTGCATTACCATCAGTACTTATGGGTTCTGCTTCTCTGTGGGTTGATCTAGATGTAAGCCTATCTTTTCTTCATGGGAGCTTTACCTTTTCCTTGTTGTCTTTTCACTGGCCTGGCATTTCTAGTGCTAGTACCACTGACAGAACCAGCTAGGGGAAACACCCCCTTCTCATCTGATTCAGTGTTTTGATTACATATATCTTCGCTGGGCAAAATATATTCTGAATCTGAACTGTCATCGTCACTCGATAACTGATCATCCTCATGTTCAATCCAAGAAGAAATAAGTCATGCTGCTTGCACAGCCGATAACCTTTGCTTACAATCATTTGAAGATGAAGCCATTTTGGTTAGAAAAAATTTGTTTACGGTCAACAGCCGAACAAAGGTACTAAAAATCGAATGTAATAACACAAAAAAATACACCACGCTGAAATTGTAAACAGATTGATTAAAGGAAGTGACTTTATAAATGTTGGATTGGATAAAACATCGACAATTTTTCATTAAACTTTGCCGATAGAGACTTACTGGGGGTGCAACTTCAGAAGGCGAGCCGTATATTTGGAACCAATGGCTCGCCACTTGAAGTGGCAAGCCGTATAGTAAGAGTTAATAAAAGACCTTTTGATTGGTGCCGATGCACACGTGTAAAGGGATGGAATTTAGCCTGTCCAGCATTAGAGTGACACGGCTAAATCCAGAAATAAAGCTGTAGGAGCTATTACGAAGGAAAAATGGGAAGAGACAAAATAGAGAATAAAACAGAGGTGGACCACTCAGCTAAAAGTGACAGCAATTCACATTCAATTTACGACAGCTAGTGAGACTGAAGTGTGACCCTTTACCTTAGAATGCAAGCACTCTAACCACTCTGTCACTACCAAAGTATTCCACATGAAGTGGATGCTGCCAGTGGATGCTACTACTAAAACATTTTCTGTCATTGATTAACAGTTCTGTCATTGATCAACAGTTCTGCCACATTGATCGACAGTTAATCTCCTAAGTGAAGATGTTTGCTTGGCTATGTGTTTGTTCTTGACCTAGGCTCTCTTCTTGCTGAAGGGGACTTTTAAAAAATGTCTTTGCCACTTATTCATCAGAAGATTGAATGTGTTCTAGAGATTAGTCTGCCTTCTGTGTTGTTTGTCTTTGATCTGGAGATTCATGTGTCTTTGATCTTGCATTAATTTTCCCCCTGACCAAAAGTGTTACTTGTGGTTTCTTTCTCCTCCAGAATGGACAAGGATGGAACTCTGAGAATAGACTGGAATGAGTGGAGAAATTATCTGATCCTCACCCCTAGCCAGAGCATTCATGACGTCCTGCATTACTGGAGACACTCTTCTGTGAGTACATAATGTTACTCACTCCCTCCCTGGCTCTGGCTGAGCTGGATAATATAATACTGTAAACATTAGTATTGTTGTTATTTAACTAGATAATGCTGGAGTATATTCATCATCCTCATCATTTTTCCTTTCATTCCCTATTGAGCATGTAGCCAACACTCCACCTGACCTCCTGGCAGGAAGCCTGCACAATGCATTCACATGCCCATGCAGTAGTTGTTTCTGAAGCAATTTGTTTTACAGGTGAGGTTGCCATCCCCATTCACAACCTCATATTAGATGCCTTGTACGACATGCCTGAGAGACGACATGCCTGAGAGACGACATGCCTGAGAGAGCAGTAATGTTATTCTTTGTTTGTCTCGTACGAACCCCTGCGAACTACATGGATGTTGGAGTATGGATATTCCATTAGGTCATGGTAAATTTATTGAAGATAGTTAAGTAAGCCTCTGGTGCTCATAGACGTAAGTGGTATTTGTGAGGTTATGGTTTCTCACACACCTACATCCTGTGTGTGGTACCATCACAGAAATTACATAATTATCATCATCATTTGTTAGTGAGCATGGAGCGACCCTGCAGCTAGTCCTGTGGAAGGAAGCTGGCATCAAGCATTGACATGCTGTCGCACTGTTGCTTTCTGTAGCAGGTCATTTTACATGATGAGGTTGCCAGCCCCAGACACAACTTCATATTAGGCGCCTTGTATGACATGCCTGAGTGTGCAGTAATCGTATTCCTTCTTTGCCTCTTCAGAGATGCTATAAAAGTTCATACTAAATGGATGTGGATAAAATGCTCCACACAGTATCCGTGGTGTTATAGAAATTCTGACTTCATGGATAATGGCTGTTTTTGATCTTGCAAAGATGCTTCATGGATTGTTTGTTTTATTTTGTAAAATTGTACTTTGTGGATATGGATACGGCATTGTGCCCATTCTTTACCTTATGAAAAATTCATACTTCATGACCGTGAATAACATTCACACAATATGTGCAAAAAATGCAAATTGTTTTGAAATGGAAATAACAGGCGCAGTGTTTTTTTGACTTTTGCAAACAGTGTTTACTTCATGGATGTGGATAAATTGTCAGTGCAATGTTGTTATCTTAACAAAGTTAATGTGTCACAGGTGTGAATGAAATATTGTGCACGTTCTTTGATCTTAGGAAAATTTTTACACATCATGATTGATAAATCGTTAACAGAGTGTTAACAAATTTTGGTTAATGAATGTGACGAAAACTGTCTAAAATTTTTGGTTGATGAATGTGATGAAAACTGTCTAAAATTTTGGTTAATGAATGTGATGAAAGCAGTGTCTAAAATTTTGGTTAATGAATTTGATGAAAATAGTGTCTAAAATTTTGGTTAATGAATGTGACTAAACTGTGTCTTTGATTTGACATAAATTCACACATCATGTATACGGATAAAAATAACAAGTTTTATTCTACCTGGATGTGGATACTTCATGGCTTTGGCTACTGGATGCAGACTGTTTGTGCACATTTTTAACACTTCATGAATATGGATAGGATGTTCGTATACTTTTCTTGAGTTTGGAAATTCAAACTTTGTGGATGCGGATAGAGAATGTAAAGTGCTGATCTGTGTACCACTGTAAAGCTCCACTAAAAGGCAGCTGTAAGCAGTAGTTTCCCTCTAAGGTTCCAGGGGAAGCAGGCCCCTAAACTTGGTCAATTCAACCGACGCAGGATGGTGTATATATGGAGTAGAAGTGTAGAGTGTGATTAACGCGAATGGTGTACTGTTCGTGTTCTGACCAATCTAATCACTCATACACTTGTGTCTACAAGGCACCAATGCAGACTGCTGGAATCTTTGTTTACACAGTTTATTTAGACGCACACACTGGGACATAACGAGTAAATCATGGATACAGGTTGACACATCAATTTGCAGGCATACATAGTAGATCCCAAGTCATGACACATTCATAAATAATGGGTAGTACATCAATAGCTTCCAATGTCATGATACATAATGGCCGCATCCCCTATCTGACTAAGCGCGTCAGTGAAGGCGGATCGGTAAGTAACTAAAGTTGCTTTATGTTCACAGTTTATATCATATTATGAAACCATGGAAGGGGTTTCTATCAAAATTGAGATCTCCTTGCCACTGTCCGAATAGTAAGATACATGCCCCGTTCTTTGGACAGTGATTCAAAAATATGATGACAGGAATGTAACATGGCCGCCTCCCTGAGTTGTCGCTCACTCACTCACAGGAGGGTATATCTAAGCCAAAGTTAATTTGAAATGTATAAGAATAATTTCTTAAAGTTCCTCCAAACAGTTCTACAGTAATCCAGTTACTTCACGTAGACATAACTGCTATATGGAAGCCCGTCATCTTCGTCGATACAAACGTGACCCTAGCGTTGCGAAGCACAAAATTCCAGCTAGGTCTAACCGACATGAGATCATCAAAAATAGGGTCTGGAATTACCTGGAGTCCGAATCATACATGGTACCATACATTAGGAGAGTCTCTAACACAAGCTCTAGTAGAGACACAATCTCCTACAGAAGAAAAACCACTTCGTAAATCATTTTTACTGAAGAATCTACCAGCCCTGGAAAATGCGTAACCGCCATTGTAAACGGTACCTCGGAACTCATCACGACTTGTCAAGACAACTCATACTTCCGCTAGAGCGGCATAACAAGAATATAGTCCTGCCTACCCATCAAAAATATACAATATAGGACTGATTCTACTTGTACTAATAATATGTAATACATATGAATTCAGGCCATAAACATAATAAGCAAATTAATATATTTTCTGGCCCTAACAAATAAGTACGGACTGTGGCGGTTTTTTATTTCTAGTTGTGGCGGTACGCCTCTTCTTGTTGTGGCGTAAGGGCCCAACGGTTTTCTCGTTGCAAGGTTGGGTGTTATGTTATTGCGGGGAGAGTTAGTCAATCATGATCATTATAGAGCATCGTGCTGATAGATGGTTAGTTTCGCAAGTGGTGGTGTAAAGCTTTGTATCCATTATACTGACGTTTGAACTTCTGATATTCAATAATGGGATAAGTCCTTTATGAGTCCACATGTATTTATTACATAGAAGATTATAAACAATATTTCAAACAATGGTTGTCATGAAGCATAAATATATATAAAGTTCTGTTCCTTCCTTGAATTATGATTTATCTTCAATTCAGTCCTTGTCAAATAACAAATAGACAGAACGACATAACTGTATGCACGCGTGGCTGGTGATCCCAGCGACCGACAGTGAGATTATGCGTTCGTCAATAATTATAAATCTATCTCGACTTAGGTTTAGTCACTTACTAACCTGTAGCATTCTTCTTCCAAATCATAACACTGGACTGACCCATGTCCATCATTAATTATAATACAATCTGTGTGGCACTCCATGCCTGACACTGCATGAATACAAGGACACGTCTTATCCGTTCGACGGTCATACAAGAAAGGGGTCTGGTAACCTAGTCACGGTGCGTGACATACCAACGCACACACGTCATAATCAATCGTGTGTATCGCGTACACTAAACTAACAATTATTTACATTATATTAAACGTGGTCACCTCTTAATCTTATGCTGCTAACCTCCAGCAGACCATGCCAATAAAATACCGTAACATGGACATGGGTGTCATATCCATGCGCCGAATCAATATCAAGAACGATTACTCCTATGATCAAAAGTGTAAATCAATCATGAGTTATCTAGCTTTACTATAGACAGCATTTTCATACACAAATGAATGAATGTCTATATCTTTTCCATATTAAATAGCCATATCGATTTTTGTAATATGTGCGTCAAAATATGCACGCAACAGATTACCACACCCCTCGGGGAAAAAAAAAAATGATACTTTTTTTTTTTGAAATACATCTAGGAGCAACATACAATAGGCTCACAATGCACCAATAACAATGCGCAGATGATAAGCATAAGTTTTATGACCTTAGAGAAAGTACTTCTCTAAGTATAAATATTTCCAGAGAGGTGTCACCAACGCATACTACAATATTAGCAATGACACAATTTGTACTTTAGTTTATACATAAATTTCATCTAAGATATCTTAACATCATGATCATCAAAGACGAAAAAAAACATTGAAAGATCAGCGGTGAATAAATATCAATGAACCGCTAAGTAGTGTTACAATCAATATATGATATTACCTATGTGTACACATTTCAACATAGGAACAACTGTATCCAAGTTAGGTATATAATTTAACAGTTATGAATCATGTGGGCATCTAGACAAAATATCTGCCATCACATTTTCTGACCCACGGATAGCTCGCACCGAAAAATGAAATGGCTGCAGAGCAATTGCGTAACGCGTTGATCTCACGCTCTTCAGATTTTTACTCTGAATAGCCGTAAGAGCTTTCTGGTCAGTTTCCACGATGAAATGCGTGCCAAGAAGAAATCTTTGCAGTTTAAGGATTGACCAAACCATAGCCAATAATTCACGGTCTAGGACCGAGTAGTTCTTCTCTGCGGCATTTAATTTACGAGAAATATACATCACAGGATGCAGAGTTCCAGAGTACTCTTGCATTAGTGCTGCTCCAATCCCGGTGGATGAAGCGTCACTACGAAGAATAAATGTCTTATCCTTAGAAGGCAATACTAGGATAGGTGAAGTAGAAAACATAGTTTTAACCTTATCCAAAGAGGATTGACATTCTTGAGTCCAATGGACTACATTAGGAGACCCTTTCTTTAGCAAGGAAGAAAGAGGTGACATAATGGAGGACAGATTCGGAATGAATCGTCCATAAAATTGTATTAGACCTAAGAGACTTCGCACTTGCTTTTTAGTCTTAGGAATAGAAATGTTAAGTATCTTACTTGTATTATGGTCTTCTGTTTTTAGAAACCCATGACCAACACGGTGTCCTAAGAAAGATATTTCGCTAAAACCAATACATGCTTTCGATGGTTTCGCTGTCAGGTTATGCTCGCGTAAGATAGACAATAGTTCATTTATCCCATTATAGTGATCGTTCCAAGTATCACTGAAAAGACAGATGTCATCAAGATACGCAATGACATCTGAGCGATGAGATAGGATTCGACGCATCATGCGTACGAATGTTGCAGGGGCGTTCATAAGACCGAAAGGCATGAAATTCCATTGGAATAGACCCCTAGGCGTCGAAAAAGCAGTAAACAGTTTGGCGTGTTCGGATAATGGAACTTGCCAATATCCCTTAGACAAATCGAGTTTAGTAAAGAAATGAGAATTCGATAGTCTCGTAAGTAGCTCTTCTAGTAAAGGCATAGGTTCAGCATCAAATTTCGTCACTTGGTTCAATTTGCGATAATCCACGCAAAGACGTATGTTATTGTCTTTTTTTTCCGTACAATAACCATCGGCGAAGAATATGCTGATGTGGATGGTTCAATAATTTTTAACTCTATCATCTCATCCAACTCTTTCTCTACCTGTGCTTGAAAATGTATCGGGATAGGATACGGTCTGACTCTTATAGGACTATGGTCAGTAAGAATAATGTCATGTTGAATGACATCAGTTTGACCAGGAATGTCAGTAAGGACATCCTGAAATTGTTCTAACATAGTAGAAACTTGTTTCTGCTCTCCTGGAGATAATTCGGGAGAAATTGCAACATCTTTCCATGATTCATTAGAGTGAAGAGGAATCATTGGAAAAGGTAGATTTACATCCGAGAAACTCATTTCCTCATCCTGTATTACTGACAGAGATGAGTACTGTCCATGTTGGACTGGAAAATCGTCCGTTGCCTGGAAAACAGGTTGTAAATAATCCGGACGTTCATAGAATTCCGTGAGCATGTTGATGTGGAAGGTTTTACGCTTCCCGTCAATATCGATGATATAGTCAACATCGGAAACTTTTGATATTATATCGTACGGACCTTTCCAAGAAATAAGAAGTCTATTTTCCCTACAAGGTAGCAAAACAAATGCTTTGTCACCTGGACAAAGTTGTCGCAAGCATCTCTTTTTATTGGCAAATTCTCTTGCCTTCTATTTCGCAAATTCAGAAGAAGCAGTTGCCAATTTGCATGCTTCAATAATCTTGTGTCTAAGTGCGATGACATATTCATAAGAGGATTTTGTGTCATCGACAATATTATCAGCAGTTATAAGATCATGAAGTAAGGACATAGGACCTCGCGGTTTCGCGCCAAAGACAAGTTCAAAGGAAGAAAATCCTGTATGTTCGTTGGCGACCTCTCTATATGCAAAGAGAGCCGCGGGTAAAACCCTATCCCAATCCTGAGGATGATCTTCTGTTATCTTACCTAGTAGGTTTTTCAGAGTTCTATTCAGACGTTCCACCATCCCATTGGACATAGGATGATAAATACTACTCAGCGATCTCTCTATCTTAAGAGTCGACATTACTTGAGACATGGTATCCGATATGAGTTGGGTACCATGGTCGGATAATATTTCTGCTGGAAATCCCAGACGAGAAAATATTAACCAAAGAGCATCTGCGACATCAGCAGTAGTTATGCTCTTTAGAGGAACAGCCTCCGGCCAACGTGTGCACATATCAACACACGTCAAAATAAATTGGTGTCCTCTAGCAGACTTTATCTTAAATGGACCAATGATGTCTATCGCCATTTTTTTGAAATGGTCGAATGGGAATGTCTGCAGCCTGAATAGGTGCATCATGGCGTGGACCTCTGGATTTAATCTCTTGACATACTTTACAAGATCGACAATAGATTCGTATGTCCTTATTCACAGCAGGCCAAAAGAAAGATTCAAGAACTCTAGCTTTAGTACGGGAAAAACCCATATGTCCAGCACACTGCGAATCATGAGCGTGCTGTAAGATTTTAACTCTCATATTTTTAGGCACAAGGATTTGAGAATGAATGGACTTAGCGGAGTCTTGGACCATACGTACAAGTACGCCATTCTTCATCGTAATCCAAGATTTACGATTTGTATCCTTATTCGGATCACCTTTTGTTGCCAGAGTAAAGAATTTCTTTAGAGTAGGATCATCTTCCTGCTGTTTTATAAAGGAATCATGGGAAATCTCCAAGGGATCATCTTGGATCTGCGCATCATTATCTTCAGAATGTGAAGATTGCGGCATATTAAGAGCTTGAGCCCTAGTGATTACTGCATTAGCAGATTGCATATTAACATTTTCCCAATTAGAAATTTGCTGTGGAGTGCATTCTTTCACTCCATGAATGCGACCGATGATAAGATCAGCGATCGGATTCGGCAAGAGACATGCTTGCACCTCTCCTGTAAAGAAAGGCGTAGCAATATTGATAATGGCAGTGGAGTACTTCTCCAATGTGCCACCAAATGTTACACATTTGACTACATTGCCTGTAGCTCGAGAAGGATTTACGAGTGATTGTCTCACTCCGATGGTAGTGCACCCCGAATCGAAAAGAATTGATACCGGAGTACCATCTATTAAGCCTCTATTGAAAACAAGAGCACCCCTTCCATTATGCGCGATTGACGCAGGGAGAGCGGGAAGCGGGTGACCGCAGCTTAAAGTAGAAACTGTGGTTGGATCGAATAATGTTTTGCATTGCGAACACTGAGATGCTCTAGCAAAATCGAAAGCGGAATTTGCTACACTATTGGAGTCTTTTTTATCATTATTCTGATTACCGGCGTCGTGGAACTCCTGTTGTGCAGAGTTAGCCTGGTAATAAGATTTACCATGTCTTTTGTGTTGTGATCTACCTCGGTTATAATTGTCTCTATAATTATTATTTCCTCTTTTATAACCCCTATTTGGGTTTGAATCATAATATTCATGATCATAATCATCACGCTCATTATACTGAGTATCCCTGTAATATTGGTTCTTTTCTCTCCATGAAGCACTTGGGTAGTTCCTATAGCTACTCCCCTTTCGAGAATGTCTAAAATTATGGGTACCCCTCGCGTGTCGAGGACTATCAGCCCGATTCCGGTTCTTCGAAGAAGAACCCTGATTTGAGTGGTTATCTTGGTTTTGATACTTATTCCAATTAACCTTTATATCACATTATTTTTAGCTCCTTGGAATTTGTGTGAGTAATTCTGATTATATTCTGTTGCCGAAGCAACTGGCATACTCTCTTTAATGTTAGAGTTACTAAGAATCATGTCAGGGTGTGCCGTGGCATACTGGTCACAATATTCTTCCATTTGCTTTGATGTACTAGGTTTACGCTCATGTAAGAACTCTAGGAATGGTTTATTTACCGAAGACATGACCTTGTCTCTTTAGCAATAAATCCGTAAGACCATCAAATGTTTTCTCTATTTTGGATAATTCAATCCATCGTGAGAGTGTAAGTCGTGCTTTTGAAATGAAATCTGAGAATTCTAAACCTACCTCAGGTCTCATTGTTTTAAACAAAAGACGATAACCTTCTTCTGACAGCTGATATCTCTTTATCAAAGCTGCCCTAATAGCATCATAATTATCCTTGTCGGCCTCTTCAACCAAAGATAACTTAGTCAGAGACTCCCCTTTTAAATTTTCAGACAACTGATGCACATACTGTGATTTGTCAACATTATGAGCTCGACAGGCACGTTCAAATCTATCAAGCCAGAATGTTATATCATCACTGGCAGAGTTGAACGCTGGCACCTTGACCTTATAATTAAAAGGTTTACCATTACCACCAGATGCATGATTAACATTACTCATACATGTCAATTTTAATTTCTCTAATTCAAACTCATGTTCTCTTATTGCTTTTCTCTCTTCAGCCTCTCTATCTAATCTTTTCTGTTCTGCAGCAGCAGCAGCTTCTAATTTTTTCTGTTCTGCAGCAGCAGCAGCTTCTAATTTTTTTCTGTTCTGCAGCAGCTTCCAATTTCTTCTGTTCTGCATCAAATCTCCTTTCCTCCACTTGCATCTGCAATTTCTTTAGTTCAGCAGCAGTATCAGCTTCTTTTTCTAATCTTTTTTCTTCAGCCAGAGCTTTTCTCTCTTCAGCAGCAGCTTCTCTTTCTAATCTTTTCTCTTCAGCCAGAGTTTTTCTCTCTTCTGCAGCAGCTTTTTTCTCTTCAGCAGCAGCTTCTAAGTCTTTCCCAGTCTTATCAAGGGATTTTCCTTGTGCAATAAAGTAATCTAATGTAGACATCCTGTCTTCTTAAATCAGAAACCTGAAAAAGTAAATAAATTACCTTATTTCACCTTAATGGGGGACAAGTCTATACCATAGACTTAGTCTTAGTGAAAAACTTGTATGGTTATTGTGTATATAATATAACCAATGATAACTTGAGTACCTGTGGAAAACAATAACTGTATGTCTCAAATACTGTGGGAGACAAGCCTTACAAAGGTCTTGTATACCTTAATATAATCAATGATCACTTGAGTACCTGTGGAAAATAATATTCCCTATACCAATCACTTTGGGAGACAAGCCTTACAAAGGTCTTGTATACCTTAATGTAATCAATGATCACTTGAGTACCTGTGGAAAATAATATTTCCTATACCAATCACCTTGGGAGACAAGCCTTACAAAGGTCTTGTACACTTTGTTTTATAACAATAATAATCATAAAGTACTGATCTGTACTATAATATAAGTGTATTCAACTATACCTCCTATGTCATATGTCAACTAAAGACATTACAAAGGACAAACAAGAAAAGACAATCTGAAAACATTTGCAGAGATCAAATTAAATTAAATAGGAGAAATGAAAAAAAAAATGATCACAGAAACCGTGATGATAACTGCAATAAGATAACAAGACAAATAACGCCACAGTGTATAAACATAAGGGTGTAAAGAACTAAAATGAAAGGAAAGATGAGACCTACAATTATACAAACAAATCAAACAAAAATAAAGAAACAGAAAAATGTTACAAATACAAATATGAAACAGTCGTCACAGCTAACCAAATATTTGCAAACTATGTTGCATGCAAGTTTCAATTAAGAAATTGCTCCCTAAAGAACGCCAGAACAAGACCAATATCACTTGGTATTTCCTGTTCTAGTCACCTCCCATCCAGGCCCGCAAACACATAACAATCACACATATAAACAAATAATATATAAACATAAATATATATAAATCATCAATGTGTGTATCATATCATGCAATGTGTTACAGTTGTAATGTATTGTACTGTATGCTCAGTTTTAACAAATTAGACTACCACTTTATTGAGTAATAGATTTGCTTTCTAATTGTTACACTGTTCAATTTTTTTGAGCACATAAGAAGATCCAACGATGAAATTTGCACTTTAAGTTCAACATTGCTCTTCTATTTCAGCAGGATAAACAATCACTAGTTTAGAATCCTGACTGTACTGTGCCAAATGTCAACAAGTGCTGACCCAGATATTGCTACACTTGTCAGAACAGGTCAAGCTGACATTGATTGTATAGCTGTCCTACTGGTGTTGATGTGGTCAAACAAATGTTCTTGCAACTGTAAAATGTGATTCTCAACACAACAAAACTGCGTAGGCTGGACCCAGGAATCTGGCTCACCACTGTAAAGTGTTGTGTAAAGTGGTCATTCTGTAAAGCTCCACTATCAATCACTGTAACATGTTGTTTGTGGTGTCACTACTGTATGTGTCCATTGTGGTGTACAGAGTTGTTGAGATCAGGCATGCTCCAGTCTACCCAGCTGTAAATGGGTAACTCACCCTAGTCCTGAGTTAGGGAAGGCAAAGGCAGCTGTAAGCAGTAGTTTCCCTCTAAGGCTCCAGGGGAAGCAGGCCCCTAAACTTGGTCAATTCAACCGACGCAGGATGGTGTATATATGGAGTAGAAGTGTAGAGTGTGATTAACGCGAATGGTGTACTGTTCGTGTTCTGACCAATCTAATCACTCATACACTTGTGTCTACAAGGCACCAATGCAGACTGCTGGAATCTTTGTTTACACAGTTTATTTAGACGCACACACTGGGACATAACGAGTAAATCATGGATACAGGTTGACACATCAATTTGCAGGCATACATAGTAGATCCCAAGTCATGACACATTCATAAATAATGGGTAGTACATCAATAGCTTCCAATGTCATGATACATAATGGCCGCATCCCCTATCTGACTAAGCGCGTCAGTGAAGGCGGATCGGTAAGTAACTAAAGTTGCTTTATGTTCACAGTTTATATCATATTATGAAACCATGGAAGGGGTTTCTATCAAAATTGAGATCTCCTTGCCACTGTCCGAATAGTAAGATACATGCCCCGTTCTTTGGACAGTGATTCAAAAATATGATGACAGGAATGTAACATGGCCGCCTCCCTGAGTTGTCGCTCACTCACTCACAGGAGGGTATATCTAAGCCAAAGTTAATTTGAAATGTATAAGAATAATTTCTTAAAGTTCCTCCAAACAGTTCTACAGTAATCCAGTTACTTCACGTAGACATAACTGCTATATGGAAGCCCGTCATCTTCGTCGATACAAACGTGACCCTAGCGTTGCGAAGCACAAAATTCCAGCTAGGTCTAACCGACATGAGATCATCAAAAATAGGGTCTGGAATTACCTGGAGTCCGAATCATACATGGTACCGTACATTAGGAGAGTCTCTAACACAAGCTCTAGTAGAGACACAATCTCCTACAGAAGAAAAACCACTTCGTAAATCATTTTTACTGAAGAATCTACCAGCCCTGGAAAATGCGTAACCGCCATTGTAAACGGTACCTCGGAACTCATCACGACTTGTCAAGACAACTCATACTTCCGCTAGAGCGGCATAACAAGAATATAGTCCTGCCTACCCATCAAAAATATACAATATAGGACTGATTCTACTTGTACTAATAATATGTAATACATATGAATTCAGGCCATAAACATAATAAGCAAATTAATATATTTTCTGGCCCTAACAAATAAGTACGGACATGGGTGTCATATCCATGCGCCGAATCAATATCAAGAACGATTACTCCTATGATCAAAAGTGTAAATCAATCATGAGTTATCTAGCTTTACTATAGACAGCATTTTCATACACAAATGAATGAATGTCTATATCTTTTCCATATTAAATAGCCATATCGATTTTTGTAATATGTGCGTCAAAATATGCACGCAACAAGAATTTCACTGGATCTTCAGTAACTAGCTCAAAGACTAGTGTAGTATGTGTTATCAATAAATCAGCCAATACCCTTTAGCTCCCCAAGGAGCATAGGCCTTCAACAAACACATGCCAAATTCTCCTGTCCCATGCCATCCACGCCAGTTCTTTCCATATCTTCCTTTTCCTTTTCATCTCTGCCTGCAGTTCTCTTCTGCTGTGTTTTTTTTTTGTCTACGTCTGCCTCTCTCTTACCCTGACGATTAGAGTGAGTGTGTGTTATAGTCTACCAGTATATTCAGAAATGACGTTCACTGGTGAAAAAATTCCTCCATAAAGCAGAATTATCTTATCTCTTTATCCCTGCTGTGAGCGCTGATAAATTTGTGGAGTTGATTAACTTTGTTTATTTTTACGTTATTCTTCGAAGACATAGACTTGTGGTACCTGGATTTGTCCCATTTTTGTTGATTCAGAGAGAGGAAAATAGGAAGACTTAACCGGTCATGTAAGAAAGGTTTGAGATATGAGATTATAACCAGATTTGTGAGAAAGGTTGGAAATATGAGATTATAACCAGATTTGTGAGAAAGGTTGGCAATAGGGGATTATAACCAGATTTGTGAGAAAGGTTGGAGATATGAGATTATAACCAGATTTGTGAGAAAGTTTGGCAATTTGAGATTTTAACCAGATTTGTGAGAAAGGTTTGAGATATGAGATTATAACCAGATTTTTGAGAAAGGTTGGAACTATGAGATTATAACCAGATTTGTGAGAATGGTTGAAAATATGAGTGTTGCGCACATATTCTTTTGTGTGGCGCACAGATTACTGTAAGTACGCATACAAATGAAAAATGTATTTATTTGTCTGATAAAAATATATTTATCTTTGAATTCACGATTTTCAGTCTAAGGGACAGAACTCAGATTAGTATTCATTCTGTGAGTTATCTGTTCTTGTATCTTTCCTGAATATCGAACTTGGCGTATGAATCTAGACTTATGTCATATTTTGTTTATGGTATGGCCAGAAACAGATTATTCTTGCTTAGGTTTAGGCAGGGATGTTTATGACCCGAATCTATGTGTATTTCTTGTCTATGTAGGACGAGTCTGTCTTATATCTTAATATCTTTGTATGTCTAAGTCGAACTATATCTTCGGTGTCGAACTTGGGGTCAAAGGTTGTTCGGCGGATGTGTCGCTAAGAGGATGTGAGAAGGTTCCGCCCTGTTGGGGTGCTGAGTTGTTGTAGCGGCCTGGCGCCGAAAAAGTGATCTCTATATTAATGGGGAAAGAGGTAGTCTCTTTAGACATATGTATGATTCACCCCAGTGTTTATTCTTACTGCCAAGGAATGGCAGAATCATATTCTAGTGTATTTCTGATACCAAGGTAAAGACGCATTTCTTATGAACTTTTCCTGAGGCATTGTATTCGATGAACAGTCGTACGGTTGTACGTTTAGATGAATGTTAACCAGATGAAGATGACATTCATACCTAGCAGCACCATATTATGTGATGAAGTCAATAGTATCTATGGTAGAATCTACAAAGCAATGAAGACATTTGATGTATGATCCGCTTTGATTGTGCTTCATAGTTTGTATCCTGGGTGAGCGACAACTCACTGGAAGGAGAAGCCATTTTGAATTCTATATTTTCCAATCATCGAGGAGAGAACAGGGATGGCCCCTTACTATCACCTGATGAGTCCAGAGATCACTGCTACAGAAGAGAACCCACTACTAGTGGTTCATTATTATTATCAAAGAAATATGTGCTGAACTTTATCGATATGAATCTTCACTAGACGAGGTTAGGTCTAGGAACCATCTTGAACCTTGTTTATGAACTGACGTGCTCTGTCAGTAAAGTCAGATGATATATATTGGTATTACGGAGTGCTTGTCTACTGACATTCCATTTGTACTGTTATGCAACACGAATGCCCATGTGATAGGGTATTTCATTGATCAACATTATTATGATTTATGCCAACCTGTTTCCTGTTCCTGTGTTGTCGAAGTGTGTGTCCATTAAATACAAGAAAACGTAAACAGTAGTTCGTCTTACACTTCCTGCCACGAGTGAGTGAGATTGCCCTATTGCCAACTCTCAGAACATTTTCCAGCATTTGCGTACTGTTGTATCCTCACTCCAAATCAATACACCACTGCGTAGATCGAGTTGACCTTTTGTTTGTCTTCATGTTTGACAACACCTATCGACACTCTTCGAACACGATCACAACCACACAAGCAACACTGGTAGACCCTATCAACACTGCTCTTTATCAACTGGTAGACCTTATCAATGAGATTATAACCAGATTTGTGAGAATGCTTGGAAATATGAGATTATAACCAGATTTGTCAGAAAGGTTGGCAATATGAGATTATAAAATGAATCTTGTGAGAAAGGTTGGAAATATGAGAGTCTAACTAGATTTGTGAGAAAGGTTGGAAATATGAGATTATAACCATTTTTGTGAGAAGGTTGGAAATATAAGATTATAACCAGTTTTATGAGAACGGTTGGAAGTATGAGATTATAACCAGATTTGTGAGAAAGGTTTGAAATATGAGATTATAACCAATCTTGTGAGAAAGGCTGGAAATATGAAAGTATAACCAGATATGTAAGGTTGGAAATATGAGATTATAACCAGTTTTATGAGAAAGGTTGGAAGTATGAGATTATAACCAGATTACTGAGAAAGGTTGGAAATATGAGATTATAACCAATCTTGTGAGAAAGGTTGGAAATAGGAGAGTATAACTAGATTTGTGAAAAAGGTTGGAAATATGAGATTATAACCAATCTTGTGAGAAAGGTTGGAAATATGAGATTATAACCACATTTGTGAGAAAGTTTGGAAATATGAGATTATAACTAGATTTGTGAGAAAGGTTGGAAATATGAGATTATAAAACCAATCTTGTGAGAAAGGTTGGAAATATGAGATTATAAAACCAATCTTATGAGGAAGGTTGGAAATATGAGATTATAACCAGTTTTGTGAGAAAGTTTGAAAATATGAGATTATAACCAATCTTGTGAGAAAGGTTGATAAAATCATATTAGATTATAACCAGATTTGTGAGAAAGGTTGGAAATATGAAATTATAACCAGATTTGTGAGAAAGGTTGGCAATATGAGATTATAACCAGATTAGTGAGAAAGGTTGGCAATATGAGATTATAACCAGGTTCGTGAGAAAGGTTGAAAATATGAGATTATAACCAATCTTCTATGAATGGTTGGAAATATGAGATTATAACCAGATTTGTGAGAAAGGTTTGAAATATGAGATTATAACCAGATTTGTGAGAAAGGTTGGAAATATGAGATTATAACCAGATTTGTGAGAAAGGTTGGAAATATGAGATTATAACCAGATTGGTGTTAACAGCTGGAAATATGAGATTATAACCAGTTTTTTTTAGAAAGGTTGTAAATATGAGATTATAACCAGTTTTGTGAGAAAAGTTGGAAATATGAGATTAAAACCAATTTTGTGAGAAAGGTTAGAAATATGAGATTATAACCAATTTTGTGAGAAAGGTTAGAAATATGAGATTATAACCAGTTTTGTGAGAAAGGTTGGCGGTATGAGATTATAACCAGTCTAGTGAGAAAGGTTGGAAATATGAGATTATAACCAGTCTTGTGAGAAAGGTTGGAAATATGAGATTATAACCAGTTTTGTGAGAAAGGTTGGAAATATGAGATTATAACCAGTCTTGTGAGAAAGGTTGGAAATATAAAACTGTAACTTGTTTTGTCAAAAAGGTTGGAAACTTGAGTCTGTATCCAGTTTTGAAATGTAACCAGTCTTAAAAAGCAGTACCGGGTTCAATTCATAGTAGAGGGAATATAATTTACGGATATTTTTATTTAGAACCAGTGGTCCAAATGATGTCATTAACCCCCCCCCCCCCCCCCCCCCCCCCCCCCCCCCCCCCCCCCGCCCCCCCCCTTCTTTGTCTCTTGGGTATTGAGATCGAATGCTTAGCATTCTCGGATAAGGGCGAAACAAAAATAGGATGTTCCGTGTGCAAGTTGTGCACGTTAAAAATCCCTCGGCAGTTGGAAATCAGAAAGAGTAGGCCACACGGCCGCTGCCCTGGCAACAATTTTAAAATGAAGAAACCTACTCACCACAAAAATATTTATAGAATGTGTGATTCCTGTTTACACACATTGGGACTCTCGCTGGTGCTGCGGAGTTCGTGCACTGTGCTGAAATCCTTCTCGTGTGATCTAAGGGAGGAGATCGGATCATTGATGGGGTTGTCTGTGTGCAATGAAGATAGTCCTTAAAACCAAACCAAACCAAACCAAAACAAACCAAACCAAAAAGCAGCAGAGGCCACAGAGATGTGGATTTACAAAAGAATGAAAGAATAACACGGACAGCTGAAAAAAGAGTGACGAAGATGCAAGGAAAGAAGTCAATGAGCAAATGAAAATTATTACTTACATTACAAGTAAGCAATCCACTTTTTTTTATCATGTTGTGCGAAGAGAACATCTGTAATATACTGTGACCGTATGAAAGATTCAAGGGAAGAAAGAGATAGAAGACAGCGAAGAACGAAGAACACTTGACAGTTTAACATTGTGGCATGGTAAGAAGTTCGCAACAGAACTAATGAACAGCGCTTGGGACAGGACGTTATGGAGATACATGATCACCCATGCCATCTGGCAAGGTACTTGAAGACTAGGAACAGGTCTTGTGAGTAAGTTTAGATAGATTAGATTATTAAAAGGAAAAAAAAAAAGAACGATTAGTTTGAATGTCTACTGATTATATGACCATACACGTTTGAGCTTACGTTTGAGCTTACGTGAAGCATTAAAGCTTTATGTGAAACATTAAAGGAGGGGGGAGGAGAGGTATGAAAACAGTTCACGTGGTCTGTATCTGAATGTGATCAACTTTGGTTCCGACTGATGACCTTAAAAGGGTCACGAGTGTTTAAATGGTGAAGTTGGTGTTGCGTGCAGTTGTTCAGTTTTGCTGAGGATGCGTCCAATCTATCGTCAGTGACTTCTTTTCAGCTCTTGTTCCACTGGTTCTTGTCATCAGTTTCACATTCGTGGTTAGTTAGCAGACCATATTAACCAGACCATGCGCCATAATATAACCGATGGACCACGTGTCTAGGTTAAAGGAGGAGCGGAGCACCTCGCCAATACGAGACTATTTTTTTTTTAAATTGGTGGTCACGCCGCACTGAGTCAATCCTTCTATTCTTTGCAAGCACCTGTTTAGAAACGTGTGGCTGTTAGAATACTTAATATTTGATTTAAAATTTGGTTGTTGACCTAATTTCACGTTGCTTCGCTGTGCGGTTCCGTGAACACACGTGTTCTTCACGCGAGGAAGCCCACAGTGAGAAACCTGTGGAAACACAGTGGGCTGTGTTACACTTACAGTGCTTACACGTTTCATTATTTTTCCCGACTGTGTTGCGTGGATAAATGTTGAAGATACCTCTCTCTCTCTCTCTCTCTCTCTCTCTCTCTCTCTCTCTCTCTCTCTCTCTCTCTCTCTCTCTCTCTCTCTCTCTCTCTCTCTCTCTCTCTCTCTCTCTCTCTCTCTCTCTCTCTCTCGCTCTCTCTCTCGCTCTCGTTATCTCTCTCTCTCTCTCTCTCTCTCTTTCTATCTATCTATCTATCTATCTGTCTGTCTGTCTGTCTGTCTGTCTGTCTATCTATCTATCTATCTACGAGGGGCGTTCAGAAAGTAATGCACCACATCGTTTTTCTCAGGAGCTGTTTATTCAAAAACCATGAAATTTATACACAATATGCATGAATATGTCATGTAAACATCGGTATTATTCAACATAATCCCCATCAACTTGTACGGTTTTATGCCAGCGCGAAACAAGTGCATGTATTCCTAGCCCGTACCAGATTTTGTCTTGATCATGTAGCCATTTCTTCGCTGCATGAATCACTCCGTCATCATCTTCAAACCTTGTCCCACGGAGTGCATCTTTAAGTGGACCAAAAAGATGAAAATCAGAGGGTGCCAAATCGGGACTATAGGGTGGATGGGGTAGTACAGTCCAACCCAATTTGGTGATTGCTTCCCGTGTTGCCAGACTTGTGTGAGGGCGCGCACTGTCGTGAAAGAGATGCAGGTCTGCTGGATTCTTGTGCGGCCGAACTCTGCGAAAACGTTGATTGAGTGTTTTCAATGTCTTAATGTAAGCTTGCGAATTGATTGTCTCTCCTCTTGGCATAACGTCCACAAGAATCACACCTTCAATGTCCCAAAAGACAGTGATCATGACCTTTCCAGCTGAAGGAATTGTCTTGAATTTCTTTCTTCGTGGTGATTGCGGATGATGCCACTACATTGACTGTCTTTTTGTCTCAGGTTCAAAATGACGTGCCCAGGATTCGTCACATGTAACGATCTTAGCCAAAAAGTTCTCTCCATCAACATTGAAACGCTCCAACAATTCAGAAGAAATTGCTTTCCTTTGCAATCGGTGGTCATTTGTGAGACTTCGAGGAACCCATCTTGCGCAAACCTTAGAAAATCCGAGAGTTTTTATAACTGCATTTGCACTACCAATGCTGACTGACAGATGTAAGGCCAATTGTTGAGTAGTGATTCGCCTATCAGTAAGAATAAGGCCCTCAGCGCATTTCAACATTTCTGCGTTGGTGGCTGTGGCAGGACGTCCACAGCGCGGCCGATCAAGCAGCTCCGTATATCCACTTCCTGGTTCTTTGATTCTCTGAACCCAGCGACTGACTGTACTCCTGTCGACTGCAAAACATCCATACACATCAAATAGACGCTTGTGAATATTCACAACAGTTTCCTTCTCTGCAACGAGAAATTCTATCACAATTCGCTGTTTATAACGCAAGTTGCTAACACGCTCCATTTCAACGCTTTAGGGCAGCCGTATTATTTGGCCGGTTGCGGTGCCATTTGGTGCACACAATTGGCACATGCCATATATTTAAGTGTGCAAAATTTCATGCTTCTATCTTCATTATTAGCTGAGAAAAACGATGTGGTGCATTACTTTCTGAACGCCCCTCGTATCTATCTATCTATCTATCTATCTATCTATCTATCTATCTATCTATCTATCTATCTATCTATCTATCTATCTATCTATCTATCTATCTATCTATCTATCTATCTATCTATCTATCTATCTATCTGTGTCTGTCTGTCTGTCTGTCTATCTATCTATCTATCATCTGTCTGTCTGTCTGTCTATCTATCTATCTATCTATCATCTATCTATCTATCTATCTATCTATCTATCTATCTATCTATCTATCTATCTATCTATCTATCTATCTATCTATCTATCTATCTATCTATCTATCTATCTATCTATCTATCTATCTATCTACCTACCTATAGCCCCCTCCTTTATTTATCTTTTTTTAAACTCATTTTACTCAAAGAAATTAGAGACTTTCGTAACTTGTTGCTTGCCCAGAAAATAAAGGTTAAAATTCAATGACACGATGATCAGTGGTGACCTGATGGACAGAACCGAACAGATACCAGTGGGCAGGGCCGTAGATAAGACTATTAAAAGGGGGGAGGGGGTGTTAATAAAAAACATTTTTTAATGCACTATTTTGGTACCGGTACAGTATAATTTACCCCCCGTATCTACGGCCCTGCCAGTGGGACAAGATGACCAGCTTTGACCAGGTGGACAGAACCGAACAGATATCAGTGGTACAAAATGACCAGTGGTGACCAGATGGACAGAACTGAACAGATACCAGTGTTGACCAGGTGGACAGAACCGAACAGATACCTGTGAGACAAGATGACCCGTTTTGACCAGGTGGACAGAACTGAACAGATACCAGTGAGGCAAGATGACCAGGTGGACAGAACTGAACAGATACCAGTGGGACAAGATGACCAGTGTTGACCAGATGGACAGAACTGAACAGATACCAGTGAGACAAGATGACCAGTGTTGACCAGATGGACAGAACCGAACAGATACCAGTGGGACAAGATGACCAGTGTTGACCAGATGGACAGAACTGAACAGATACCAGTGAGACAAGATGACCAGTGTTGACCAGATGGACAGAACCGAACAGATACCAGTGTTGACCAGATGGACAGAACTGAACAGATACCAGTGAGACAAGATGACCAGTGTTGACCAGATGGACAGAACTGAATGGATACCAGTGGGACAAGATGACCAGTGTTGACCAGATGGACAGAACTGAACAGATACCAGTGAGACAAGATGACCAGTGTTGACCAGATGGACAGAACCGAACAGATACCAGTTTGACAAGATGACCAGAAGATGCTGATGTTGGATAAGGCACACAGTCAGAAAGATCAGGTGATAGCATTACAAGGCAGCCTCTTGTCTGGAATCCCAAAAGTAAGGGATATAGAGGAAACACACACACACACACACACACACACACACACACACACATGGAAGTGAAAACTGGAGACATAAATGAAAGGAATAAAGAAAGAAGACATGAAAAGACAATGAAGGGATGGCACAGGACTTTTGTATGTATAGTTTGTATAGTCGTACTTTTACACGTATAGTTTGTATAGTCGTACTTTTACACGTATAGTTTGTATAGTTGTACTTTTACACGTATAGTTTGTATAGTCGTACTTTTACACGTATAGTTTGTATAGTCGTACTTTTACACGTATAGCTTGTATAGTCGTACTTTTACACGTATAGTTTGTATAGTCGTACTTTTGCACGTATAGTTTGTATAGTCGTACTTTTGCACGTATAGTTTGTATAGTCGTACTTTTGCACGTATAGTTTGTATAGTCGTACTTTTACACGTATAGTATAATATGGTTGTACCTACCAGTGGCGTACTAGGGGGGGGGGGGGGGGTCCGCCCCGGGTGACAGCCAGGAAGGGAGTGCCATTGGACAGTATTATGATAATACTTACTGCTAAAAACATACGTGCATGTGTTTTTCTTTATTGCAGGAGGGTGCCAAAGGTAGGATCAGCCCAGGGTGCCAAATATTTCAGGGACGCCTCTGGTACCTACAGTATACTTTGTATGGTTGTGCTGAAGGTGTATATATATATATATATATATATATATATATATATATATATACATATATATATATATATATATATATATATATATATATATATATATATATATATATATATATATATATACAGTAGAACTCCATTTATCCGAACCCCATGGGACCGAGCATCGTTCGGATAATCAAATGTTCGGATAATTGGATTACATAATGTATCGAGTACATGTACACATATTTCTAAAAATAATTAACCATCACAAGGAAAATACACTATAAAACATATTTACTTGTACTGTAATAATAATACCCACACTGTATTAGATCACTGTATCACCAAAATCTTTTATTACACTGCAGTGCATGTACTACTTGTATTAATTATTTTTGTTAAGAAAGAGAAATGTTTTCAAAATAACATTACAAACGATTCAAAACCAGGCGCAACTTACGTATACATGTACTTGCACAGATGTAGCCCACTATTTAAAATAATGAGGAATCCTCTTTTGCACCAAACTGGATAGTCTCCTTTTGGCTGCTAAGTCCCGCATTCTCTTCAACAGCAGAAGCTGTGTAGGACAGCTGTCATCTTCTTGCTCGTACCAAGCCATCGCTGTTTCTAGTGCTATAAAGGCCTCTTCAGGACTTGGTCGACGTTTTGGTTTTTCTTCATAATCTACAAGTACATCGTGTACTTCTGAGGAGTCTTCATCATCGGTCACTACATGTATTTGGTTTTCTTCTTGCACAAAAGACAAAATTTCTTCGTCATTCAAAAACTGAAAACCAGAATCATTATCATCTTCTAGCCACATGTGTGCATCATCTTTGTCACAGTCCGAAAATCCGGGCATTGCTTGAAACAGTTCCACAACTTCATTTATACAATCATCATTTGTGTCCACTGCAGTAGTTTCATTTCCTCCTTTTTTCCCAAGCAATCTACTCCAAGCCTTGTTGAGATTATCTTGTGACAGTGTGGTCCAAGCATCAGCTAACATATAGCAGCAGTCTTTGAGATTAAGCTTTTTGGAAAACGCCACCACACTTTCTTCATCTTCAGCCAACAATAAACGACGCAGGACTTCCTTCTTGTACATCTTTTTAAGCTTTGCTATAACGCCCTAATCCATTGGTTGAATCAGTGCTGTTACATTGGGAGGCAGAAAAATTACTTTAAAATTTGCATCAACTGCATTCAATGTATCCGTCTCTGGATGAGATGGTGCATTGTCCAGTAGAAGAATTACTTTTCCAGTTTTCTTTTCTTGTTCTCTCAACCTCTTCACATTTGGGATGAACTGATTTGTATACCAATCAAGAAATATTTCACTATTCATCCAAGCACTCTTCTGTGCTTTGTAACACAATGGGAGACATGTCACATTCTTTAAACAACGTGGTTTTTTGGCTTTGCCGATCATTAGCACCGGTAAACGATGACTTCCACTGGCATTCGCGGCTACCAAAATTGTTACTCTCTCTTTGCACTTTTTAAACCCAGGGGCAGCTGCTTCGCGCTGAGATGCAAGTGATTTTTGAGGCAATGATTTCCAGTATAAGCCAGTCTCATCGGCATTATACACATCATCGAGTGAATAACCTTCTTCTTCCAGAAAAGCCAAGAAAGTTTCTTTAAAATTTTTAGCGGCAGTTGCATCGCTAGATAAAGATTCCCCTTGAATCTCCAATTCTCGTATGCCATGACGAGATTTAAAGTTTCTTAACCATCCCTGGCTAGCCTTAAAGTCAGGAGGACCGTCAAGTTGATTGTTGAACTGAAGTGCCTTTTCACACAACAGAGAACCAGAGATAGGTTCCCCTTTGCTTCTTCTTTGCACAAACCATATATACAAAGCCTCTTCCAAGTTCACATCTTTCGCATTTCTCATGGTTTTACGTTTCTTCGACCCATTTTCACTATCAAATTTCGATGCAAAACTCATAATTTTATCCTTGTTACTTTTGATGTCAGAGACGGTAGCTTTCCCAACATTGAAAATCCTCGCAAGTGAAGACACAGTTTCACCTTGTCCTAGTCTCTTGATAATTTCTGTTTTCGTTTCAATTGACAAAACATTGCGGTTCCTTTTATATGCTTTAGGCCTACTGGAAGGTGCCATATCGCACAGAGAAATACTTGTACACCAAAATTATTCTGCTGTAGTAGCAGACACAATTATTTTAAGTTGAACTGTCTGTTTAGCCAGTGTTCTACCTAGAACGCACACGTACTTTGGATTGGTAAACCAGATATTAACTGACTTTATGATCTAACTGACTTCCTGTACGTAAGCGACCGACCATTAGCCATCCCATTCTCTACAAATTGTTCGCACACATTTGAAGTTTGCCGCATCAAAAGATTCAGAATTTTAGTCTAACGTGACTGTGGCATCTGATTTTTTTTTTTTTCTGGAAAAAGTGTTCGGATAATTGGATGTTCGGATAATTGGGGTTCGGATAAATGGAGTTCTACTGTATATATATATATATATATATATATATATATATATATATATATATATATATATATATATATATATATATATATATATATATATATATATATATATATATATATATATATATATGTTTTTAAAAAAATGTATTGAAAGGAATAATGGACTAGAAACACGGAACGTTCCGGGCATTACCCTGCGTCACTGACACAATGTGTGTGTGTGTGTGTGTGTGTGTGTGTGTGTGTGTGTGTGGCGGGGGAGAGGGGGGGGGGGGGAAGAAAAGGGTCTGTCGTAGCGGTGAGTTTGTATGAAATAGTTGTCCTCTAAGTGTATGATTAAAATCCCAGGCAGATCATAGTCATTTAGGACAGGGGTGGGCAAGAAGGTTCGATCGCGGCCCACTGTTGGACCGCTGATACATTTTATCTCTTTAAATGTGTTATTTTTAAAATGTATAATATTTTTCATACCGAAATTTGAGAATTTAGTTAACGCGATGGAGTGCAGGTTATCATAACACAAAGTCCGTGTTGTAACATCTTTTGAAATACTAGTACTTAAACATTATATGTTTGTTGGAATTTGTTCTTTGCACATACGCACTTTTCTTCATTTAATAACATTTATGTTTGCCTCGAATTCTTTCTTAATTTCGCATGTATATGGAGTTATTTTATTATTCATATCTGGACAGATGTAAAAGTGGCTTCAATAAAACATCTTGATCTGATAGACCGCAGCCTTACTGAACAAGTAGAAGTAGATCTTGACATGCTAAAATGTGCTCAGGCCTGATCTAGAATTAACTCAGAATTAAGTTACAGTTATTGTTGATCAAAATCGACGTCATTGCACTCGGTGCAAACCCATAGGTGCTCATTGTCCCCTCAGCAAATGTCGAATGGTAATGAATGCTAATCGTTCCTGTTGTGCACTGGTTGTATATATACGCCGGATGCATCCTCTCAAACGTCCATTATGTTAGTCTTACCTCTTAGGACTAATTCCAGCAATCTTAGCCTTGATGATTCATCAGCTGAAATGTCATATTCTAAGACAGTGGTATTCAACCTTTTTTGTTCGCGCACCCTCAGATATAATTTATCTTTAACTATGTACCCCCAAGGTTATTGGTGCATAATTCCAAGTATTCAATTTACCTATACATCAATAAAGTACTAGGGCATAGCGCAAGCATAAAAAATAAATGACATATTTTACATCCAATATAATAAATTAGTCATCTTTTCAAACAAAAAAAAAGTTTTAAGTACTCAAAGTAATTTACTTGAAATAATGAAAAATAAGGAAACCCTCCGACAGTGCATTGGCAGATTTTTTTTTTTTTCACGTACCCCCTTAGATGTCTTCTCGTACCCCAAGGGGTACACGTACCCCAGGTTGAATACCACTGCTCTAAGAGACGATCATTGCTTGTCCCTAGTATCCCTCCCTTACCCATATGCAATGCTCCCAGTATGGGTGCTCGTGAAGTAGAACTCAGCCCCATCAAATACTGTTAAAACATATGTGTTGTGAACATCATAGTTATGTTATTGTAGATAAATCATGTATTTGTCTAAATTTGTAATACCGAGGCAATACCCTGAAGGGAGACAAAATGGTATTCCGTATCCTGATTAATCGCAATCGTATGTCTCACAATCAAGCTTTCGAACTGCCGAATCTGCAGTATAATTGAGGGAACTAATTCATATCATACACGCAGTGACTCACTAGGAACACATCTGGCTCTAAGTCCGAAGTGTAACTGACTTAATCCGTATTCTTGCTCAGAACTAATTCGCCTTCACGAGATATCCACCGACAACACTTCTACTCAATAACAGGGGTCGGCAACAGTTCACCACGATTTACCACGATACAAGAGATAATTTAGTGGATCTGTAGGTATCGTAAGGGGGAAATAGCAACTTCCCCGGGCCCGGCAATGAAGAGGCTGACAGATTGGTAAAGGAAGGTGGAAAGCTACCCCAGCCTGATACAAGTATAGCTTTCGAAAATGTAGAGTTTTATCAGAAGCAGACACGAGAACCAATCGGAAGCGGAACATCCAGGCCACACAAAAAATGATGCATATTATCAGCTCAGCAGAAGAGAACAAGTAGTAATCTTCCGACTCCGCATGGGCCACAGCAGACTGGAATACCACCTATTCAACAAGCAGGAAGTATCGATGGGTGTAACTGTGACGCCGTTAAAATGACTGCTGATTACACTGACAAACAACATTTTTCTTTCTTATATAAGAATAAGTGTTCTTAGGTCAGTTTCTTGCACTGATTTCAAATTTGAAATCCGTTTATCTCTATCACGTCGGGTTCTTAAGATATTTGTGAATAAATATATTTTTCGGAAACCGTTATTTGCTCCGTTTCATTTTTACTATATAACTTTTTAATAATTAATAAAATGCAAAATAATTCTACTTTTTATACTGCTAAAAGATGCATGACATATGTTACGTTATATTTCAAATAGTTACTGTATTTTGAAATAATTCTGAGTGAAATATGGCTTCTAGAAGTTGTAGAAATTCGGCTGATCTGTTCTGTTACGTGTGCGGATATTTTACCGATCGTTTTCACCAGAAAAACTTTACACCATTGCTAAAGAAAGCATATGAACTTTATTTCGATTCGAAAGTTGATGATGCAAATAAATCTTGGAAGCCAAATGCAGTTTGTTCGACTTGTGCAAATACATTGGCAGGTTGGTTACGAAAATCGCCAAAGCATAAGTCGATGCCTTTTGGAGTGCCAGTAATATGGCGTGAACCGACAAATCACGCTACTGATTGTTACTTCTGCTTGACAAATATCTATGGTTTCACTTTTAAAACTAGAAAGTCTGTGGTTTATCCAAATATTGAATCGGTTTCGAAACCAGTGCCTCATGATCCAATCACGTGTCCGATCCCAGTTCCACCAGAACAATATCCGTTGGACGTGAATGAACCATCAGAAAGTGATAGTTTACCTGCTTTAGAAACTAATTCTGACTCGGATTATGTACCGGTGAATGATGGTGTTCACTTAATTAACCATTCAGAACTTTCAGATCTAATATGTGATCTCGCTCTCACCAAAGGACAAACGGAATTACTCGGTTCGCGACTCAAAGAATGGAATCTTTTAGCGCCCAATACTCTGATATCTAAATTTCGTCATAGACACAGAGAACTTGTTCAATACTTTGAGATGGATGATGACATTTGCTATTGCAAAGATGTAAAAGGTCTAATGGTGCACCTCGGTCATGAGCACATAGTCAACGAATAGCGAGTTTTCATCGACTCTTCCAAGACTAGTCTAATAGCCATGTTATTGCATAATGGAAATTTATTTTCATCAATTCCAGTCACCTACTCTGTTCATATGAAAGAAACTTATGACTATATGGCTATACTTTTGGCAAAAATAAAGTACAATGACTACCAATGGCGGATTTGTGGAGACCTAAAGGTCATTGCAATTCTCACGGGCATGCAGACTGGGTATACTAAATTTTGTTGCTTCCTATGTGACTGGGACAGCCGCAACAGACATGAACATTATGCAAGAAAGGTGTGGCCTATCAGGGATCGTATGCAACTCGGGCATAAAAATGTAATACACGAGCCATTAGTTAACAAAGACAGCATCATTTTACCACCGTTACATATAAAGTTGGGGCTCATGAAGAATTTCGTAAAAGCGTTAGATAAAACGAGCAAAGCTTTCACTTATCTTCGAGAAAAGTTTCCGCAAATTATCGATGCAAAGATAAAGGAAGGTATCTTTGTAGGACCTCAGATTAGGAAAGTTATTGCAGACAAACAATTCGAGAACTTGTTACATGGTAGTGAACTTCGCGCATGGATGGCATTCAAATCGATCGTCGATAACTTTCTGGGAAATCACAAATCTGTCGACTATGTGCATATTGTTAAGCAGTGCATAGATGCATACAGAATTATGGGCTGTAACATGTCCCTGAAAATCCATTTGCTCGATTCGCATCTTGACTTTTTCCCTGACAACCTTGGCGAAGTCAGCGATGAACATGGAGAACGATTCCATCAAGATATCGCCATAATGGAGTCACGTTATCAAGGACGGTGGAGTGTGACCATGCTTGCCGATTATTGTTGGATGCTTCATCTCGATGTACCACATGCCATTCACCGACGAAAGTCGACTGCAAAGAAATTCAAGCCTACATAACTGTTATACTTCTTGTACAAATGATGTTGTAATACTGTATGCGTTGTTAAAAAACTTCAATTGCATATTTCTAGAGATCCCGACCTGATAGAGAAAAACGGTTTGCAGATTTAAAAACAGCGCATTAAAATTGACCAGAAAAACATAGAAATGTTAGAGAAAGAAAAAAAAAATTTTTTTTTGTTAGTCAGTGTTATCTGCTTCAAAGATGCCTGACATATGAGAAACAAAGATAGCACATAAGGCCGTCACCGGTACCATTCATGGAAACGCTCTGTGGAGATAGAAATAGCCTGAAGCTGACCGCTACTTTCTTTGTGCATATTCAACCTGACGTCAAGAGTGTACAAAGAAGGATACAGGGGAGAAAAAGAGAATTTTTAAGCTAGGGAAAGTTTGGACTAACCCTGTCCCGCCATCAGTTAAAAGCGCGGTATCCCATGGATTCAAGGTACTTACTATGCGTTCTCAGTCCTCTTCTGATTCTAATTCTTAACCCTTTGAAAGGGGCGAAGTCTTTTACAGACAGCGGGTATGATGTGTTGGTGTTGTGTGTAGTGGGTTTCCCCCCTTGCTTCACCCTAGGCCTAGTGAATTCTTTTTCATGAAAGGAGCGACCATTGCGGTGTCAGTCTCTTGGCCTAGCAAAACCTCTCATACGCCAAGATCGTTGTGCGTTGTGAAGAGCCACACCCTCCTCGAGGTAGTCCTGGTAACTGAGGGTGCGAATCCTCAGGCTGAACACAACGGGTCTAGAGGAGCAAACCTCGATAATAAAACCGATGCACTACACCGTACACGCCCTCTATGGATGGGAAAGAGCGAGATGGATACTGAACAAGTCTTAGGAGTGGGAACAAGTCTTACGAGTGGGAACAAGTCTTAGGAGTGGGAACAAGTATGCACTACTTCCAGAAGATTTGAACCCATCGTAAAGGCACAGAGACTCAGGACGTGAGTGGGAACAAGTATGCACTATTTCCTGAAGATCTGAACCCATCATAAAGGCACAGAGACTCAGGTCGTGACGATCCTATTGCCTTCAACTCTTGGTCACATGCCTAGAGCCTCGGAGAACTCGCGTAACCAGCAGGCAATTTGGTGGCGGGGAATGAGCACTGTGAGCCCTACCTTGGCTACGTATCTCAGGGAGATGCAGAAACACCCCCTTTATCTCTCCCAGAGCTGGCACAGTACACTTCTGGCTTCTACCCGGGGTGGTAGGAAATCCACAGGCACCCCAGCATCACAAAGCCATGAAGATGACAAAGTTAACCCTTTGAAAATAAAGTTCGTTCGTTCTTCTTCTTCGTCTTTCGCGCGCTCTCTCTCTCTCTCTCTCTCTCTCTCTCTCTCTCTCTCTCTCTCTCTCTCTCTCTCTCTCTCTTACTTATAAAGCTGGCAGTCTGTCTCAGGCTTTTCTCGCCACCATTCAGTTTCTCTCCCTCAACTTGGTTGGAGAAGACCATTCTGCCACCCTGCTTCTCTCGTAGAGCCGACAGTTTTATAGTTCATGTTCTACTGTTTTGTTTGTCCTCCCCACCTGGACACATACCTGTCTGTCCTCCCCACCTGGACACATACCTGTCTGTCCGATGTTCAGTTTATTGTACAGTTGGTATCTGAGTCTGCAGTGCCCGGTTCTTAGTCTGAAAATTATCACTTGATCTCTACTTGGTAAGTATGGTTCTGCAGTTTCAGACTCTGGAAATTATACAATTTTCTCTATAGTTGTATTTCTGATTCTTGCTGTTAATCTCTTCATATGTAGCCGCGCTGGCGATCAGGTGTTCAAGGTTCAAGCCCGGGCGTGGGCATTTGAAGGAGTGTCATCGTCCGGGATTTTGACTGAATAACCTGAATGGCTCCTGAGATAAACCCTCTGTGGATGGGAAGGAGCGAAGCTCCTGACCGGGTTGGAAGGAAAGTCCACAGCCTCCCCAGCCTCGCAATGACATGTCATTGGGCCGAAGGGCTGAAAGCCCAAGTGCCGCTGGTTAAGGGGAAAAAAAAATCTCTTCATATGTAGCCCCGTTTTCTGTGTGAATTTTCCTTTCTCTTTTTGGCAAGCTCATCTGCCTTCTCATTTCCATACACATTGCAGTGGGCAGGGATCCACTGCACTTTTACGTGTTTGAATTCGTTAATGGCTGTCATCAGTACTTCGGCCAGGCTGTCTAATTTGTTGCTTTTATTGTTCGTGCGGCCCAGCGAAAAGATAAGAGGTGGCTTACTACAACTGATTTTTATTTGTGACCTACGTAAGATAGGAACGCAGTGTTGTTGTTGTTGTTTAAAATGAAGTTAACGTTTGGTAAAAAAAAATATAATTGAGTTTGAATTTTCCACCGCTCTTTTGGTGTCATTAAATGACGAGGAAGGGCCTGGAAAGAACGTGAGCAACGGACATAATCCGTATTCTCGCTCAAAACTAATTCACCCTCACGAGATATCCACCGACAACACTTCTACTCAATAACAGGGGTCGACAACAGTTCACCACGATCTACCGGTAGGTACAAGAGATAATTTAGTGGATCTCTAGGTAACGTAAGGGGAATAGCAACTTCCCCGGGCCCGGCAATGAAGAGGCTGACAGATTGGTAAAGAAAAGATGGAAAGCTACCTCAACCTGATATAAGCATTACTTTCGAAGAGGCTATGAGCACGTGACAGGAGGACTTGGCGTGTATTTGTTGAAGGTCAATGTTCCTTGGGGAGCTAATGGTTATTGAGTGATTGATTGATGTATTATTATTAAACAGTAGTCTCTGACTCACGTGCGCTGAGACCATTGCTTTTAGCGCTGCCAGACCTCTCTTGCACTTCTGTATGATTATATATATATATATATATATATATATATATATATATATATATATATATATATATATATATATATATATATATATATATATATATATATAGGGCATGCCTCATGGGAGAAGGAGAAAACTAATAAAGTTGTCCTAGAAAAGTAGGAGTGAAAAAATATTAAATGCAAGAGGTTAGCAGAAACACAGTAAAATGTTTTGATCACGTGAAGCTCTTCTGAAAACAAGAGAGACAATTTTATGGCAAAGAGGACAACAGCGATATAAGTGAGAAGATAGCATCAAGAACTGAACAGGAGGTAGCCTATCAGAGTTTAACATCACGGCAGGTGTTAGAAAACGTTAGAAATTCGTTGCAGCCGACTTTCGATGTGGAGACGGCACTTGATCTGGATCAAGGTCAGTGATCATCAGTGAGAGCTTTACGTGTTTAATATCAGCAGAAATCATGTGACAGTTTTGTTTGTTTTTGTTGGTTTGGATTAGGGGGGCATCTTACCATTTAGGACACGTGGCAATATTTACTTACAGCTAATGATATAATTCTGTACACAAAACATTTTGTTTCTCACGTGACTCAGGGACATGAACTGTCCTTGAGGTCATGCAACCTAGTGGAAGAAATACGGTATAACGTCCAGTGAAGTCGGTCGGTCAAATCACCTGGTTTCTGCAAGCAGTTCTGTATCATTTTTTGAATGCGTCAGCCATCGTGTGGCTACACACTTAAGTGTAGCAAACATCTAGTTGAACTTTCTTTATTTCACATCTTACTTACCAGAACCTTCTTTGTTTCACATCTTACTTACTTGAACTTTCGTCATTTCACATCTCGCTGCCTTACACGAAATTTCTTCATTTCACATATTTGTTATAAGTAAGGCTAGGATGTTAATGATTTTGCATTTTTTGTGGCTTAACCAAAATGTTGCTCAGTTGAATATAAATAATGTGTTTCATACAAAAAACAAAGCTCATTTAAGAGCCTTTCTTAGGGCATTATTTTGCCATATTTTTAAATTTTTCGGTCATTTTACAGCATTTTTGTTGTTTTTCAGTGATCATTTTGTATATTTAGGCATTTTCAATAAAAATAGGCATTTTTTATTGTTGTTTTTTTTTTATTTATAGTTTTTTTTTTAACACAAATTACTTTACTGTTTTCCCCATTCTGTTTAATCATTGTCCCTTGTGACGGTATTGCCTCCTCTGCTTTGCAGTAGTGGTCCAACAGTGGCCAAATTTCAAGAGTATCTAATATAGGCTTCAATGGAGTCTATCTTTACACAAGATTACTCTTGGCAGAAATGTAGATAGAAGAGTAGTAAAGCTTCTATCACATGGGAGTCTTCACAAGATATTCAGATAAGCGAAAACAATGCAGGCTGTTGCTGAGCACGTTAATTCTGTAACCTGCCGACACTTTTATGAAGAATTTAGCAACGGTTTATTCTAGCTCGTTAAGCCCCCACCGCTGATTTAATCAGTTGAAAAAAAAACAAAAAAAAAACACACACACACACCCACACAAATAGTAATACGTCTTACAAGGAGAAGAACAAGAAAAACCTACGTTGCGGCCACAAGGCCTTCGTCAGGGACAGACAAACAAGAGACAGGAGGGAAAGAAAATGAGAAAAAACTCCCTTAATATTAAGTCCAGTCACATGTGAAGCAAAGCAAGATGGCTGCCACTAAACCGGAAAGAGGAAGTTGATAGTACATAAAAATAAGAAATAATGAAAACAAGGACTGGAAAAGAGTGAGAAAAAAGTAATCAATAAATAATAAATAAAATATAAATAAATAAATAATAATAATAAATAAATTTAAAACAAATAAATAAATAAATAAAAACTAAATAAAGAAATAAATAAAATAAAAAATAATAAAGAAAAAAAATAATTAAAAAATTTTTTTTTTTTTTTTTTAAATAAAATAAAATAAATAAACAAATTAAAAAATAAATAAATAAATAAATAAAATTATTAAATTAAAAAAATGGTAATTTAAAAAAAAAAAAAAAGGGTGATCGCATCAAAGTAGAAAGTAATAATACAACAGGGACTCGATAGAGAAAGGCGTCTCAGACAAAAGAATGTTGGGTATTCAAACCGTGTGGTTTGAGGCAACCCATAAGATGGATGAGGCGTTGTTCCTGGCGAAACCGACTGTTGGCTTCCGAGGAACAGTATCTGATGGCTGTCACCTGGATGTCAGAGGCACCGTGGTGGTTAGGGCCATTGAAGTGGATGGCCACAGGTGTGGAATTAAACTGAGAGATGTCATAGAGGTGTCTGCAGAATCGGTCGCCCAGTCCTGTGCCCGTTTGGCCGATGTACGTAATGGTGCACTGATTTAATCAGTGGAATTTATTATTATTATTATATATATAGCTCTGTTTAGAGTGTGTGTTTAGTAACTTTGACTGAGACAAACATGTAGTACATTTAAAAGGATTAAATCGAAGTTAAGTTGGTAACTGATAAGACGGTTATTTGGCTGATACGTCGTATTTATACGTGACTGTCAAGATATCTGCTGACTTAAATACTGTCAGCTTTGGTCGGGCTTACAATGGTAGCCGACTAATGTTTCAACGCGAATGGTAGAACAGTGTGGGCCGAAAAGATGGGCCAATGGTAATGTATACCAACGTTCAGATATAACTGATAGATACTTGACTCATGGTTTGACGGTCAGTTTCCACAACGATTTATTATTCAAAGACATGGACGGTAGTTCAAAGACATGAACGGCAACATCACGAGTAGATATACTCGTTCATCAAAAATGGCATACGAAAATTCAGCATGAAGTGAATATATTTATAGTAGCAATGTCAAACTTGACTGACCTCACTGGCCGCCGAAATCCCATGGACGGCGGAAGTATTGCAGTGCATATTACTTGTATTGATAGATCCCACTCTATAATAATATATATATATATATATTTAAAAGCCGGATATCATCGCTTGAGATTCCATAGTATAATGATTCAAATCTTGACCAGCAGAGGATCTCTAGTCACACTAGCGGCAGGTCAATGAATAGGCGTACCGAAGCCCTGCTAAGATCTTACTGAGTATTCATAATGAGTATCAAATCGGGATACTGGTAAAAGATGAGCCAGAATTGGCAAATGCTATCCCTTCAACCTGAAAGGTAGCATAACACTTAATAATTAATTCTTCCCACAATAAGGGACTACTAGGACAGAACAACGTCTGTCTTCATTCACCGGCATTTTGGATCTCTCAGCGTCAGCGCTGTTTGGCAACCAAACCCACCCGATCGCACCAAGATGCGCTCTTTTGTGCAACAATTGGTACGTAATTAATTAAACCTATAATACTTACTCAGATGCGCACACATAGCGCATATAACAAAGTTACACTTTGGCATCTAGAACTGTTAAGTCTCGCACACTTAACTCCTATGCGAAAAAGGACTTAACAGTAACATTACAAATAACAAAATTTAATAATCACTTTAAGTTTTAACAGCTGGAAAATAAATTGAATAGTTATGGATGGGATTTAACTGAATAAAGGAGGTCAATTTTGGCAGCGGATATTGTCACTTAGCTGCCAATGGTAGTTTCTTCTACCGCTGGTTCCACTCTGCTCTCGCTTGTCTCAGTTCAAAGTTCAGGCGCCGCACGTTCCCAGAACGTTCTAGGAGTAACGGCTAAGTTGGTTCTGCGTCTGTCTATAAGACCCTCTTATGATGGCTGTTACATGCAGTCTTTGATATCTTACAATATTATACATTGGTATACTTGTTATGTTCGCAAATATTTTGTAAACAAAATAGTGCTTAAGGAAAAGTCATTATTGAGTTACTTCCCTTGAAAGTTGTGTCGGCTCTTTCGATCGAACTCCGCGGATGAGTCCAGTTTTCTGCGATTTATTCGTTGTTTGGGTAATAATAGATTGTTCTTGCTTCAGAATATCTATGGCCTGAATTTATGTGTATTGTTTGTCTGAGTAGGACGAGTCTGTCTTATATCTGTATATCTTTACACATCTAAGTCGAACTATATGTTCTGTTGTCTCTAGAGAGGTCAAAGGCTATTCGGCGGATGTGTCGCTAGAGTGTGGTGTGATTTGGCTTCGTCCCGATAGGGACTGTGTTTTCTATGTCGGGTTGTCGCCGGGGAAAAGTGATCTCAGTATTGGTGGGGAAAGTGATAGTCGTCTAGACCTATCGTGTATGCTTTACCCCAGTGTTTATTCGTATTGCCAAGGAATGGCAGAATCATATTTCTGATACCAAGGTAATAATAGACACTCTTATGAACTCTCGTACGAAGCCACCATTTTCGATAGGTACGATTTGAATGTCTAAGAGAATATATTTGGCTCGATGAAAACGACTTCGATTCCTAGCAGCACTATATCCTGTAGAATGCAGTCAATTGTTCATGATCAAATCTACAGAGCAATGAAATGTTTTATGAATGACTAACTTTAGGACAGATTCATTATCTGTATCCAAACGTGAGTGACAGCTCACGAGTGAAGCCATCTTGGAACCAAACATGTAGTGACTTTCAAGAAGAGAAAAGGGATGCCCGTATTATCGCTTGTTTAGTCCAGAGATCACTGCTACACATGAGAACCCGTTATTAGCGGTTCAATATTATTATATGGGAAAATATGTGCTGAACATTATGTTGGAGAATCGTCGCTAAACGAGATTAGGTTTAGAAGCCATCTGAAATATTGTTTATAAGCTGACGTGCTCAGTCAGTGAAGTCAGATGATATATATGTATGGGCGATACTGAGGGCTTGGCTACTGACAGTCCTTTATACTATTATTCTACATGAGTGCCCATGTAACATTGCAAGACCATTTATCCACTGTACCATGATGTATTATGCCAACCTGTGATTTGTCACTATCTGTGCTGTCGAGTGTGTACGTCCAATTAAACTTTAGAAAAGGTACACAGTCGTTGGTGTCGATGACTTCCAGCCATACATGAGTGTGAGAAAAGAACATTTGTCAACACCACGAACCCTTATTAACATTCGCACATTATACACTCAATCCATGTCTACACACCACTGCGTAGGTCAAGTTGACATTCCATACACTACAGTGGAGCAAACAACACCATAGAGATCTTATCAACTGATGATGATGATGATGTCTGCTTCCATCCACTTATATCTATCTTTTGGTGGATATCATTAACGGGAATAAAATAACAACTTTATCAACTGGTGGACCAGCTTTCTGGGTTTGACCTCGCAGAAGTTCAGAAGTCAACAGAGTACCGATACCAGACCGTTTCCTGTGGCTGATACGACACACTTGCAGTATTGGTTTGCCTTTTGTCAACACTTCGTCACGTGACCTGTCAAGTGAATGCAGTATGTAGGTCAGCGTTGTTGACATTTTTACATTAGACATTACAGAGTTTCACGGAACAGTTGGATCAATTCTTGTAATATTAACAGGAAGACAGTATTAGTGAACTAAGAAGTCCTATTTTCATCGATGGATCTTCTTGTTTTCTATATATGAACTTTAATATTTAAGGCCAGAATGTTTAATTGAATAAAGTGGCAGTTTGTTTATTTTCATAAAAATAACTTTGCCATTACTGTAAAACTGAGCCTATTTTGCAACACATACTATCATACACATAATTTATATATATTTATGTTTACATGTTATTTGTTTGTATAGTATGTTAGTTTCTATGTCAGCGGGTTGTGTTTAAGGTTGGGCGGCGTCCTCACAACAGAATATCCCACGTCATAGAGGGTCCGTTGTGGGCGTTTTCTATAGGTGCAATTTTCTTGATTGAAAATTTGCTGCGACAACTGTTGCTTTTGTGTTAGCTGTGAAGTCTGTAATTATTGTTATTTTTGTAATATTTCTTTGTTCTTTAGTTTTGTTTTGATTTGTTTGTAATTTGTTGGTCTAACCTTTTCTATCTTTCAGTTCTATTCTCAATTTATATTCATATATTGTGACGTCATTTGTGTTGTTATTCTTTGCAGATTCAGTGATTATTTTCATTGATTTCCCTATTTGATTTATTTTGATTTCTGCAAACGTTCTTGTATTGTCAGTCCTATTTGTACTTTATGTATTCTGTTGGTTGACATATGTTTTATATAGGTATATTTCATAAGACACAATTGCCTGTGCACTGCACTTGGATTATGGTATAAACCAGTACCTGATTATTATTACTGTTATACAAGACCTTATTAAGGCTTGTGACCCACAGATATTGGGATAGTATACTGATTAATCAAGTCATTAAGAACTTGTGGTATTATTATTGGTTCAGGTGATTAGTATTATTGTTAGACATCATGTCTACATTAGAATACTTCATTACACAAGGGAAAGCCCTTGATAAGACTGGTCAACAATTAGAACAATGGGCTGTTGCTCAATATGACAAAGCATTAGCTGCAGAAGAGAAAAAAGCTGCTGCAGAAGAGAGGAAAGCCATGGCTGAAGAGAAAAGATTAGAAAGAGAAGCTGAGGCTGCTGCTGAACAAAAGAAATTGCAGATGCAGGTGGAGGAAAAATGATTTGAAGCTGAACAAAAAAAATTAGAAAGAGAAGCTGCAGCTGAACAAAAAAAATTAGAAAGAGAAGCTGCTGCTGAACAAAAAAGATTAGACAGTGAAGCTGAACAAAAAAGATTAGACAGGGAAGCTGAACAAAAAAGATTAGACAGGGAGGCTGAACAAAAAAGATTAGATGCTGAAGAGAAAAAAGCAATAAGAGAACATGAATTTGAGTTAGAGAAATTGAGATTGACAAGTATGAGTAATGTTAATCAGGCATCTAGTGGTAATGGTAAACCTTCTACTTACAAGGTTAAGGTTCCACCGTTCAATCAGTCCAGTGACGATATTACATTCTGGCTGGATAGATTTGAACGTTCTTGTCGTACACATAATGTGGATAAATCACAATACGCTAATCAATTATCAGAAAACTTGAAAGGTGAATCTTTGACTAGATTATGCCTTGTAGGAGAAGCAGATAAGGATAATTATGATGTCATTAGGGCGGCTTTGATAAAAAAAATATCAGCTAAGTGAGGAAGGCTATCGCCTTTTATTTAAAACGATGGTGCCTGAGACGGGTGTAGAATTCTCAAAATTCACTGCAAAGGCACGTCTCACAGCTGATCGTTGGATTGAGCTTTCCAAAACAGAAAAAACGTATGAAGGACTTATGGATTTGTTGCTCAGAGATAAGATTATGTCATGTGTGAACAAACCTTTCCTTGAATTTATACATGAGCGTAAACCTAAATCTCTAAAAGAAATGGAAGAATATTGTTCCCAATATGTCACTGCACACCCCGACGTGACTTTTGGCAACACTAAGATTAAGGAGAGTATGCCAGTTGCTTCAGCAACACCATACAATCCCAATTATTCACACAGATTTCAGGGACCTCAAAACAGATTTGATAAAAAAAGGTAACCATAATAGTTATCAAAACCAAGGTAACCAATCATTTCAGGGTTCTTCTTCAAAGAACTGGAGACGAGCTGATAGCTCTCGACACAGGGGTGGTCATAATTATAGGAATTTCCGTAGAGGAAGTAATTATAGAAACTATCAGGGTTATCCGTCTTGGAGTCAACAAGATCATAATTACAGAGATACTCATTATAATGAATATGATAATGGTAACCAAGGGAACTATGACTCAAACCCAAATAGGGGTTACAATAGAGGTAACAATAACTACAGAGGTGATAATAACCGAGGTAGATCTCAAAACAAAAAGACATAAACCACATTTTCAGGCAAACTCTGCACAACAAGAGTCCCATGAAGCCTATAAACAGAGTAAAGATAATAATGATGCTAGTAATATGGCATGTGCCGCTTTTGATTTTGGGAGAGCATCTCAGTGCCCCCAATGCAAAACGTTATTTGAGCCAACCACAGTGTCTACTTTAAGCTGTGGCCATCCTCTTCCTGCTCTTCCGGCATCAGTCGCGCATGATGGAAGAGGTTCTCTTGTCTTACATAAGGGTTTAGTGAATAACAATCCAGTCTCTGTGCTATTTGATTCTGGATGCACCACAATTGGTGTTAGGCAGTCACTCGTAGATCCTTCCCGTGCCACTGGACAAGTAGTCAAATGTGTAACATTTGGCGGCACATTAGAGAAATACTCTACTGCTATCATTAGGATTGCTACTCCTTTCTTTACAGGAGATGTACACGCATGTCTTCTTCTGAATCCGATCGCTGACCTCATCATCGGTCGCATTCATGGAGTCAAGGAATGCACTCCGCAACAAATTTCCATGTGGGAAAGGCAAAACATGCATATTGCTAACGCTGTAGTCACTAGAGCTCAGGCTCTTAATATGCCTCAAACTTCATCTACTGAAGATAATGAAGTGCATAACCAAGATAATCCCTTGGTAATTTCTCGTGACTCGTTTATAAAACAGCAAGAAGATGATCCCACTCTGAAGAAATTCTTCATTCTTGCAACTAAAGGTGATCCGAATAAAGACACAAGTCGTAAATCGTGGATTACAAAGAAGAATGGCGTACTTGTACGTATGGTTCAAGACTCCATTATGTCAAGTCATTCTCAAATCCTGGTTCCCAAGAATTTGAGAGTTAAAATTTTGCAGCACGCTCACGACTCTCAGTGTGCTGGACACATGGGTTTTTCCCGTACTAAGTCAAGAGTCCTTGCGGCTTTCTTTTGGCCATTGGTAAACAAGGACATACGGATTTATTGTCGATCTTGTAAAGTATGTCAGGAAGTTAAATCCAAAGGTCCACGGCATGCTGCACCCATTCAGGCGGCGGACATTCCTATTCGGCCGTTCCAAAAAATGGCCATAGACATAATTGGTCCATTTAAGATCAAGTCTGCCAGAGGACATCAGTTTATCTTGACGTGTGTTGATATGTGCACACGTTGGCCAGAGGCTATTCCTCTGAAGAGCATTACTACTGCTGATATTGCAGATGCTCTTTGGCTTATATTTTCTCGTCTGGGGTTCCCCGGAGAGATATTGTCAGACCATGGCACCCAACTAATATCAGATACCATGTCTCAAGTAATGTCTACTCTGCAGATAGATAGATCTTTAAGTAGTATCTACCATCCAATGTCTAATGGTATGGTCGAACGCCTTAATAGAACACTTAAAAACTTACTGGGGAAGATAACTGAGGATCATCCTCAAGACTGGGACAGAGTTTTACCTGCGGCCCTCTTCGCTTACAGAGAGGTACCCAATGAACATACAGGATTTTCTCCCTTTGAACTCGTCTTTGGCGCGCGTCCGCGTGGCCCTATGTCGTTGCTTCACGATCTCATTACATCTGACAATATTGACGATGACACAAAGTCATCCTACGAATATGTCATCGCGTTGAGACAAAAGATTATCGAAGCATGCAAATTAGCAACTTCTTCTTCTGAATTTGCGAAACAGAAGGCAAGGCAATTTGCCAATAAGAAGAGATGCTTACGACAACTTTGTCCTGGTGACAAAGCATTTGTATTACTACCTTGTAGGGAAAACAGATTACTTATTTCTTGGAAAGGTCCGTACGATATAATATCGAAAATTTCCGATGTCGACTATATTGTCGATATTGATGGGAAGCATAAAACCTTCCACATCAATATGCTTACTGAATTCCATGAACGTCCGGATTATTTGCAACCCATTTTCCAAGCAACGGACAATTCTCCAGTACCACATGGTCATTACTCATCACTGTCCGTGATACAGGATGAGGAAACAAGTTTTTCAGATGTAAATCTTCCCCTTCCAATGATCCCACTTCATTCTAGTGAATCATGGAAGAACGTTACTGTCTCCCCTGATTTGTCTCTAGGAGAACAGCGACAAGTTTCAACTATGTTGCAAACATTTCAGGATGTACTCACTGACATCCCTGGACAAACGCATGTCATTGAACATGACATTGTTCTAACTGACCATACTCCTATTAGGATTAGACCTTATCCTATACCTATACATTTTCAAGCACAGGTCGAGAAAGAGTTGGATGAGATGATAGATTTGAAAATAATCGAACCATCCACCTCTGCATATTCTTCGCCGATGGTTATTGTTCGTAAAAAAGACAATAACATACGTCTTTGCGTTGACTATCGAAAATTGAATCAAGTAACGAAGTTCGATGCCGAACCTATGCCTTTACTGGAAGAGCTACTTACTCGACTCTCCAAATCTCATTTTTTCACTAAACTTGATTTGTCTAAAGGATATTGGCAAGTTCCTTTATCTGAACGCGCCAAACCTCTCACGGCTTTTTCAACACCTAGAGGTTTGTTCCAATGGAATTTTATGCCTTTCGGTCTTATGAACGCACCAGCTACATTCGTACGCATGATGCGCCGAATCCTGTCTTATCGGTCAGATGTCATTGCATATCTAGACGACATCTGTCTTTTCAGCGATACTTGGGAAGATCACTATTCAGGGTTAGATGAATTGCTGTCTACTTTGCGTGAGCACAACCTGACAGCGAAACCCTCTAAAGCCTATATTGGTTTTAGCGAAATTTCTTTCCTAGGCCACCGAGTTGGTCATGGTTTCCTAAAGACAGAGGACCATAATACTAGTAAGATACTTAACATCTCAATCCCTAAGACTAAAAAACAGGTGAGAAGTCTGTTAGGTCTTATTCAATTTTATGGCAGATTCATTCAGAATCTATCCTCTATCATGGCACCTCTCTCAACACTTCTAAAGAAAGGTTCGCCTAATGTGGTCCACTGGTCTCAGGAATGCCAATGCTCTCTGGATAAGATTAAAACATTGTTTTCAACACCACCTATTTTAGTGCTACCCACTAAAGATAAGACATTCGTTCTTCGTAGTGACGCTTCATCCACTGGGATTGGAGCGGCACTAATGCAAGAGTACTCTGGAACTCTGCATCCTGTAATGTATATTTCCAGAAAACTTAATGCGGCAGAAAGGAATTATTCGGTTTTAGACCGTGAGCTATTAGCTATGGTTTGGTCGATCCTCAAACTACAGAGATTCCTTCTAGGCGCACATTTCATAGTAGAAACCGACCAAAAAGCTCTTACTGCTATACAGAGTAAGAATTTGAAGAGCTCGAGGTCTACTCGATATGCAATTGCTCTTCAACCTTTTCATTTCTCTGTGCGAGCTATTCGTGGATCAGATAATGTGATGGCAGACATTCTGTCAAGATGCCCACATGATTCCACATAACTATTAGGGCTTAGACTTCTTGATATGTCTAGTTCTATAGTAGTTCCTTTTCTATATCATGATAGATACACATTTGTAATTTAATAATATAATGATTGTATCACTACATAGCGGTTCATTGATGTTTATTCACCGCTGTGCTTTGATGATTTTTTTCTTCATAAATCATAAATTTAAGATATCTAATACGAAATGATGATATGAATTTTTTAGGCATTGTGTAATTGCCAGAATTGTATTATACTTTGATGACACCTTCCTGGAAAAATATACTTGTAGAGAAATAATTTCTCTCAGTTTATGAGACACATTCTCACCAGTCGCTCCATAAGTCGACTTAGCCTCATATTAGGCGTTATAGGTATTCCTGATATTTTCATCTGCGCATTATTCATGCGTTGTGAGCCTATTGTACGTTGCTCCTAGATGTATTTCAAAAAAAAAAGTTCCATTTTTTTTTTCCCGGGAGGTGTGGTAAGACTGTTACGTGCAGTCTTTGATATCTTACAATATTATACATTGGTATACTTGTTATGTTCGCAAATATTTTGTAAACAAAATAGTGCTTAAGGAAAAGTCATTATTGAGTTACTTCCCTTGAAAGTTGTGTCGGCTCTTTCGATCGAACTCCGCGGATGAGTCCAGTTTTCTGCGATTTATTCGTTGTTTGGGTAATAATAGATTGTTCTTGCTTCAGAATATCTATGGCCTGAATTTATGTGTATTGTTTGTCTGAGTAGGACGAGTCTGTCTTATATCTGTATATCTTTACATATCTAAGTCGAACTATATGTTCTGTTGTCTCTAGAGAGGTCAAAGGCTATTCGGCGGATGTGTCGCTAGAGTGTGGTGTGATTTGGCTTCGTCCCGATAGGGACTGTGTTTTCTATGTCGGGTTGTCGCCGGGGAAAAGTGATCTCAGTATTGGTGGGGAAAGTGATAGTCGTCTAGACCTATCGTGTATGCTTTACCCCAGTGTTTATTCGTATTGCCAAGGAATGGCAGAATCATATTTCTGATACCAAGGTAATAATAGACACTCTTATGAACTCTCGTACGAAGCCACCATTTTCGATAGGTACGATTTGAATGTCTAAGAGAATATATTTGGCTCGATGAAAACGACTTCGATTCCTAGCAGCACTATATCCTGTAGAATGCAGTCAATTGTTCATGATCAAATCTACAGAGCAATGAAATGTTTTATGAATGACTAACTTTAGGACAGATTCATTATCTGTATCCAAACGTGAGTGACAGCTCACGAGTGAAGCCATCTTGGAACCAAACATGTAGTGACTTTCAAGAAGAGAAAAGGGATGCCCGTATTATCGCTTGTTTAGTCCAGAGATCACTGCTACACATGAGAACCCGTTATTAGCGGTTCAATATTATTATATGGGAAAATATGTGCTGAACATTATGTTGGAGAATCGTCGCTAAACGAGATTAGGTTTAGAAGCCATCTGAAATATTGTTTATAAGCTGACGTGCTCAGTCAGTGAAGTCAGATGATATATATATGTATGGGCGATACTGAGGGCTTGGCTACTGACAGTCCTTTATACTATTATTCTACATGAGTGCCCATGTAACATTGCAAGACCATTTATCCACTGTACCATGATGTATTATGCCAACCTGTGATTTGTCACTATCTGTGCTGTCGAGTGTGTACGTCCAATTAAACTTTAGAAAAGGTACACAGTCGTTGGTGTCGATGACTTCCAGCCATACATGAGTGTGAGAAAAGAACATTTGTCAACACCACGAACCCTTATTAACATTCGCACATTATACACTCAATCCATGTCTACACACCACTGCGTAGGTCAAGTTGACATTCCATACACTACAGTGGAGCAAACAACACCATAGAGATCTTATCAACTGATGATGATGATGATGTCTGCTTCCATCCACTTATATCTATCTTTTGGTGGATATCATTAACGGGAATAAAATAACAACTTTATCAATGGCGTCTCGCAAACGTCAGTCCACTTCTACCTTCACATGGTTCCAGAGATGGTACTTTCTGCTGGTACTACCAATAACTGGTAATAGAAATAGAAACGAAACGCTCTTCTGAGTATGGCGTTTTCCAACCCATAGTTATGGGTTCTTATCTTCCCATACCACCATCCCATGTCAGAATTTACCCTCGATGAGAAATAAATTTAATCCCTCGGGATAAAACTTCCTTTACATTTAAACTGAATAGCTTTAGCTTTACATTACATTTAAAGGAAAAGGTTAAACGTACAGATGTAATATGTTTTACATTTACGTCTCCACGGTTTGAAAAGTGTTCACAATATAAATTCATTTATGTTTCTTTTATATTTATACTTATGGAAAAGTTTGAAACTTTTATTACCTTAAAATAAATATTTTCACGTTGACATTTGAGCAAGTTTTTAAAAAAAAATGTAGGATATGAAAAGTTAGTTGCTTATCCTTTACAGGACGTGGCAATCAACCCCAGCTTTTATTGGCTGTTTGTGATTTTTCTAGGCAATTTTTTTCATTCAGTAGTTTGCCATTGCTTTCTGAGCGGTACAGCGCTTATACCATTGTTAAAAATCCACTCAAAGCGGTTTGCTACCAAACCGCCTGCAGCAGGTTTCGAACCTGGTATATCTGGATTATGAAACTGCGTTCATATCCATTAGGCCACAGACGCCGACAGGATGTGAAAAGCTGTGCTTAAATTCACACTTTTCTCTTGGTGAATTTTCTGTGGACTTACAAACAACTGACGTAGTTTATTTCAAGTAAGCTCCTATGGTGTCAAACAACTGACGTAGTTTATTTCAAGTAAGCTCCTATGGTGTCAGTAGTAGTGGAGAAGTAGCTTGTCAGTGTTTACAGCTTTGTTGGCAGACAATAAAATAGAAAGTTATTCTCTTTTGAGAATCTATTAACCAGACCACAAAGTCTTTTATATTTGGGCATGCGCCCTAATATAACTGATGGACCCTGTGTCTAAGTTAAACGGTGCTCACCTCACCAAAACAAAGCAAAATTGTATTTAATTAAAAAAAATTATTGTTTAAATTGTGAAAATCTGCACGTGGTTTCCATTGTGCATTGTAATACTTAATTCATTAAATAACAAATTTCCGTTTGCCACAGAAACTGTTAAAATATTCAGTTGTTATTTCATGTCTTTTGTGTGTGTTTTTTAAAAATAAGGAATTATTTTGTTAATAAAAATAAAATTTTACATTTGGCACAGAAACTGTGAAAAATTATAAATTGCATTTATAAGGGGTGTGTATATCTGTATTCGTGTATGTGTGCGCGTGTGTAATAGACTGCATGTTTTTTTTTTTAATTAATAAAATAGACTTTTTTTTACAGTAACAGCGAGAAACAAAATTATATTTGTTAGGTTTTTTTGTTTTGTTTTATGCCTTTCATTTTCTTCTTATTATAATACAGAATAATTTTAGTTTAGCTCGGAAACTAAAAAAAGAAAGTTGTTGTTAGGTCATTGTGTTATTTTATAGGGCATTTTTGGGTTATAAATGAATTTTTTATAGGTTATTTGCTAGCAATGTTTAGGTCATTAAAATCATAGCCTTAGTTATAAGAACTTTCTTAATTTCGCATCGTGCTTACAAAAGCTTTCATCATTTAACATCGTGCTTAAAAGAGCTTTGTTCATTTCACATTTTGCTTACCAGAGTTTTGTTCATTTCACATCTTGCTTACCAGATCATTCCATATCTGACAGTATTGTAGTTTAACTGGTCTTTATACAACAGCATTTATCTTCAAGCCTGAAACAACAGCGGCTCTTTCCGCATAACCTTGACACCATTTTTATGTTGCCCATATGTCTCCCGCCTCTCACTGATTGTGTGATGTTCAGTTGAAAAATATTAGAACATATATGGAAATTAGAGGGAGAATGTACATTGACCTTTCTTCCCCTTCTCCCACCTCCACCTAGATACATTAAAATTGACTGACTTTTTTTTAAATTTTTTTTTTTACATTGACACTATCATCTTTCATTGTGTCAGATATCAACAGAAATGAGATCATTCAGTCAACGACCTCGTATTCGCCGTGCAGGCATTGTCAATAATTCATTGTATTGCAGCGTTATAGGTCTTTGTAATAGTAAAGTGTCTCTAGGGGGCGCGTATTTTATTGACGTGAGCTGTTTGACCAAAACAACTCTGAAATATACTGGATCCAGGGGCGTACTTAAATTATTGGGCACCCGAGGCGGATCTTACCGTGGGCGCCCCCTTCCATAAAGAAACACATATGTAAGTATATTTTCAACAGTAACTAAAACCATAATAGTGCCATATGGCACCCCCCCCCCTTCCTGGCTGTCACCCGAGGCGGATTGCCCCCACGCACCACCCTCCTTACTACGCCACTGACGATCTGAAGTGGTTGATGTGAAAGCATTGCATGACTCCCTGTGTGTGTGAGCGCGTTTTGTGTGTGTGCCTTTTTTCGTCAGTAATGTTATTTTGGGGGGTGGAGAGTGTTGTTATTATTTTTAACAGCCCCGTTTAGTCCGGGCGGGGTCTCAGCGGAGACAGAGAAAGAATATGGCTACTGTTCCCTCATGCATGTCCTAAGAGGCAACTAATGTGGTGTTGTAAATAAAGCTGGCAACCTCAGCATTGTAAAACTAATTGCTATAGAAACCACGGCTGCGTGATCACGTGCTTAGACGTCTGCTTTCTTCTTCAAGTTGGCCAGCAGTAGTGGTGGTTTCATCTTCCATAAGGAGCGACACAAGAGATAAATATGGCGATGCCGATCATTATTATACACTTTTTTAAAAAAATATTACGTTGTTTTACGGTCAACAGCAAAATAAATAAGTGAAGGTCAAGGGTATTCGTACAGCAGTGGTTCCCAACCTTTGTGTTTGTAAGACGACACACTTTACCCAGCCTGCACTATTTCCTAATACAGCATGTACTGTTGTATTGTTGGTAGTATATTTATGCAGTTAAGAAAACTCCACGAACTAATTGATACACCGAGCACAACATCTTAGAATTTTAGACAGAAAATAACACGCGGAAAACATAAGCGTCCTTCTTCTTAATCATCGTTCGTTCTTATGTAACAACATGTTTCTCTCATGAACTTGGCAGTTTGTTTCAAGCTTCTCTCATCTCCATATAGTCAGGATCGTCTTAACAGCATTGTAGGCCCTGGCAAAGAAATGCACTGGGTCCCTACCAGCCCTACCCACCCACGGGAATAAAAATGTAAACGGTCAATAAAATTAAACCTATAGATTTATAATTTAATGGTACTTTCAACAACAATTTCGTAAACTTACACACGTCATGTTTGATTTGAATCCCATGCCTTTCCAGCGAGTGATCGAGTAATTATCCACTCTGCCAATAGATGTCTTATGAACAATATGGCAGCATACCAGCATGAGGCCCCTAGAATCGTGGGGCCCCTGGTTACTGCCCAGTGTGCCCATGCCTTCAGACGGCACTGCATATAGTTTCCCCCTCATATTGGTTGGGGAAGTCCCTGCTTTCAGTCTGCTTCTATCATGGAGCCGACATTCTTGGAGGACATGCTACTGGGTTTGTTACTCTCCCCTCATGGACACATACCTGTCTACTCGATGTTTTAATTTGTTGAACACGTGGTATCTGAGTCTGCAGTGACCGGATGTCAGCCTGAAAAGTATCATTTGAACTCTTCTTGGTAGGAAACAGAATGCTATGCAGACGTAGTGAAGGTCATCAGAAATCCAGGCTCACTCAGTATCCATGTGAACCAACATCATTATCACCCTTTAACTCCCTAAGGAGTTTAGGCTTTCAACAAACCTATGCCAAGTCTTCCTATCCCGTGCAAGTCAGCTGCGGGTCGTTCCTTTTTTTTCCGCATCATTTTCATTTATGATTCCAGTTCCCTTCTCCGTGTGTTTTTCACTCTGCCTCTGCATCTTTTATCTTTGGGATTCCAGAACAAAGACTGACATGTAACGCTCAGTAGGTTTCCTCAATGTGTCCCAACAATACGTTGATCAAACAAGTCTAAAAGCTCAAGCATAAAGAAAGTATGTTCACAAACCAATAGGCAGTTTATATACACTTGTGTGAATTCGTTGACCCAATAGGGTATGTTCACAATATAGACATCATATAGTTTCGTGGGACATGTTAATAGGCATTTATAGGTCAGCTAGAATTAGCTGACCCAGTAGGGTAGATTCTCAGTTTAGACATAACCTAGTTTATAAACATTTGGAGGTCGACTAAAATTAGCTGACCCAGTATGGTAGATTCACAGTTTAGACATAACCTAGTTTATAAACATTTGGAGGTCGACTAACAGTAGCTGACGCAGTATGGTAGATTCACAGTTTAGACATAACCTAGTTTATAAACATTTGGAGGTCGACTAAAATTAGCTTACCCAGTATGGTAGATTTACAGTTTAGGTATAACCTTGTTTATGAACATTTGGAAGATGGCTAGAATTAGCTGATCCAGTATGATACATTTACAGTTTAGATGTAACCTAGTTTGTAAACATTTGGAGGTGGACTAAAATTAGCTGACCCATTATGGTAGATTCACAATTTAGACATAATCTAGTTTATAAATATTTGGAGGTCGCCTAAAATTAGCTCACCGATATGGCTATTTAATATGGAAAAGATATAGACTCATTCATTTGTGTATGAAAATGCTGTCTATAGTAAAGCTAGATAACTCATGATTGATTTACACTTTTGATCATAGGAGTAATCGTTCTTGATATTGATTCGGCGCATGGATATGACACCCATGTCCGTACTTATTTGTTAGGGCCAGAAAATATATTAATTTGCTTATTATGTTTATGGCCTGAATTCATATGTATTACATATTATTAGTACAAGTAGAATCAGTCCTATATTGTATATTTTTGATGGGTAGGCAGGACTATATTCTTGTTATGCCGCTCTAGCGGAAGTATGAGTTGTCTTGACAAGTCGTGATGAGTTCCGAGGTACCGTTTACAATGGCGGTTACGCATTTTCCAGGGCTGGTAGATTCTTCAGTAAAAATGATTTACGAAGTGGTTTTTTCTTCTGTAGGAGATTGTGTCTCTACTAGAGCTTGTGTTAGAGACTCTCCTAATGTACGGTACCATGTATGATTCGGACTCCAGGTAATTCCAGACCCTATTTTTGATGATCTCATGTCGGTTAGACCTAGCTGGAATTTTGTGCTTCGCAACGCTAGGGTCACGTTTGTATCGACGAAGATGACGGGCTTCCATATAGCAGTTATGTCTACGTGAAGTAACTGGATTACTGTAGAACTGTTTGGAGGAACTTTAAGAAATTATTCTTATACATTTCAAATTAACTTTGGCTTAGATATACCCTCCTGTGAGTGAGTGAGCGACAACTCAGGAAGGCGGCCATGTTACATTCCTGTCATCATATTTTTGAATCACTGTCCAAAGAACGGGCATGTATCTTACTATTCGGACAGTGGCAAGGAGATCTCAATTTTGATAGAAACCCCTTCCATGGTTTCATAATATGATATAAACTGTGAACATAAAGCAACTTTAGTTACTTACCGATCCGCCTTCACTGACGCGCTTAGTCAGATAGGGGATGCGGCCATTATGTATCATGACATTGGAAGCTATTGATGTACTACCCATTATTTATGAATGTGTCATGACTTGGGATCTACTATGTATGCCTGCAAATTGATGTGTCAACCTGTACCCATGATTTACTCGTTATGTCCCAGTGTGTGCGTCTAAATAAACTGTGTAAACAAAGATTCCAGCAGTCTGCATTGGTGCCTTGTAGACACAAGTGAATGAGTGTTTAGATTGGTCAGAACACGAACAGTACACCATTCGCGTTAATCACACTCTACACTTCTACTCCATATCTACACCATCCTGCGTCGGTTGAATTGACCAAGTTTAGGGCCTGCTTCCCCTGGAGCCTTAGAGGGAAACTACTGCTTACAGCTGCCTTTGCCTTCCCTAACTCAGGACTAGGGTGAGTTACCCATTTACAGCTGGGTAGACTGGAGCATGCCTGATCTCAACAACTCTGTACACTACAATGGACATATACAGTAGTGACACCACAAACAACATGTTACAGTGATTGATAGTGGAGCTTTACAGAAGATTACACAGCACTTTACAGTGGTGAGCCAGATTCCTGGGTCCAGCCTACGCAGTTTTGTTGTGTTGAGAATCACATTTTACAGTTGCAAGAACATTTGTTTGACCACATCAACACCAGTAGGACAGCTATACAATCAATGTCAGCTTGACCTGTTCTGACAAGTGTAGCAATATCTGGGTCAGCACTTGCACTTGTTGACATTTGGCACAGTACAGTCAGGATTCTAAACTAGTGATTGTTTATCCTGCTGAAATAGAAGAGCAATGTTGAACTTAAAGTGCAAATTTCATCGTTGGATCTTCTTATGTGCTCAAAAAAAATTGAACAGTGTAACAATTAGAAAGCAAATCTATTACTCAATAAAGTGGTAGTCTAATTTGTTAAAACTGAGCATACAGTACAATACATTACAACTGCAACACATTTCATTATATGATACACACATTGATGATTTATATGTATTTATGTTTATATATTATTTGTTTATATGTGTGATTGTTATGTGTTTGCGGGCCTGGATGGGAGGTGACTAGAACAGGAAATACCAAGTGATATTGGTCTTGTTCTGGCGTTCTTTAGGGAGCAATTTCTTAATTGAAACTTGCATGCAACATAGTTTGCAAATATTTGGTTAGTTGTGACGACTGTTTCATATTTGTATTTGTAACATTTTTCTGTTCTTTATTTTTGTTTGAGTTGTTTGTATAATTGTAGGTCTCATCTTTCCTTTCATTTCAGTTCTTTACACCCTTATGTTTATACACTGTGGCGTTATTTGTCTTGTTATCTTATTGCAGTTATCATCACGGTTTCTGTGATCATTTTTTTTTCATTTCTCCTATTTAATTTAATTTGATCTCTGCAAATGTTTTCAGATTGTCTTTTCTTGTTTGTCCTTTGTAATGTCTTTAGTTGACATATGACATAGGAGGTATAGTTGAATACACTTATATTATAGTACAGATCAGTACTTTATGATTATTATTGTTATAAAACAAAGTGTACAAGACCTGTGTAAGGCTTGTCTCCCAAAGTGATTGGTATAGGAAATATTATTTTCCACAGGTACTCAAGTGATCATTGATTACATTAAGTTATACAAGACCTTTGTAAGGCTTGTCTCCCAAAGTGATTGGTATAGGAAATATTATTTTCCACAGGTACTCAAGTGATCATTGATTACATTAAGTTATACAAGACCTTTGTAAGGCTTGTCTCCCAAAGTGATTGGTATAGGAAATATTATTTTCCACAGGTACTCAAGTGATCATTGATTACATTAAGGTATACAAGACCTTTGTAAGGCTTGTCTCCCACAGTATTTGAGATATACAGTTATTGTTTTCCACAGGTACTCAAGTTATCATTGGTTATTATAAACAAAATAACCATACAAGTTTTTCACTAAGACTAAGTCTATGGTATAGACTTGTCTCCCATTAAAGTGAAATAGGGTAATTTATTTACTTTTTCAGGTTTCTGATTTAAGAAGACAAGATGTCTACATTAGATTACTTTATTGCACAAGGAAAATCTCTTGATAAGACTGGGAAAGACTTAGAACAATGGGCTGTTGCTCAATATGACAAAGCATTAGCTGCAGAAGAGAAAAAAACTGCTGCTGCTGCGAAAAGCTGCTGCTGAAGAAAAAAAAGAAGCTGCTGCTGAAGAGAGAAAAGCTCTGGCTGAAGAAAAAAGATTAGAAAAAGAAGCTGATACTGCTGCTGAACTAAAGAAATTGCAGATGCAAGTGGAGGAAAGGAGATTTGATGCAGAACAGAAAAAATTAGAAGTTGCAGCAGAACAGAAAAAATTAGAAGTTGCAGCTGAACAGAAAAAATTAGAAGTTGCAGCTGAACAGAAAAAATTAGAAGCTGCTGCTGCAGCTGAACAGAAAAGATTAGATAGAGAAGCTGAAGAGAGAAAAGCAATAAGAGAACATGAGTTTGAATTAGAGAAATTGAAATTGACAAGTATGAGTAATATTAATCAGGCATCTGGTGGTAATGGTAAACCTTTTAATTATAAGGTCAAGGTGCCAGCGTTCAACTCTGCCAGTGATGATATAACATTCTGGCTTGATAGATTTGAACGTGCTTGTCGAGCTCATAATGTTGACAAATCACAGTATGTGCATCAGTTGTCTGAAAATTTAAAAGGGGAGTCTCTGACTAAGTTATCTTTGGTTGAAGAGGCCGACAAGGATAATTACGATGCTATTAGGGCAGCTTTGATAAAGAGATATCAGCTGTCAGAAGAAGGTTATCGTCTTTTGTTTAAAACAATGAGACCTGAGGTAGGTTTAGAATTCTCAGATTTCATTTCAAAAGCACGACTTACACTCTTACGATGGATTGAATTATCCAAAATAGAGAAAACATTTGATGGTCTTACGGATTTATTGCTAAGAGACAAGGTCATGTCTTCGGTAAATAAACCATTCCTAGAGTTCTTACATGAGCGTAAACCTAGTACATCAAAGCAAATGGAAGAATATTGTGACCAGTATGCCACGGCACACCCTGACATGATTCTTAGTAACTCGAACATCAAAGAGAGTATGCCAGTTGCTTCGGCAACAGAATATAATCAGAATTACTCACACAAATTCCAAGGAGCTAAAAATAAATTTGATAAAAAGGTTAATTGGAATAAGTATCAAAACCAAGATAACCACTCAAATCAGGGTTCTTCTTCGAAGAACTGGAATCGGGCTGATAGTCCTCGACACGCGAGGGGTACCCATAATTTTAGACATTCTCGAAAGGGGAGTAGCTATAGGAACTACCCAAGTGCTTCATGGAGAGAAAAGAACCAATATTACAGGGATACTCAGTATAATGAGCGTGATGATTATGATCATGAATATTATGATTCAAACCCAAATAGGGGTTATAAAAAGAGGAAATAATAATTATAGAGACAATTATAACCGAGGTAGATCACAACACAAAAGACATGGTAAATCTTATTACCAGGCTAACTCTGCACAACAGGAGTTCCACGACGCCGGTAATCAGAATAATGATAAAAAAGACTCCAATAGTGTAGCAAATTCCGCTTTCGATTTTGCTAGAGCATCTGAGTGTTCGCAATGCAAAACATTATTCGATCCAACCACAGTTTCTACTTTAAGCTGCGGTCACCCGCTTCCCGCTCTCCCTGCGTCAATCGCGCATAATGGAAGGGGTGCTCTCGTCTTCAATAGAGGCCTAATAGATGGTACTCCGGTATCAATTCTTTTCGATTCGGGGTGCACTACCATCGGAGTGAGGCAATCACTCGTAAATCCTTCTCGAGCTACAGGCAATGTAGTCAAATGTGTAACATTTGGTGGCACATTGGAGAAGTACTCCACTGCCATTATCAATATTGCTACGCCTTTCTTTACAGGAGAGGTGCAAGCATGTCTCTTGCCGAATCCGATCGCTGATCTTATCATCGGTCGCATTCATGGAGTGAAAGAATGCACTCCACAGCAAATTTCTAATTGGGAAAATGTTAATATGCAATCTGCCAATGCAGTAATCACTAGGGCTCAAGCTCTTAATATGCCACAATCTTCACATTCTGAAGATAATGATGCGCAGATCCAAGATGATCCCTTGGAGATTTCCCATGATTCCTTTATAAAACAGCAGGAAGATGATCCTACTCTAAAGAAATTCTTTACTCTGGCAACAAAAGGTGATCCGAATAAGGATACAAATCGTAAATCTTGGATTACGATGAAGAATGGCGTACTTGTACGTATGGTACAAGACTCCGCTAAGTCCATTCATTCTCAAATCCTTGTGCCTAAAAATATGAGAGTTAAAATCTTACAGCACGCTCATGATTCGCAGTGTGCTGGACATATGGGTTTTTCCCGTACTAAAGCTAGAGTTCTTGAATCTTTCTTTTGGCCTGCTGTGAATAAGGACATACGAATCTATTGTCGATCTTGTAAAGTATGTCAAGAGATTAAATCCAGAGGTCCACGCCATGATGCACCTATTCAGGCTGCAGACATTCCCATTCGACCATTTCAAAAAATGGCGATAGACATCATTGGTCCATTTAAGATAAAGTCTGCTAGAGGACACCAATTTATTTTGACGTGTGTTGATATGTGCACACGTTGGCCGGAGGCTGTTCCTCTAAAGAGCATAACTACTGCTGATGTCGCAGATGCTCTTTGGTTAATATTTTCTCGTCTGGGATTTCCAGCAGAAATATTATCCGACCATGGTACCCAACTCATATCGGATACCATGTCTCAAGTAATGTCGACTCTTAAGATAGAGAGATCGCTGAGTAGTATTTATCATCCTATGTCCAATGGGATGGTGGAACGTCTGAATAGAACTCTGAAAAACCTACTAGGTAAGATAACAGAAGATCATCCTCAGGATTGGGATAGGGTTTTACCCGCGGCTCTCTTTGCATATAGAGAGGTCGCCAACGAACATACAGGATTTTCTCCCTTTGAACTTGTCTTTGGCGCGAAACCGCGAGGTCCTATGTCCTTACTTCATGATCTTATAACTGCTGATAATATTGTCGATGACACAAAATCCTCTTATGAATATGTCATCGCACTTAGACACAAGATTATTGAAGCATGCAAATTGGCAACTGCTTCTTCTGAATTTGCGAAACAGAAGGCAAGGGAATTTGCCAATAAAAAGAGATGCTTGCGACAACTTTGTCCAGGTGACAAAGCATTTGTCTTGCTACCTTGTAGGGAAAATAGACTTCTTATTTCTTGGAAAGGTCCGTACGATATAATATCAAAAGTTTCCGATGTTGACTATATCGTCGATATTGACGGGAAGCGTAAAACCTTCCACATCAACATGCTCACGGAATTCCATGAACGTCCGGATTATTTACAACCTGTTTTCCAGGCAACGGACGATTTTCCAGTCCAACATGGACAGTACTCATCTCTGTCAGTAATACAGGATGAGGAAACGAGTTTCTCGGATGTAAATCTACCTTTTCCAATGATTCCTCTTCACTCTAATGAATCATGGAAAGATGTTGCAATTTCTCCCGAATTATCTCCAGGAGAGCAGAAACAAGTTTCTACTATGTTAGAACAATTTCAGGATGTCCTTACTGACATTCCTGGTCAAACTGATGTCATTCAACATGACATTATTCTTACTGACCATAGTCCTATAAGAGTCAGACCGTATCCTATCCCGATACATTTTCAAGCACAGGTAGAGAAAGAGTTGGATGAGATGATAGAGTTAAAAATTATTGAACCATCCACATCAGCATATTCTTCGCCGATGGTTATTGTACGAAAAAAAGACAATAACATACGTCTTTGCGTGGATTATCGCAAATTGAACCAAGTGACGAAATTTGATGCTGAACCTATGCCTTTACTAGAAGAGCTACTTACGAGACTATCGAATTCTCATTTCTTTACTAAACTCGATTTGTCTAAGGGATATTGGCAAGTTCCATTATCCGAACACGCCAAACCGTTTACTGCTTTTTCGACGCCTAGGGGTCTATTCCAATGGAATTTCATGCCTTTCGGTCTTATGAACGCCCCTGCAACATTCGTACGCATGATGCGTCGAATCCTATCTCATCGCTCAGATGTCATTGCGTATCTTGATGACATCTGTCTTTTCAGCGATACTTGGAACGATCACTATAATGGGATAAATGAACTATTGTCTATCTTACGCGAGCATAACCTGACAGCGAAACCATCGAAAGCATGTATTGGTTTTAGCGAAATATCTTTCTTAGGACACCGTGTTGGTCATGGGTTCCTAAAAACAGAAGACCATAATACAAGTAAGATACTTAACATTTCTATTCCTAAGACTAAAAAGCAAGTGCGAAGTCTCTTAGGTCTAATACAATTTTATGGACGATTCATTCCGAATCTGTCCTCCATTATGTCACCTCTTTCTTCCTTGCTAAAGAAAGGGTCTCCTAATGTAGTCCATTGGACTCAAGAATGTCAATCCTCTTTGGATAAGGTTAAAACTATGTTTTCTACTTTACCTATCCTAGTATTGCCCTCTAAGGATAAGACATTTATTCTTCGTAGTGACGCTTCATCCACCGGGATTGGAGCAGCACTAATGCAAGAGTACTCTGGAACTCTGCATCCTGTGATGTATATTTCTCGTAAATTAAATGCCGCAGAGAAGAACTACTCGGTCCTAGACCGTGAATTATTGGCTATGGTTTGGTCAATCCTTAAACTGCAAAGATTTCTTCTTGGCGCGCATTTCATCGTGGAAACTGACCAGAAAGCTCTTACGGCTATTCAGAGTAAAAATCTGAAGAGCGCGAGATCAACGCGTTACGCAATTGCTCTGCAGCCATTTCATTTTTCGGTGCGAGCTATCCGTGGGTCAGAAAATGTGATGGCAGATATTTTGTCTAGATGCCCACATGATTCATAACTGTTAAATTATATACCTAACTTTGATACAGTTGTTCCTATGTTGAAATGTGTACACATAGGTAATATCATATATTGATTGTAACACTACTTAGCGGTTCATTGATATTTATTCACCGCTGATCTTTCAATGTTTTTTTTCGTCTTTGATGATCATGATGTTAAGATATCTTAGATGAAATTTATGTATAAACTAAAGTACAAATTGTGTCATTGCTAATATTGTAGTATGCGTTGGTGACACCTCTCTGGAAATATTTATACTTAGAGAAGTACTTTCTCTAAGGTCAGAAAACTTATGCTTATCATCTGCGCATTGTTATTGGTGCGTTGTGAGCCTATTGTATGTTGCTCCTAGATGTATTTCAAAAAAAAAATGTATCATTTTTTTTCCCGAGGGGTGTGGTAATCTGTTGCGTGCATATTTTGACGCACATATTACAAAAATCGATATGGCTATTTAATATGGAAAAGATATAGACATTCATTCATTTGTGTATGAAAATGCTGTCTATAGTAAAGCTAGATAACTCATGATTGATTTACACTTTTGATCATAGGAGTAATCGTTCTTGATATTGATTCGGCGCATGGATATGACACCCATGTCCGTACTTATTTGTTAGGGCCAGAAAATATATTAATTTGCTTATTATGTTTATGGCCTGAATTCATAAGTATTACATATTATTAGTACAAGTAGAATCAGTCCTATATTGTATATTTTTGATGGGTAGGCAGGACTATATTCTTGTTATGCCGCTCTAGCGGAAGTATGAGTTGTCTTGACAAGTCGTGATGAGTTCCGAGGTACCGTTTACAATGGCGGTTACGCATTTTCCAGGGCTGGTAGATTCTTCAGTAAAAATGATTTACGAAGTGGTTTTTCTTCTGTAGGAGATTGTGTCTCTACTAGAGCTTGTGTTAGAGACTCTCCTAATGTACGGTACCATGTATGATTCGGACTCCAGGTAATTCCAGACCCTATTTTTGATGATCTCATGTCGGTTAGACCTAGCTGGAATTTTGTGCTTCGCAACGCTAGGGTCACGTTTGTATCGACGAAGATGACGGGCTTCCATATAGCAGTTATGTCTACGTGAAGTAACTGGATTACTGTAGAACTGTTTGGAGGAACTTTAAGAAATTATTCTTATACATTTCAAATTAACTTTGGCTTAGATATACCCTCCTGTGAGTGAGTGAGCGACAACTCAGGAAGGCGGCCATGTTACATTCCTGTCATCATATTTTTGAATCACTGTCCAAAGAACGGGCATGTATCTTACTATTCGGACAGTGGCAAGGAGATCTCAATTTTGATAGAAACCCCTTCCATGGTTTCATAATATGATATAAAACTGTGAACATAAAGCAACTTTAGTTACTTACCGATCCGCCTTCACTGACGCGCTTAGTCAGATAGGGGATGCGGCCATTATGTATCATGACATTGGAAGCTATTGATGTACTACCCATTATTTATGAATGTGTCATGACTTGGGATCTACTATGTATGCCTGCAAATTGATGTGTCAACCTGTACCCATGATTTACTCGTTATGTCCCAGTGTGTGCGTCTAAATAAACTGTGTAAACAAAGATTCCAGCAGTCTGCATTGGTGCCTTGTAGACACAAGTGAATGAGTGTTTAGATTGGTCAGAACACGAACAGTACACCATTCGCGTTAATCACACTCTACACTTCTACTCCATATCTACACCATCCTGCGTCGGTTGAATTGACCAAGTTTAGGGCCTGCTTCCCCTGGAGCCTTAGAGGGAAACTACTGCTTACAGCTGCCTTTGCCTTCCCTAACTCAGGACTAGGGTGAGTTACCCATTTACAGCTGGGTAGACTGGAGCATGCTTGATCTCAACAACTCTGTACACTACAATGGACATATACAGTAGTGACACCACAAACAACATGTTACAGTGATTGATAGTGGAGCTTTACAGAAGATTACACAGCACTCTACAACCGCTGATAAGCGACTCGTTTGTTAACAAGCTGGGCAAACACGGAGTTTTTACGTACTCGTACGACAGATAACGAGACTACTGTCTGTGTGACACATGTGGGCAGACAAGTGTGACAAGCGCTTCCGGGCCGACTTGTTATAACAACATTACTTTCTAATAAAGTAATAAGTATTACAGCTTACCCGGGACCAGAAGACGCAGCAATAGAGACCGCAGTCAGCGACTCATAGCTTGACTGCCTGCGTGGTGGTCCTGGAAACAGTCTGCAGCAGTGCAGGCTGGCTGAGCGAGCACGGATCGCAATGGAAAGGCAAACCCGGTCCTAAAAAATGCCGTGCAGAAGTCGGATGTGTCGACCGAACGGTGCAGATATCACAGCTACGTTGTAAACAGACACAACGCAACAACGTCCTTTTCAGGGCGAACGAAGAAAAGGAAGAAGACAGCTTACCCATGTTGTCATGTGTGTCTACCAATCTGCCTGTGAGAGTGTATGCAAGGCATCAGATGTCCATATATGGTAATACGTGACCTTTGCAGGCACACACCTTATTTCATGTGGGACTATTTTGAAAATATCACACCCTATCTGCATGATTTGAAATGATTGGATCTTTCTGATTAGATTCATAACAACAATGCGTGGGAAGATAGGAATATAGTCTGACCATTTCGCAGTTTTATTTCACTGTGAATTTCACGCTCGCCAAGACAACATCAGACCTCGCCAGAGTGAAGATTTGATTCATAATTCCTTTTTTTAACCGGACCTTTTATAGGAGAACCAAATAAGACTTACAAAGCACAGGAAATCTCTACATTTTAATAAGGAACACCGGGATTAGGAAACTGAAGAAACACACGGAGTCAGAGAGGGAATCTATTGTCAAATTAAAGACACCCCAGACGCGTGTAAGAGACCGACTCGTCTCTTTTATTCATATGAGCAACAAGTCTGTAGCCAAGATTGGCGTAAGTAGTGCATTTTTCATTCTATGATTCATTACTAACATGTGAACTAAAGTTAAACTCGCTATTGGATGTCAAAGTCATTTGAGGCTGGCAACCTCAGCGTATAGAATGATGATTCATGAACCTCCACTGCACGGGCTGGTGATTACTTTATTGATAGTTTCGTAAAGAGAACTAAAAGCATAAAGTAGTTCCAGGTTCCCTATGGAGCAGGGAGGGAAAGATGAAAGAAATGATGTACATTCTAAGTATAATACTTACATTTTCAAAGCAGTGCAAATGTCCCTATAAACATAGCCACTTTAAAATTAATGTAAGTTTTCAAGCTTAAACCAGTGTAAATGTCTATGTGAAAATATTCATTTTAAAGTAATGGAAGTTTCAAACTTTTCAATCAGTGTAAAACATAAATGAAAACATATTCAATTTAGATTGTGAACACTTTTCAATCAGTGGAGATGTATATGTAAACAGACTCTTTCTGTATTATTAACCTTTTCATTTAAATATAAAGTAACTATGATAGCTATTTTATTTAAATGTAAAGAAAGTTTTATCCCGAGGGATTAAATTTAATTCTTATCGAGGGTAAAGTCTGAGTAATTGGGATGGTGGTATGGGGAGATAGGAACCCCTAACTATGGGGTGGAAAATGCCATACTCAGAAGAGCGTTTCGTTCTATTCTTTACCATAGTTATTAGTGGTACCAGCAGAAAGTACTTTCTCTGGAACAAGAAGGAAACCGTGGCCTAAGCTTTAAGACACAGGACCCACGTGGTATACTCTCCTTGGCGTTTCTGGGAAACCAGCTACCCCCGACAACCTTGATCACAGACGAGCGTGAGCAGAGTGAAAAGAATCAGCCCATAAGAAGGAGCAGAACCTTCATTGGCAGCTAAGTTCAAATATATGCTGCCATTTGAACTTCTTGTAATATCTCACATTCCCTAAAGACTGTGAGGATAACTTTTCTTGATCCATAACTATTCAAATTATTTTCCAACTGTCAAAACCTAAAGTGATTATTAAATTTTGTTATTTGTAATGTTACAAATTTAACTTCGATTTAATCATTTTAAAGTTACTGCATGTTTGTCTCAGTCAAATTACTACACACACTCTAAACAGAGCTATACTAAAATCATGTAATTCCACTAGTAAATCAGGGGTGGGGGCTTCAACGAGCTGAACTTAAGAAGTGCTTAAATCCTTCATAAAAGCGTCGGCAGAATTACAGAGTTAACATACTCAGCCAAAGCAGTATTGTTCTCGCTTATTCTGAATATCTTGTGAAGACTCACTTTGAAATAGAAGTGTCATCACCCTTCTATCTACATCTCTGCCAAGAGTAATCTTGTGCGAAGGTAGATACCTTTGAAGCTGTGGTGAAGTGGGATGTTATAAATATTTATAGGGGACTTAGTGTACTGACTGAGATCAGCTGTGAAGGTATATATATCTAATAAGAGTAGTGTATTATATATAACCTTACTTGCTGCCACATATGTATACCTCAGTCAGAATTATTCTGGAATAGTGTGATGACTACGTTATATGTCTAGGGTATGTGTATGATGAAGTGTAAGTCATAACAACAACAGACAGATAAACAATTTAATTATTCCACCACACTTGACAACACTGTGACACTCACATACATAAAACACTCTACGAGGATATCTTAAAGGAGTCACTGATAACTTTTCAAATAACAATATGTATTCAGTGCTGTCATGAAGGTATATGTGTCCTGATTCAAATACCAAGGGAACCAGGAATCACAATCAATTTTAATTACAAGTTATATGTACATAATTTATTAATATGAATCTTGTAGTGACATATATTTTTAATAGTATCATATGTGTGTCAGTTGTGTAGTAGTAATATGAGGTAATACTGGTTTTGTTTTGTTCAAGCTCTGTTGGTATTTGTCATCATGACTTCAATAGTTCGTCTTTATTGGAACTAGTATTGGAGATGTTCTCAGTTCCTGATATTAAAACAATTAAATTCCTCTCTTAATTTTATGTTACACTGTCATTTTAAGATGGGGTACATAATGTTGAGCTCCATGGCCACACTCTCTTATCTTTCGTGATGACTGTAGTAAAGGCCTCCTCTGCTCGATTACTTTAATGAGTTCTGGAGCCACCCCACTGGTTGCTATATGGACCAAGGAGTATGCTGTCCACCTCTGGCTTCAGCAAAGCTCTGACCAGGTGCTGCTCAATAACTTTAAGACCACGGTCCCTGAAACAAGAAGGATGTACCTTCTACTTCATAACTAATTGATACTCTAGTTCTACACTGAGCACAATACATCACAAACATTGAGTTCAGAGCGTAGGCCAACTGTCAGCTTCATCTGAAATACTTTATACCAGTATTTCCCTCCCTAATGGTTACTACGCCTCTGCAATTCCAGCATTATTTCTTTCTAGTCAATCATCTAGGTGTCAGTGTACTGTTTGGCCATTCCATGCAGTTTTACTTTCCTCCGACACCTTCTGTTCAGGCTGGAGCATTATAGGCTTTACATCATGTTTGCTACTGAACTACACATATATACAGGCATAAATTAACAATTTACATTCAATTTTCATTAAAAGATATTGAATATTTCAAGCTTACCACAATTCATAGAATAATAAACAGTTTCGTTGACTGGCAATGGATATAGCACAACTCCGATCTGCCAATGTCCCAGGCTTTATTTTATATAAAATATACACTGGTGCTCAACGCACTGCTTCTTAGTAGGTTTATTACAAGATGTGGCAATGAACAGACGCTCTGAATCGAGTATATTCGCAGCTCTACCCAATGAAACCATGTCTACACATCTTTTCAAAAAAGTACTCCTTTTTCACGTTTCCCCTGACAACACAAGATAGTATTTATAGCCTGACCAATCGTGTTTAGTCTTACATTTGTGGCGCTCCAATCAATTAGGAGTTAACATGGTAGGCTATTTCCGTAACGTAAGGTTTTTTCAAACACGTTATAAAAAAATTTTATGAGCAGAAATGATTTCATGCTGTCAGGCATCCCCACTATTTTATTTTGGTTATAATTTGGTAATTCCTAGACTATTTGCGTAACGTTTTACATATCCTTTGTCAGCAAGCCCTAAGGAACCCAAATATACAAATTTAAAAGAGCTAAGTGGCTGCGTTCAAAATATGCAATTTCTTCTACCTCCTGTTTCGAAGATGTGCTGTCTGGGTACTGTAATGTTTTCAAACGTAAACCCATCTAATGTTATCTTTTCTAATAAGCGTTTTTCAGGATTTTAAAACCTAACTCTGGGAAGGTTAGTGTTTTTATCACTGTCCGTCTGAAAAAAAGTTAGTGCATGTGGCCTTACACGCGTGATGGCAGCAATTGTGTATCGCGCGACGCGTGTTTAGTATTGCATGCTTCCTGCCCCTCTCTCCCCTGCTTTATCTGTCTTTTAGTTACGCTGTGTATGGGATGAATGAAATATTAAATCTAGGTCATTGATCAGCTTGCATATCTCCAAGTTTTTCCAAGAAATACAGTACACGTTTCATTGAAGAAAGCGTGTCGCGACACAGTAGGCTTTTACTATCAACGTGAAAGCGTTACAATTTGCAGACGCAGTAGAAAACAAGGGGGATTTCGAGTACAGTCATTGTGACAGCACTGTTCTTTTACCATTTCTCTTTTCTTTTATTAAATTTATTTGTTAGGCTTTACATTTACCTTTTAATTTATATATGTGGATTAGAATATTTCACGACAGAAGCCCATATTAGATACTCTTGAGTTTTGGCCACTGTTGGACCACTACCGCAAAACAGGGGAGGCAATACCGCTACGGATTCACAGTTTAGATATAACCTAGTTTATGAACATTTGGAAGATGGCTAGAATTAGCTAACCCAGTATGGTAGATTCACAGTTTAGACATAACCTAGTTTATAAACATTTGGAGTATGGCTAGACTTAGCTATAAATAAATAAAGGCATGTTTCAGGCCCTCGTGAGAAATAAAGAAATAGAAAACTAGACAACAGAAATTATAGGCCCACCGGAGAATAGAACCCATGACCGTCCGAACGGCAACACTGCCTAGCTCCAGTAACACCACGTAATTATTTATTTATAATTAGCTGATCTAGCATGGTAGATTCACAGTTTATTAACATTAGGAAGTCGACTAGACTTAGATGATTCAGTAGGGTAGGTTCACAGCTTAGACACAACCCAGTTTATAGACATTAGGAGGTCGGCTAGCATTAGCTAACCTAGCAAGGTAGATTCACAATTTAGACATAACCTAGTGTGTAAACATTTGGAGGTCGGCTAGAATTAGCTGACCTGGCATGGTAGATTCACAGTTTAGACGTAATCTACGAGTAGTTTATGAAATGATCCAGTAGGGTAGGTTCACAGTTCAGATGTAACCTAGTTTATAAACATTTGGCGGTCGACTAGAGTGAGATGATCCTGTAGAGTAAGTTCACAGTTTATACGTAACCAAGTTTCATGAAATATATGTTTATAAACATTTGGAGGTCGACTAGACTTAGTTGATCCAGTAGACAATACTCCCTCTAATTTTTAATGGCCTGCTTGCGCAAAAATGTCAAGTTGTGCAATTTTTTCCCCAGTGACCAAAACTTGTACGCACTAAATTAGATGTATGTATTCTTCTGTGATTATTTCATTCCTTTCTATTCCAACTTCATGGGATCTTTGTTATGTAACTTATCATGACATCATCAGTGCACCAAGAAAATAAAATTTGAAAGGTGCGCGTGCTGTTTTAATGCATGTTCAACTTAGCTTTTACGGTGCAGTGTGCGCCTTTTTCATATCTTAGCAAAATGCCAACGGAATTTTTCATTACTCGTTACATCACGTTTCACTTAAACAATTAGTAATATGAGAATTTAAAAAAAATGTTGTGCGCAGATCAATTTCTTATATGCGCTGATTTCATAATCTATGTGCGCGCGCACACGCGCAAAGCTTACAGGGAACATTGCCAGTGCGGTAGGTTCATAGTTTAGAGACCTCAACCAGTTTTATGGAACATAAGTGAATAAACATGCGGAGGTCGTTAACTCATCTGTTTGTGACTGAGGAAGGAATACCCCAGAAGTCACTTGTTTTCATTCGTTAAACTAACTCCAGTACCGTATTTCATTAAGAGGTCGAGAACAGTTTACATGGATTGGTCCACACACGCGTTTGTGACCCCGTTTTGTTATCAGCCAGAATTTTTATCTGTGGAGTTTGACCCTTTGGACCGATTTTTCCTTCTTCAACTCGTAAAAATAAAAGAACTATAGTTGCATTAATAAGCCGGAGTTAGCGACCCCTTGTCAGTTTGTTTAATCTGCCGCGTGTATCGGAGTCAGTGTTGCCACTCGTAGGTGGATTCATCAAGATTTTATTTTTTGGTCCGGTCTAAGTGTCATTTTCCTTCATTAGTTGAAGAACGCCACCAAGATCGGTTTTTCGCCCAAAGTAGCCCAAAAAACCGCCCACAGTGGCCGAAGTCGACCAAAAGTATCCCAAATTTCAAAATCTAGATCTACGGTATCTGTGTGTTTTTTTTTAAGGTACCGTCTGATTTTTTAAAACAAATTCATGTTGACAACACTGATCGGAGTAAGCAATCAAATTGCGACAGTATCGTCTTGAACGAGAAGAAAAATTTATGCTTATATCGTATAGAATAGCTATGAGACAGCCGCACGAACCTGGAGACTGCCGCACGAACCTGGAAAAGACTGGTTGTCAGCATATTAATCGTCCTGACGACAGGCCTGCAGATTTTGCATAACTATAAAATAAACGCAGAAGTATATCATATAGTGCATGTGTTCGAATTATATCATTCGTAAATTTGTGAAAATTACATAATTTATTATATGATTCGAAATATGTATTTAGTAAAATAGGGAACATAATGTAACAAGTAGGCCCTATTGGACAAGAACAGAATCGACAACTGTTATAACCTTCGCTGAACAAATTTAACTCGCGAAGATACCGGAACATATATTTTTATTAAAATAAAACATATTGTTATGATCCTCGATGGTATGCCAAGGATCTTTCTTGAACATCTCAATAGTATAAAAAGAAGACCGGATTTCCCTATAGGCATCAAGGCGTAATGCTGACCACATCACCCCTAGTGTGCCGATGGTCAAGAAAATATGGGCCTAACACCATATTCCCAATATGCCTCAATTGGCGTGTAACGGGATCCTTTACTATAGGCATCAAGGGCCTACGAAATTTGTGGTGCCTGCGAACGAAGGTAACATGATTTCCCCTCTCATTAGGGAATAAAAGTGCCTAGGGCCTACAAACACCAAAATCTGGCTCCGTATACAAGGATCACACAACAATCAACAGATAAGACACGTAGTAGGACCTTATGGAGACCTCACAATAATATGGCCACCTATGAAGGCTACCAAAGATTGACATTCAAGATACAGCACAAGGTAAGATACGGCAGACAGGAAAAGAAATGAACTGATAATAAAAAGAATATACAAATATGCATGTCGCGAAACTAAATAGATTAACACAAGATATACAAAAGTGGTAACAGCTAGAAGACCGCTCGTCTTCAATGGTGGCCAAGGCACCCAGTTTTTGAAAACAAAATATTGCCTCGTTTTTACAAGGCGCGCTCCGTTAAACATAGACAAATATAATATCGGTTATATTAGGACGCATTTCAAAATATAATAGATCATGTGATGCAGGACTGAAGAAGATAACATATTGGTGTTAAGCTTTATTTATTTATTTTTAAATCTAACTAAATAAGAAACTGTATATTATTTTCAGTACTTGGTGGTTCATGCTGTAAAAGGGCATGATTTTATGAATTTCCGCGCTCTAGATCACGTGTGTCAGTATTCCGGAAGGGAGAGAAGCAGCGTTTTCGTAGCAGGAGCTTATTTATTTCTGACTTAAGTCGGCGCAGATTTTCTTTTGTATTCGTCATCGGTTAAATTGGGTAGATATGTCAGACAATTATGATCAGAACTTTGATACCATTTCTTTATGTAAATGTGAGTATTATCATAAAAGGCCGAGGACAGATACATTCTCAGCCGATCGATAACAAGGACATCGGGGGCGCGTTAAAAACGAAGCTTTGTGACGGAAGTTTCTCCGCCTATGAACCGGCGACGCATTTGTATGATGCAACGGAAACGTGCGTACAGCTGTTTTGTTTAACCAAGCTAACGTTTTAATCAGATGAAAGTAGAACCAGTAAGGTTTCTAACACTAATTAATAAATGGTTTCATGATGTCGGTCGTTCAGATTTTATAACTGTCAGCGCGAGATTGACGTAGCCCTAAGTACTAATACAATGTGTTGTTAATTAGCAATAGACCTAACAACCTACTTCGTTTAAACTTAGGCTAATAGGCCTAGGTGAATTAACCTTATTAAGAAACTTAATGTGATATATCGCTATTAGTAAAATTAATTAGGGGCATCATTGTTTAATCTAAGACTAAGCTAGCTAGAAATGGCCGTCGAGTAAAAAAAATAATAGTCTCTCCACAGTTGTCACATGTATTAAAGTAATTTACAAGTTTTCCCTTGTGTTGCGTAGCATTTGTTTTATATTGTGTTCCATAGACTTTATGGTAATTTCCTATTACTTGTGCTTTTTTGCTCCGCAATGAATATGTGTAGTTATGTGTTCTTTCGTAGCAGTTAGGTTTAGGGTTTGGGTTTGGTGTTAACCCTAACTGCTACGAAACAAGACATAACTAGGCCTACACATATTCACCGCGGAGCAAAAAAGCAAGAGTAATAGGAAATTACCTACTTTATTTTATTTAGCTAATTTTTTTACTTACTTAGTCGTTCCCCTTCTACCGTGAGGTGTAGCAGTTTGGAAGAGACTATCCTATCGGTTGTCTTCCTCCTGGCCTGGTTCCATTCTAGTCCTCGATCCTTCAAAGATTGTCTTATGTTGTCCTCCCAACGGACTCTGGGTCATCCTGGGGGTCTGGATCCCTGGCTCTTTGTTATAACTAGTTTTTTTGCTGATATTTAACTTGTTTTTTTTTGCTTATATATGCTTACTCGTTTTGAAGTAGATAAGTGCAGTAACACTGCTGATGTAGGTGAAATGAACTAGCAGTTCAAACTTGAGTATGCCCTAGTCAATGAAAGAAAGAGCAGGCAGTTGAAATGAAAAACAGTGGGGTGTGTTCTTTGTTGCCATCCAAATAAGTCACCCGCATTGTTGTTAAGTTAGGGTTTAGGGTTAGGTTTCAGGCACCTAACCCTTACCATCTGTGTTGTTGACTCTAGTTAGACTCTTGAGTCTCGACTCTGGTTTTTTATTAGTGACTTGACTCAACTCGAGATTTGATAATTTTGGCAAACCAACTTTGCCACCTTCATTCATAATGCACTGTTATGGAGAAACCGAAACCAGTTTAATTTAAATCAATATAATAAAAGCAGTAGCCTAACTAAATCAAATGTTAAAAATGGAGATTATGTTTCATTATTATTGATAATGGCTTTTGTGAATGTTTACATGAAAACGATTTAGATTAAGAATGAAACTTGACTTGAAAACTACAGGTAGGGACTTGAGACTTGCTAGGAAAGACTTGAAGACAACTCTGCTTACCCCTTACTACTGTCTCAGAATTATATTTTCAGGCCATATTGAACTGTTCTTCATTTCAGTCAAGTAGGCTTTATAATTCTGAGTAGGCCTACTATACTTTTTATACTAGTAGGTCATATTTCTCATTTGGTATTATACATACTACTCAAGATTAGGTTTTACAGATAGTTATTAAATGTAGTTTTTAAATCACTTTGTAAACAGATTCAATTAATTTATTTTAAATGTTCCTCAATATAATAATAAAAAATTAAAAAAAATATGCTGTAGGCCTAATTAAAGTTCATACTTGCAAAATTTTGTAGTAAAAAAAATATGTTCATAAAATTACGATCTAAAGTCAAATGTATGGAGATGCTTATTTATACAGTAGATAAAGTGAAAGAAGTTATTTCTCAGTGGATAGCGTAATGTTATTGTTTAATTGGTAGTTATTTACTGCAGATTTTTTTTAAATCTGACCATTACGAAATTTAAAAATTTATGGTTAATTGTCATTGCTGACATTGCATTGAGTAATACGTGGTCACATATATAAAGAAACAAATAGGCCCTACTTCTTTCTGTGTAAGGAACTATCATTGCTAGGTTGCTGGTTGTAAAGTGTAGCCGTTGTGTTGTTCTTCATGATTAATTAATTATTTTTAAATTCACTTTACAGTTGTCAGAGGGAGGTTGTTATAAACAGCCAGTTCAGACTATTAATTAAGAGTGCAGATCTTTGTACCAGGAGTGGCTAGTGTTTAGGAGAAAGACAATGCGCTTGGTGATCTGTGAGCTGCCAGTAAGCTCTCAGTGACAATGTGCTTGTTCAGAAAACACAAATTGCATACGTTTGTAGAAAAGTTTCGCACTAATTACCAGACAGAAACTCTAACTACTGTGTCTATAGAACATTGTCAGGCTTATAGTCAGCCTGTGACAGTCAAAATATTACAACAGAGCTGGAGTGTTATATTATAGCTTCTGGTCAGTGTACAGGATTATTTGGAGCACAGTTCCACATTCGGATTGTGTCGTTCACTCATGAAGCATTGTTTATTAGAAATTGTGATACAGCACACTCCCAGATGTTTGCCGATTTCCACTTCATGGATGTCTCTGACACTGAGCTGAGACAGAGGAACTTCTACAAAAACTTGGGGCTCATCTCTGAAGAGGTACATAGCTTTATTCCTGTCTAAGGTGGGGTAAAGGAGACAATTGTGCTTTGTTAGTCATATATTTAAAAATGTCTCCATGCATTTAGTTTTTCATGACAATTTTTTAATTAGCCATTTTCCTTTTTGCTCCCTATGGGTGCCACCACTGTAGCTTGCCCCCTTGCAAGTTGTTGCACGAAGCATTCACATGCTGTAACAGTGGGGATTTCTGTGGCTAATGTTTTACATAATGAGGTTTCTAGCCCTATGTATATCCTCATATTAGTCACCTTGTACAACATGCCAGAGGGAGCTGTAGTATATATTCTTTTTCTCAAAAGAGGCTCCCCCCCCCTCCCCCCCCCCCAAGGAAGTACACTGGTGTTTTAATTACAGTAAACTTTAATAAAACTGTTTACTGTCAGGGATATTTTCCTCACTTTTCTAACTGTTGCTTAATAATTCAGGATCTGTGTTTTTTGGCTATTGTAAGTTTTAAATATTTTTATCACCAGATCATTGACATTGGTGAGAATGGTTTGATACCAGATGACTTTACAGAAACAGAACTCAAGACTGGCATGTGGTGGCGCCACCTGGTGGCTGGTGGCGCAGCGGGTGCAGTATCAAGAACATGCACTGCTCCACTGGACCGGTTAAAGGTTTTATACCAGGTATGCTGTTGTTTTCGAGTAATATCTGTTTTAAAAAAATAGAAAAGGTGATTTAGAGCATAGTGAGTTTAAGGCGTTCCCAAAGGATTTTTTTTTAAATGTGTATTTTAACTTATTGATTAATACAGTTACCTTAATGCCCTAAGAGCACAACTGTACTGACTGTGTCAGTTATTTATGAATTTTGACACATTGAATCCCAAGAATTTTATCAGGAGTAAGTGCAGGATCAAGTTTGAGGCAGAATATCCATGCTACCAGAAAAAATTATGCATATTACCAGTTCAACAGATGTGACAAAGTAGTAATCATCAGGCTGCACAGGCCACAACAGATTGAGATCCCGTCTATTCAACAAGGTAAATATCGGAACTACTGATGAGTGTAACTGTGGCACAGATAAAATGACTGTTGAATGCCTGCTACTAAACTATCCAGCATATGTGAAATGGAGAAAGGATATAGCTATCACCACTGTAATTCCTAGGAAAACTTTATGGATATACCAACAACCTCATGCTGACTTGCTTTCTTTAAACATATTCAAGTTTACATCTAAAAGTGCATGCAGAAGTATATTGGTACAGTTAAATACCCCGTAGACATTTTTAAGGTTGAGACAGTGCGCAGCTACACAAATGGATTTTAGCCATACAGAAGCATTATGCAAATATCAGTTTGGCAGTTTTTTTTTTTGTTTTCCACTTTCATAAGATAACATAGACGTCAGCTTGTTAGATGCCTAACTGAAATCAAAGCAAGAGTTTTAAATGCAAAAATACCAGCTCAGCAGAAGTGAACAAGTGGTAATCTTTAGACTTCGCACTGGTCATAACAGATTGAGATACCATCTGTTCAACAAATTAAAGATAGGAACTACGGATAGTGTGACTGTGGCACTGGTAAAATGACTGCCGAACACCTGCTTCAAAGGTGCCCAACATATGAGGAACAGAGAAGACGCATATGGCCATCACCAGTACCATTCCTGGAGAAAATCTACGGAGATATCAACAGCCTCAGGCTGACCACTGCTTTCTTTGAACTTATTCAAGTTGACATCTGAGGGTGAACGAAGAAGAAGAAGAAATGCAAAAATCAGATTTGCACAGCATGAAAAGCATTCTTACCAAAAAAGAGGTGGCAATTAGGAAGAGAGTTATGATCGTATTCATCCTGTATAGAGCTGTTGGGGGGAGGGAGCGTGTCATATAATTAAAAATAAGCGACTGATTTAATATTCTTTTGGGGAGCAGAATTAAGTTGCTTAATGGTGCTTATTATCAGCCCAAATGGGGAACAAAGAATAGTAACAATGTGACGTGCCAGGCATATTGCTGAAGATGACTAAGGAGGGTTAGGGGGATGGGGTTGGTTTCCACAACTTATAGAATCTTCAAGCCAAAAATCTTCAGCGTGAAAATATAGAATTACATAAATGGGTGCTATTGCAGAATAAGGGAGTTGAAATCATATGACAAGATGATTAATGTGGAACTGGTGAAATAACCAGGCAAAACCAGTAGAAGTAGTAGTTAGCCAGAGACGTTGGCATTGGGTAGGACACACTTTGAGGAGACCAATTGATAGTATTACGAGGCAGCCATTGTTCTAGAATCTCCAGGGTAACAGAAAAAAGAGGGAGACCACACAAAAAACTTGAAGAGAAGAGAACTGGAGACAGACGTGAAAGGGAGACATGGAGAAATCGTGAACAGATGGCTCAGTATAGGAAGGCTTGGTGTGTCTGTGCTGAAGGCTAGTGATCCATGGCAACCTGAAAGGTCAAGATGGTGATTTAGTCTATGCCTTCAATGCCATTTTATATGGTGCTTTGTTGTGAATAAACAAATGTCATCTTGCCATTTTTCTGTTATATTTGTATCAATCAATCAATCAAATTAAGCTCCACAGGCTCCAACAAACACATGGCAAGTCTTCCTGATCATTTTCACTTCTGTCTCCAGAAACTTGTCTCCACTTCTTTTCTTCATGTGTTATTTTTTTTCTTCTTGTGTAATTTTTCTTGTACCTTTACTTCTCTGTCCCTGACGATGCTTGTTCCACTGGCACTTGTCTGCTTCATGTCGTCAGCTCCACATAGGTGGACTTGTCATACCATTTCAATCCTTCATTTCTACGCAGGCCCCCATTTATGAATGTCGTTAGCTTTTTGGTTGTTGTTTTTGTTGATTTCCTTGTTTCATAGCCATACAATAGGACTGGCTTGCAATTTGAATTGAAGATTCTTATTTTTGTGTTGAGTGATTTCTCTTGATCTCCATTTATTTGCCAATGCCTCAAATGCTCCTCTTGCTTTTTGTATTCTTATTTTGATATCATTGTCTGTCCCTCCAGCTTTGTCTATATTGCTGACAAGATATTGTGACATCTAGTAGTGATGTTTCTTCAAGTTTGACATTCTTACCATTTTGTGCATTTATTCTCATTGTCTTTGTTTTTTCCCCCCTGTGTATTTTCAGACCCAGTTGCTGTGAGTTTATATTTTTAATGTTAGCCAACATTGTTCTTGTATTCACAAACAGGTCCATGGCTCTAAGCACAACATGACCATTGCATCTGGTTTCAAACACATGCTGGAGGAGGGAGGAATCAAGTCTTTATGGAGGGGGAATGGAATCAATGTCATCAAAATTGCACCAGAGTCTGCCATCAAATTTATGGCATATGAACAGGTATGAACCTGTGTATTTTCACTTGAAGTAACAGGTTTCATTTGTTTCGATCTCCAAGGATTTTTCACCCTTTACCCAATAGAAAACTACCCATTTTAATTTGGGGCGAGTTCTAGAGGCTTCTTGCAAACCCAACTCACCAGGCTCAACATTGGTAAAACATACCAGACCTACAAATTGGCAGGTGATGCAGTTAAAACATAAAATGACTGTACTGTAATAGACAATGAACATATAAATAAATAAAATATTTCAAACAAAAACAATACTATATCAATAATATTGGGGGGGGGGGGGGGGGGGGGGGGGGGGGGGGGGGGGTGTACCGTAAGTATGAGTAGTCGTGTAAGTCGAGGACAATCTGTATTATAGCAGGGCTTCTTCACATGATCTTAATTAGGTCATGGTATTTTACACATTTAAGTGCTTTTCTCTTAGATTTGTTCCCCCTGAGTAAATTTATTATTTTCTAGAAGTTTCTGGATTTATTTAGTTCACAAATGATTTAGTAAATGTACAGCTACATTTTTAATGTAAACGGTCTTTTTTTCTTTTTCTTTTTAAAGTACTACACTTCCTTTACTTTGAGAGTTCTCCCTCTTTTTTTACATTATGAGTATCCCTGCACGTCTCTGATGGGATTAAAGCAGACTGAGTTCATATCATTATAACGCTAAGACCTTCACCTTCCTCAGATCAAGGCCTTATTCAAAGGAGATTCTAACAAAGAGCTGGGCGTGATAGAGAGACTGTTGTCAGGGTCAGCCGCTGGTGCAATCTCACAGACCTTAATATATCCTATGGAGGTAACTATAAGTCGGGTTGGGGAGAGAAAATGGTGTGGGCACAAGCGAGAAAGGGTTGTGTGTGTTTGTAGGTACCTGTAAACTAATTCTTTTTCATTTCATGCAAATACAGTTGTATTTTCTTTTACTTCTCATCTTCACATCAGGCATGCTGACATTCTAAGAAAGAAAGGTATAGAAAGTTTGTTATTATAACGTCACATGTAAGTCATTTTGTGTGTGTGTGTTTTTTTTTTTTTTAAAGTGCAAGGAAGTCTACTTGAAATTACAGATTGCCTCTTTGCATTCTTAGGTACTGAAAACCAGGTTAGCCCTTAGAAAAACTGGCCAATACAGCGGTATTTTTGACTGTGCAAAGAAGGTAGCCAAATATGAAGGGCTCGGAAGCTTCTACAGAGGTTATATACCCAACTTGCTGGGAATTATCCCATATGCTGGCATAGATCTTGCCATCTATGAGGTAGGAGCAGCTTTTTTTTTTTTTTAAACTTTTATTTCATGGCTTATACGCAGGGTTTTAAATTTTCCAGTGGTCTGGTCATCATTGGTGATTACTTCATGTTGTAAGGCTGTTTACAGAGCATATTTGTATATTAATTTATTTGAGCATGTGCTGAAGACAGCTAACCTCATCTGAGTTGTTTTTTTTTTTTTTTTTTTGGTGTGTGACTGCTTATAAATTAACACATCTCATCTGAACAGGAGATGAGAAAGTGACGCTGGTAATGGATAGGACACAAGTTGAGGAAACCTGTTGATAGCATTACAAGGCAGTCCTTTTTTCTGGAATCCACAGGGAAGCAGAGGTAGACCAAATAACACAAGGAGAGGAGAACTGGAGGCAGAAGTGAAAATGTGGAAACATGGAAAGAACTTGAGCTGATGGTGTGTGACAGGAGGACTTGGCTTGTGTTTCTTGAAGGCCTATGCTCCCGGGGGAGCTAAAGGGTATTGATTATGAATAAATTTTCCTCATTGGATTTTTTTTTTTTTGATTCTGCTTATAAATTTACATATATCACAATTTTTTTTTTTTTTTTTTTTTTTTTTTGGTGTTACTGTTCAAGACTCTGAAGAAGCTGTACATGCAAAAGAACAAAAACAAAGACCCAGGCATTATGGCCCTGTTGGTGTGTGGTACAGTCAGCAGTACCTGTGGCCAGCTGACTAGCTACCCTCTTGCTTTGGTCCGCACAAGGTTGCAAGCTAAGGGTAAGTAAGTTATCTTACTTCATAGACCAGCACAAGATTATTTCTTGTATCACAGTTTGTTTATTGACAAGTTTGAACTCATTTTTTTTAACCTTTAGCACGCTGCATAAAAATTCCAAAAATTTGCCCTTCAGCTGCATTCTTTTTCACAACACCCCCTTTTTTTTTATAGTGGATGACTTGTAAATTCTATAGTTTTTTTGGTCAATTGCTCTAATTTTTGGACTGTATAGAAATAAATCACCCGTGTGTTACCGGGGCCCGAAAGGGGAGCAAAGAATAGTAACACTGCACCCTACCACGCATGTCGTAAAAAGCGACTAAGGAGGGTATGGGCATGGGGCTGTTTACCCCATCCCGTAAAAACTTCGCACAGTGGGCTGATCACCTGCTTGCCAACCAATCTGATTACGGAAACAATGATAGATTGTTTGGTCTGTTTTTGTTCCACAAAGACGCCACTAGGCGTGGTGGAAACAGCGATAGATCGATCAATTTGTTGTTGCCCTAAGACGCCACTAGGCGTACTGGCCACATACTGCTTTGCCGGTTGATGGCTAAGGATGGAAGAAGAAGAGAAGAATAGAAATAAATGAATGATGAATCTGATGATATAAAATTTGTTTGTGTACATGTTAGATGTGATAGACAGAGAGGAATGGAAAAATGAAAAAAAAAACCCAACAAACGAAGAGTCCTTTTCCCTTGCATCTCAGTGACAGTCATTTGACCAATACAAATCAAATGACGGATCTTTTCGTTACACCCATCATCAGTAGCAAAGCAACAAACGCCCTCGTCAGCAGTGACATTCGGCCGTAACCCTAAACCTTTCCGATAAACCTAATCCTAACCCCTAAAATTATACATACTAGCAATGACATTCTACTTTCGTTTCCATCTCTGCCATCACCCATATTCTGAGAACCGATATTAGCGCTAATAAAGACAAAGATGTCCTTGTCATCGCATCGGAGTCAGAATACATTAAAATTAGAGTGAAAATGGCCGCGTGTTCGATGCCGATTGATTGTGATTTTAAAAATTCACAGAAAATAAACGCGGATACACCCATTACTAAATAAAGATCGGAAACGGAAGCTAACTCTCTCACAAATAACATTACAACTTAACATCCGGGGGTGAAATCATGTGTACACAAATTATAATGCTAGAAAACGAAGATATCCGAAAGGCGACTTAAGTCGCCTGCAGCTGGGAGAACATGGGTTTCTGCGGGCGACTTAAGTCGCCAGCAGCGTGCTAAAGGTAAACAATATAAATGTGAGACAGGCAAGTAGCTGTGTTTGTTTGCCATGTAAAGGTAAATATTTATGTGGAATAAAAATAGTTAAAAAAAAAATTTTACATGCTAACTATGGGCTTTGTCTCATGCTGATTTTGTGTGTTTTTGTGTACATTAATATGGTTGTTCATGGTTTTGGACCGTTTCTGTATGCCGACTTAGTGAGTTGTCTGTGGTATGTTTTTGTTAAAAAAAAAAAAAAAAAAAAAAGGTAAAGAATCCTGTTACACGCCCATTGAGGCATATTGGGAATATGGTGTTAGGCCCATATTTTCTTGACCATCTGTACACTAGGGGTGATGTGGTCAGCATCACGCCGGCCGCCGTAACCTTCCCAGTGTTGCTCTGGTACCCTATTCATGAGGCTGGGTCAACCCCGGAGCCGTTTGCTGTCTAAAAAATCCCACCTTAACTGGGGATCGAACCATGGACCACTGAGCTAGGAAGCCAGCATTTTTGTAAACCTCAGAATATTTATGGGTGTGTATGTCTGTTTTGAAATCTAATTGTATTTGGTGGACTTGAATATGTTCAAATAAAGCAGTAGTTAGCTTGAGGCTGTTGGCATCTCCCTAGAACTTTTCCAGGAATGATACTGGTGATGGCATTAATCACTTTTTCTGTTCCTCGTATGTTGGCCACCTTTGAAGTGTATGCTCAGCTGTCATTTTATTGGTGCCACAGCTACACTCATCAGTAATTCCTGTCTTCACCTTGTTGAATAGATGGTATTTCAATCAGTTGTGGCCTGTGCGAAGTCTGAAGATTATCACTTGTTCACTTCTGCTAAGCTGATAATATGCATAATTTTTTTTTAAGGCCTGGATGCTCTGCTTCACACTTGATCTTGTATCTGCTGTTGATAAAACTCGTGGCCTCTTCATAAGGCTAGTGTTAAGCTCAGGTAGCTGTCCACCTGCCTTTACCAAGCTGTCGAGTCTCTTCATTTCTGGGGATGTTGCATTGAAAGGGATCAACTGTATCACAACTCTTTTGAATTGCTGACATTGTGTATTTTGGTTTTACAGACTTCATATGTGTTTTGAATTTTGAATGTTTTTACATTCTAGCTTTGTGGTCATTCTACGGCAGCATGTGCTGTGGGACTGCATTTTGTTAAGAATTATTTGACAGTTAGCTTGTTAAAGTTACTTGATGTTACAAAAGTTATCATAAAGTTCATTACTCTTCTCAGCTCAATCTGGGTCAGAATCAAAGGACACAATGACGGGCATATTCAAGAACATATTGAAACATGAAGGCCCAAAAGGTCTGTACCGAGGTATCGCTCCGAACTTTCTCAAGGTGGCGCCAGCAGTTAGTATAAGCTATGTGGTGTATGAACGAATGCGAACAGCCATGGGGATCAAGGCAGTGTAACTTGTTTATTTCTTGTTTTTATTTTTGGTACTAACAAATGCTGGTAGTTGATGGAGACTGAAACTCATGTTTTATTTTGTAACGTAACACAAATATTAAGTTGTAACACGTTCAGGAATACGTCCATTTCAATAGAATACACATAGATGATTAGCTTCTTCATACCTGAGCTCAGATGGCTGCTGAAATTTCAAATGTGAATTATGTTGTATTACCAATGTTACTTGTAGATTTTAATATCTGGCTGTTATTCACAACTAACATTATGTTTTAAAGGTTTGTTGCCAGATTTTCACCTGGGTCCAATTTTGGATGCTAGTTTACACACAAATGATTGCAGAGTTCAGCACAGCAAAACAGCCAGTAAATATGTAGATGAGGTGTAGAACCAGCCTACAGTATTCAGCTTAGATAGGTGTTCTCTATATTTGAGCACAAATTTTTAAAAATTATTCGATTAGTTGCTAAATGTAGAAAGTTTTTCATAATGTTCTAGTGTCTGTTTTGTTTATGGGGTGAATGTTTGGGAAAGCGGAATGCAGAGAGCTATGCACATAATCATATTAGTCTGGGCGACATTTGGTTATAAATACACTATCATTTAGCACTGAATGATTGGTCGCTATTTTGGATGAAATGTCAACAGAAATGTCAGTAGGGAGGCAAGATATCATCTTGGTCAATTTTACACAACCATGTTTTCCAATTGCTTATTTATTTAAACTACTGAAATTTACTTCATAAAATTCTCCTGCATATCATGGTCTAAATATGTCAATGAGTTTTTTTAAAATTAAAAAATATTCCTTATTTTGCTGTGGATTAACTGGTTTTCCCATGATTTGTTAGGGGGGGGACATTATGTTAAATTTCTTTCTTTTTCCCCCTATCTCCCTTATGGGTCCACAACTGCAGATATTTTTATAGAAAGATGTCAGAGAGTTTTTCATAGCTTGGTCACTTAATGGCAGAAAAATAAATTGAGAAGAAAGGAGGAATGGCCAAAGCTGCATTCAATAACCTGAGAAGATGCTAACATGCAATTAAATAATTCATAAATTATTATTTTAAAAATAAAACTTTGGCGAGGTCCGTCCTGTTCAGCCTAGTCGCTAACATTAGGGCACATATTCAAATATAACAGACCTTTTGGTCTGATTTGATAATAATGAACACAAATTAAAAAGTGTTATAGTATGGCGTAGAAACATGAATGGTGAACAAGAAAGAATTGAGGCCATTGAAATGTAGATAATTGAGGCGCGTCTCATAAAATATGGAAAACAAGTAATGAAGCCCAAGATAAACTAGGATGAAAAAGAGAATTAGTGAATGAGAACAGCGTTAGCCAGATAAAATATTTTAATCATATAAAAAACATCTTAACTGAAAACTATATAGGTAGGAAAAGTTGAAGGCAGAAATGCAACAGGAAGACAGATGGATAGTAAAGAGTGAGTTTACCATTAGAATCAAAGATCCCTCGCAGCTGATCTTATCTGAGAAGATATGAGGGAAGGTCAAAAAGTAATGCCTCCTATTTTTTATGTATGTAAGTACTGCATTGGTGTGCAATTTGTAAATTTAGCAGGATTCCTCAAACACTTTTATGCACTGTATAGCATTACCAACCTGTTTCAGTAACAGGTGGCACCACTGTAACAGTTTAAAAATGGCTGCCAAAGACGTTTGGTTAAAACAACGTTATGTCATAGAATTCCTCAATGCTGAAGGTGAGACCATAGCCATCAACCTCCTGCACCGTTACAAAACTGAAGGAGAAGAGTTTTTATCGAATATTGTGACAGGTGATGAGACTTGGGTTCATTTTTTTGAACCAGAATCCAAGAGGCAGTCAATGGAATGGCATCACACAACATCGCCGACAAGAAAGAAGTTCAAAAGTCACCATCTGTAGGGAAAGTTATGGCCTCCGTGTTTTGGGATGAGAAGGGTGTGATTCTTCTCGACTTCTTGGAACAGGGAAACACGGTGAATGCAGACCGTTACATTGAAACTTTGAAGAAGCTTAGAGGTCGTCTTCGGCGACTTTACCCATTAAAAGATCAGAGAACTGCACTACTGTTGCACGATAATGCCACGCCACACACCGCTCAACGCACCATTGATGCGATTGCAGAATTTTGAAGGACATTATTACCACATCCCCCTTACAGTCCCGATGTTGCACCTTCTGACTTCCATCTGTTTGGACCACTGAAAGAAGATCTTCGCGGACATCACTTTGAGGACACCGAGACCCTTAAACATGCCGTACGCCAGTGGTTTAGGAAAAAGGACACAAATTTTGACCGTGTGGGGATACATGCCCTTGTGAGAAGATGGACAAAAACTGTAACAAATAACAGAGACTACATTGAGAAATAAATTTTTGAAGTTCAGACTTGGGGCTACATTTCAATGTAAATTTTATCTGTTTTCTTGCGTATTGAATGAAATTAAAAATTACGAGGCATTACTTTTTGAACGTCCCTCGTATTTGATTTGTAATTACTATATAATTCTTGTCACTTATATTTATATTTTTAGTTTCACAATGTCTGTTGTCACAGGGTAAATTTGAATTGAGGTTTTTTTTTTTACTCCAGATTGCTCTCTGTCTTTTCTATCATATTAACGTGAAGGTGTTTACTGTTTGTTGTACAGTTAACTACAAGAGAAAGTAGATATGAGTTTAAGTAATTCACAACGTGTGTGGGGAACCAGGGCTGAGGTTGAATGGTCATTTAGATGGTAGAATGTCTTGTATTTGTTTGTTATGTCAATCCTAATGGGCTGTCTCCAGGGTGAGATCTTAATATCTGCCACTTCATGTATCAGTTTTACTTGAAGGAGTCGCGCTAGCGTAGTGGTTACCACACCGCTCTGGCGACCGGGTGATCCAGGATCAAACCCGGGCGACGGCATTTGAGGATTTTTCGTCGACCGGGGATTTGGACTGGATTAACTCGAGACCTGGCGAGGACATTTGAAGAAGTATCGTCGACCAGGGATTGGCGGCTCCTGAGCCGACCCAGCTCTAATGGGTACCTCCGAAATCGGCGAGTATCTGCCTGAATGGCGAGGGACACCTGTCTCTGTACAAGAAAACAAGGGATACTCACGTAAAATCAATGTCAGGTTAGACATTAATAATAACCTGAGATTTCGCCTCGAGTATTAGCGGGCATACAAAAAAAAAAAAAAAAAAAAACTTGAAGGAAAGTAGTTTATTACCTTTTGAAAACAAGAGAGGGTGAAGGCTTTTGTCTTGTTTTCTTGGTACAGGTATACCTCGCTTTATTGCGCTTTTTTCCCTTCAAATTATTTATGTTTATTTATTAGAACGTACCTTCTTCTTTCGATAGATTTTAGCTCTCTACCAACAATAAGATTAAGATTCGCTGAAGGCTCGGATGATGAAGATTAGCATTTTTTTTTTTTTAGCAATAAAGTATTTTTAATTTTACAGTGCATTGTTCTTTTTAGACCTAACGCTATTGTGCACTTAATAGACATAGTTTAAACATGATTTTAGGCTTTTATATGCACTGGGAAGCCAAAAAAATGGGTGTGACCTGCTTTATTGCGGTGGTCTAGAACCAAACCCGCAATATTTCCTAGGTATGCCTGTACTACCTTTTGAAAACATTAGAGTGCGGATGTTGGCATTTTTTCTGAATTGCTAATGTAAAGAGGGTAATATGTTTCATTACTTTGCTAGGTCTGCTTACACATTCAATACCTTCTTCTTGCTCCTACATCAATGCATGTACCGTTACAGCAGTGGTTGTTCTTGGAGTGGCTGTTTCTGTGGCAGTTTATTTTACATGATGAGGCTGCCAGTCCCAGGCACAACCTCATGTTTGTTGGCTCTTGTGAGAACAGCGGTCTTTTTTTTATCTTTTGTCACCTCCAAGGCAGATTTCTTTACTACAAAAGGTATGCACGGCATAGCAACTTTTTGATTTTACATATGTAATTGTGTAAGAACAACTATGACCTGGTCGTCCTATATATATATTTATTTTGTAATGACGCCCATGTTCTTATTTAGTTCTCTCTTTCTTGGTGTTGGAAGTTTCTCATCACAATCTGGGCCCTGTAGAACCAGTCATGTGACATGTGTGATGTAGAAAGTATCATATTACAGTACATTCTGTTTCTTGCGGTCATGGTGGGGATCAGAGGTTTACATAAACATGTTGATAATATGGTGACTTGCTGCCTCAAATGAAGGTGTCTTGTCAGTATCTGGTGGCATAAACATGGCTACAGCCAATTGTGTTTAAATGTTTGTATTTTTTTGGGAAACATTTTTTAATACCAGAGTTGGAGAGAGGTATAATGTGCTAAAACAAAGCAGTACTGTAAAGATTAACTGTGACTTGCTGTCAAAAAGATTTTGACTTGAGATTTATGGAATACTGCCATACCTGCCGAGACTTCTCAGTTGTTCTGAGGAGATAGTTTTCATTGTCCTTTTTCGTTTGTAAAGGAGGATGGGGTCACTACTTCATGTGGCCCTCTTGCAGGAAGCCTGCTCATTTGCTCCTGTGGTGGTGGTACTTGTAGCAATTTGTTTTACATAATGTTTCCAGTCCCATGCACAACTTTACATTAGTCAGCTCTGCAACATGTTGAATGAGCAGAGGTTCTGTTCCTTCTTGTTTCAAACCTCTTGACATTTCCAGGAGCTAGGACATAAAGTTAAGAACTGTTTATGTAACAGTGGCTGAAGTTTGGTGATGTTGGACATGTCTGTTAGGTTATAACTTGTAGATGGAGGACTGCAGAAAGGTTGTCAGAGGACTGCAGAAAGGTTGTCAGAGGACTGCAGAAAGGTTGTCAGAGGACTGCAGAAAGTTTGTCAGAGGACTGTAGAAAGTTTGTCATAGGACTGCAGAAAGGTTGTCAGTATGAGGTACATCAATTTTTTCCTTTTTGTTCCCTATGAAGCATGGAGCCACCACTGCAGGAAGCTGCACCAAGCAGTTACATGCTCTTGTGGTGGTTGTTTCTGGAATGTTTTCTATTCTCTGTCACCCATAATATGTGGACCAGTTTGAAAGGATGCCACTTGATAATATCTGTCCATTTTGTTTGATTTTTCACTGTTTGTTTGTTGTGTATAGTTTGTTGAAAGTTTTCCATGTGACTTTTTTTTTCATTCTGGAATATATTCAGCTAAAGATTTCTAGGTGTCGGCTGTATATGCTGTGTGAAGGTGTGCATGCATATGTATGTGCTTGTGTGTGAGTGCTGATTTTCAAAAATTTATATTGTTTGTTTATAGTGCAGTGTCAACAGCGGCATAAGATTATGGCTCATCATAGTCAGTCAGTGATATGGCTGTTCGTGGAGAGGAGTTAATTCTATTTGATCTCTGACTTGCTGCCTCAAATGACATGTTGTCTTGGTAGTATCTACTGGCATACACATGTTGATAATGTGGTGACTTGCTGCCTGAAAGACGTCTAGATTAAATACAAATAACTATCGAAACATGCAGATGAACAAAAATAAATAATAGGTGTAGTAATCAAGTACATCTTTTACTTTGGATGCTGAAAATACACATTTCACTTAATGTTCTGTGGTTTTATGCTAAGTGACAATAATGTATGTATCACTGTGCCCACACATAGACTGCTAAAAAATATCTGCATTCAGTCATTATTAGTATGTATAAAGGACAACAAAACCACTGATCTACTAATTAATATTTTGTAAATAAAAATTTAAAAAACAAAAAATTGACTGTAACAGTGTAATGTGTTCACCAAACTGGGAAATGTGATGGATCAATTTGTGAATCATTAGTGTAAAGGAAGCAGTAGAGATACAAAGTCCTGATTACGGTGTATATTGAGCAGCATTTTGTCAGGTCCACAGTGTGCCCATTAAAGTTCTCCAATTATTCTTCATGCTACCTTATATTGAATACATAGTACCACAGTCACTGAGAGAAAGTTTTCAAGCTTTTATTATAATGGCCTCATTACCAGCTCTGGATGGGGGTTTTCATATTCCTTCAATCAAATTTCTCCAGTTTGATATTTCTTGCTTGCTTACTGCCAGGTATGTTCAGATGGTCATATTAGTTCAATCTATGATGATGTTTTTTTTTTCTCCAGGTTGTAGTGTAAGTAGTAACAAATGGGACCACGTGGATGTGTAGATGTAGTGAAGGCTATATGCCCAGTTGTCGATGTTGTTTTCATCACTTTGCCTTACTGTTTGATCTCATATTTAACTTTCTTTCATTGTGTTTGCCTTGTTTTAATCTCAGAGTGAAGAAACATCCCCAGAAATGAGTGAAACTATTTTTTGAGCAACGTTCGCTGTTGTCTCTTCACGTTAATACCTGTGTTAGTTTTGTGTGGTGTATTTTCTTTAATGTGAGAAATACTTCAGCCCACAATATATGAAAGGCTGAGAGGTGTGGGTTAAAAAAAAAAAATGCACGCTATGTGTTCTTTGATAACCATATTTAATTTATGCCACAAATCTCACAAGTTTCGTCTCTATAATGCATACATGTGAAAGTGTTGTGTGAATCAGAATGTGAGTTGTTACTGTTTGTCCACCCGCAATTGTGATTATTGAATACTGCAAGAGAACTCACTTTGAAAATATTTGGGCATAAGGGAGCTCACTGTGAAAATATTTGTGTAAAACGGAGCCCACTGGAAATATTAGAGCTGCATGTTGGAGATAACACAATGGAATGAAATTTTGTGTTTGATATTTTATAAACTGTGACCTCATTATGACTGTACCAAGTGTCAGATTGGACATCTATGTTTCAAATTTAATGCAACCTGATTGTATTCTACTGCTGATGTAGGGTTGGGTGTTCATATGATATACCATATTTCCCACCATACACGGGGCACTCATAATTTAAGAAGATTTTTTTTGCAAAAAATATTGATACATTAGAGCAGTGGTGCTCAACATGGACCATATTATATTTATTATCATTTACTGGGGGGGAGAGAGAGAGAGAAACTACACGGAGGCACTATAGTTGGTCTGATTGTAAGTAATCCTGCACTAAACAGTGGTGGTTTCTGCTGCATGTTGTTTGAGATGATGTTGTCAAGCCCCAGACATGACCTCAAATTAGTTGCCTTGTATGACATACTTGAACATGCAGTATTCCTACTACTGGTCTCTTCAGAGACCCCCAGCAACTATATAGGGGCATTTATTATGTTGCACAGATAATATTCCATTTATACTTTTTAAAGACAAGCATTTTATTTCACATACCACGTTTTAAATAAAACATTTTATTACACGTATGACTGGTTCAAAATACCATATCATTCACTCCCTAGAATATTGTAATCATCTGAAAGTTGAAATACAAAAGATGACATGTTTTATGATAGCCATGATCGTTACCGTATAAGACACGTAGTATTTTTAATTAGATTTCTGGAAAAATATGTTTTATATGATGGGAAATATGGTAATTTGATGGAACAAAAAAATAAATAAAAGAGAAATGGGGAGCAGATATTATGACTAGTACATTATTGTTGGCACTGCCAGTTAGTGAGTCTTCTGAGTATGTCACTGTCTGAATGAGTGTTCCCATAAGTCTTTGTATTCTGGTATTTGAAGTGTATATCTTGTACTCTAAACATGTGATCTAATTAACCAATGCTAACTTTGTGTTTTTATATTATTCTTGTCATGTTTACTGTAATATTGCTTGATTTCATGTCACTTTTCTCAATATAAAGTAAATATGAAACAAATAAACTATTTAAAGTAACATAACCAAACAATTTTAACTGTTGTATTTTGTGACAAATGTTCATTATTTGTACGCATGTACACATACACAACATGGGTTGGACTAGAGGGAGACAACTTTATACTCATGGACTTTGGACATTGAGCCTCCAATTAGCAAAGTGGTTCAAAATGCGACTGTCACGTTCCAGCTGTAAATGGGTACCTGTCTTTGCTCTTTAGTGGGGATGGGAACTGGTTACCCCACCTCTCGATGCTGAACCTAGTATAGTGAAGTCTGTAATGCTTCACTCCCCTATGGCAGTATCTGCTATGGGACTTCCTCAACCTTTGGACATTGATGATACAATGTTAATTTTTTGATTGCAGGACGTTCTACTATTTGTATGAGGTGATAATGGCACAGTCTGTGATGTTTTAGAGAAGTGAGGATAAGACATTGTTTGAAGAGACACTGCTAAGTCTAAAATGAGGGGAACTGCAGTAAGATGTGGAGAACGATGGATGGGTATGAAAAATGGGTGATTCGTCTTACGAGAACAAAAGACAAAGAAAATAGCCAACGTTGCGGCCACAAGGCCTTCGTCAGGGAAAGGAAAGAAAGTTTTGCAGGCATGCTAGGTTTTAGCCGCCTTTAGAGAAGTACCTAGTTTTTATTTTTATTTAGATTCTTATGTGTCCTATTTAGCCATCATTTTCTTTCCTTTCCCTGACGAAGACCTTGTGGCCGCAATGTTGGCTTTTTTTTTTTTCTTTTGTCCGTGTAAAACGAATCACCTTTTTTCAATTTTTGTCCAAATTTGTTGAGATAATCTGGTGTACAAGAATTGTAAAGTTGGGGCAGTCTTAACAATCGTTCATGTTTGAGAGAGGTTACTGAGAAACTCATTCATGGGGTGGGGGGGGAGATGAGATGTTATCATGCTTAGAATAGGTGCCTGAAGTTTGTGTACAGTTAAAAAAAACAACAAACAGTAAAGGTAGTCTCAAAGCAGAATCTGCTGTAGGGAGGCGAAGTGTTAGAGCTGCACTATATTTGGTTCAGCATTATGAGGTAGGTTAACAAGTTCCCTTCCTTGCTGTCTTAGCTTCCTTACCTCGAGCAGAGTCAGGTACCCATTTACACATTTACAGCAGGATAGACTGGAGTGTCATGCTACCAGGCCTGGATCCTGGCAACTTGCCATGAGAGGCAAGCACTTAAAACTACTCTGCCAATCAGACGCTCCCTTATGTGAGGTAGTGAAGTCTATTGTTGGAGTGAGGTAACCATGGGACTAAAGTTGTTGAGGGAGATGTTCTGAGGTTTGGTAGAGGTGACTGTAAGACAAATGTTAGTGATGGAGATGTTTGGTAGAGGAGACTGTAAGACTAAGGTTGGTGAGGGAGATGTTCTGATGTCTGGTAGAGGAGACTGTAAGACTAATGTTGGTGATGGAGATGTTCTGATGTTTGGCAGAGGAGACTAAGACTAATGTTGGTGATGTTCTGATGTTTGGCAGAGGAGATTAAGATTAATGTTGGTGATGGAGATGTTTGGCAAAGGTGACTGTAAGACTAATGTTGGTGGAGATGTTCTGATGTTTGGCAGAGGTGACTGGGTTGTCTAAAGTAATGAAGTTTAATGTTTGAAAGAGGTGATTATACGACTGAAATAGCAACGTCCAATGTTTGAGAAAGGTGAATGCAAGACTAATGTCTGTCAGAGATTGTGAGATGTTCTGATGTCTGGGAGAGGTGACAAGTTTATTTGCGGTGGTGAAGTCTAATGTTTGAAAGAGGTGATTTTTTTTTTTTTTTTTTTTTTTTTTTTTTTCGTACGCCCGCTAATACTCGAGGCGAAATCTCAGGTTATTGTTAATGTCTAACCTGATTTGCGGTGGTGAAGTCTAATGTTTGAAAGAGGTGATTATAAAACTGATGTCTATGTGTGGTGGTAATGGAGCGGTGATGCTTCCATTTTTATCTTACATTTCTGTGAATTGCACTCTACAAGTTTAAAATTGAACACAACATTTAGTACTATTTTTCAACTTTAATCACTAGATTAAAAGCACCAATGTGTTAACCATCAGTCATTCCTGGGGCACAACAAGAAAAACATGTAATAGATTAAAAGTGAAGGTAAAATGTTGTCCTAGGAACAGGTTGCTGTAGAAATTAAAAAATAGGACATATATATTAATACTACTGCTGTTGAACAGAATCGACATTATTGCACTCCGGGCACACACATAGGTGCTCAGTCTCCCTCAGTATATGTCGAAGAGTGTTAATGCTAACTGTTCTTGTAGCTCGCTGGTTGTACGACAGATGCATCGTCTCTTTGTCAATCTCTGCTAACCTTACGTTTGACGCCAAATTCCAACAGTCTTAACCTTGATGATTCATCTATTGCAGTGTCGTTCTCTAACAGGCGATCATTAATTGTTCTCAGTACCTCTGCCTTATGATGTTATAAATACATCAACCACTACTGCTATTCATCATCATAACCCTTCAGCTGTACAATGGAGCATAGGCCTTCTACAATTTTGTGCCAGGTTCTCCTGTCCTGTGTTGTCCACTCATGATCTTTTGTCTCCTTTAACACTGTCATTTCTGTCACCATTTCTGTTCGTGGTCTTACTCTTTCCCCCATACCCAGGGCATTCCAGAACAATGACAGCCATGTAATGTTATCAACAGGTTTCCTCTATGTGTCCTGTTCACTTCCAGTGTCTTCTTCTCATCTCATATTTCACTGGCAAAACCTGTCTGGTTCTTCTCATCTCATATTTCACTGGCAAAACCTGTCTGGTTCTTCTCATCTCATACTTCACTGGCAAAACCTGTCTGGTTCTTCTCATCTCATACTTCACTGGCAAAACTTGTCTGGTTCTTCTCATCTCATATTTCACTGGCAAAACCTGTCTGGTTCTTCTCATCTCATATTTCACTGGCAAAACCTGTCTGGTTCTTCTCATCTCATATTTCACTGGCAAAACCTGTCTGGTTCTTCTCATCTCATATTTCACTGGCAAAACCTGTCTGGTTCTTCTCATCTCATATTTCACTGGCAGAACCTGTCTGGTTCTTGTCATCTCATATTTCACTGGCAAAACCTGTCTGGTTCTTGTCACCAGTTCCACATTAGTCATCTTGTCATCAGTTCCACATTAGTCATCTTGTCACCAGTTCCACATTAGTCATCTTGTCACCAGTTCCACATTAGTCATCTTGTCACCAGTTCCACATTAGTCATCTTGTCATCAGTTCCACATTAGTCATCTTGTCATCAGTTCCACATTAGTCATCTTGTCACCAGTTCCACATTAGTCATCTTGTCATCAGTTCCACATTAGTCATCTTGTCATCAGTTCCACATTAGTCATCAGTTCCACATTAGTCATCTTGTCACCAGTTCCACATTAGTCATCTTGTCACCAGTTCCACATTAGTCATCTTGTCACCAGTTCCACATTAGTCATCTTGTCATCAGTTCCACATTAGTCATCTTGTCATCAGTTCCACATTAGTCATCTTGTCATCAGTTCCACATTAGTCATCTTGTCACCAGTTCCACATTAGTCATCTTGTCACCAGTTCCACATTAGTCATCTTGTCATCAGTTCCACATTAGTCATCTTGTCATCAGTTCCACATTAGTCATCTTGTCATCAGTTCCACATTAGTCATCTTGTCATCAGTTCCACGTTAGTCATCAGTTCCACATTAGTCATCTTGTCACCAGTTCCACATTAGTCATCTTGTCATCAGTTCCACATTAGTCATCTTGTCACCAGTTCCACATTAGTCATCTTGTCACCAGTTCCACATTAGTCATCTTGTCATCAGTTCCACATTAGTCATCTTTTCACCAGTTCCACATTAGTCATCTTGTCATCAGTTCCACATTAGTCATCTTGTCATCAGTTCCACATTAGTCATCTTGTCACCAGTTCCACATTAGTCATCTTGTCATCAGTTCCACATTAGTCATCAGTTCCACATTAGTCATCTTGTCATCAGTTCCACATTAGTCATCTTGTCACCAGTTCCACATTAGTCATCTTGTCACCAGTTCCACATTAGTCATCTTGTCATCAGTTCCACATTAGTCATCTTGTCATCAGTTCCACATTAGTCATCTTGTCATCAGTTCCACATTAGTCATCTTGTCACCAGTTCCACATTAGTCATCTTGTCATCAGTTCCACATTAGTGATCTTGTCATCAGTTCCACATTAGTCATCTTGTCATCAGTTCCACATTAGTCATCTTGTCATCAGTTCCACATTAGTCATCTTGTCATCAGTTCCACGTTAGTCATCAGTTCCACATTAGTCATCTTGTCATCAGTTCCACATTAGTCATCTTGTCATCAGTTCCACATTTGTCATCAGTTCCACATTAGTCATCAGTTCCACATTAGTCATCTTGTCATCAGTTCCACATTAGTCATCTTGTCATCAGTTCCACGTTAGTCATCTTGTCTTACCAGTTCAATTCCTCACTTCTATGCAAGCAACAATTTTTCAAAGTCTGTAAATTCTTGGTTGTTGTTTTTGCTGTTCTCCATGCTTCACAGCGATACAATAGGACTGACTTGATGCTGGAGTTGAAGATTCTTATTTATTTGTTGGCCTTTATTTCTTTTGGTTTCCATTCCATATATTTCCAATGCAGTGAGAGCTCCTCTAGACTTTTGTATTCTTAACTTCACATTATTATCCTTCCAACTCTGTCTATATTTCTTCAATGATATCTATATTAGTTCACATTATGTTGGGATATTTCTCTTTGAACAATCTTCCTATCATTTGGAGCATTTATTCTCATTATCTTTGTCTTGTTCCCGGTGTATTTCAGACCCACTTGCTGTGACCTCTTATCACGTATTTAATGTCTGGTCACGGAGACAGGACAGAAAAGCCAGGACATCTACAAAATCTAGATCTGTTAGATCATTTATTGTCCTTGAAATTATCTTTCTTATTTGTTGCCTTTATTTGAACTCTTATCTTGTAAAAACTTCTTGTGATTTCAATCTAAATAAATAGTGAAAGAAGTAAATACACCCCCTTATGGTCTTCAGCTTCTGAATAAGGTCAGACATACTACTCATAAAGCACATAATGATTCAGCCAACTAGCAAATGTACACATAGGATTTTCAGCTTCTGTGACTCACTCTGTGCAGTCCATATCATAGTGTACACTCAGATAACACACATCAGGCTATACACTAACACACGCTGCACATCAGACAATCCAACTCACATCGCAGACTTACAACTCGTGCAACATTTCTGACTGTAAACACATAGTGCACATAAGACATAATTCATATGTTGCACACATTTCACACTCATGCTTTTCAGACGTTATCAACTTGTATATGAAACATACCAGCTATAATGTGACAAGTACAGAAGGGATTAATGACTTGCTTGTTCTGTTTCATCTACACTTACTTCCTTATTTTTTTCCTCCCACTAGTGCCGTGAAGTATATTGGGAATCTGAAGTTTGCATTCTGGAGCCAAGTTGTTGAATGATGTCTGTGATATTGTCTATAGAATGTCTGTGATATTTATGATGTTTGTGATTTGTCAATAGGATGTCTGTGATATTGTCTTTAGGATGTCTGTGATATTGTCTATAGGATGTCTGCGATATTGTCTGTATGATGTCTGTGATGTCTTAAAGTGACAAATGTTGAGGTGTTGTCACATGCCTTCAAAGCATGTATACATACACTGCTTAGACAACGCAGACTTGGCCACGTCTGCCGCATGGAAGATGGTCACATCCCGAAAGATTTCTTCTACGGACAACTGGCAGATGGCAAAAGAACAGTTGGGTGACCGCCAGCTGATATTCAAAGATGTGTGCAAGAGAGACATCAGGGCACTGGACATAAATCCAGCAATGTGGTAGGATGAAGCTGCCAATCACACCAAGTGGCGATGCTATCTACAGCGCCACCTCAGATTGGGCGAAAAAAAGCTCACGCAACAAGCAGAAGAGAGGAGAACACATCGAAAGGAGCACCAGGAAAATAAGCAGCTGAAGGCTGTCACCTCACGGGCGCATACCCATGGTCAGTTATGACTGAAGGGGCTATTATTATTATAATTATGATAGGGTCTATAGGATGTCTGTGATATTGTCTATAGGATGTCTGTGATATTGTCTATATGGTGTCTGCGATATTGTCTATAGGATGTCTGCGATATTGTCTACCGAATGTCTGCTATGTTGTGTATTGGATGTCTGTTTTATTGTTTATATGATGTCTGTGATATTGTCCACAGAATGTCTGTTATATTGTCTATATGATGTCTGTGATATTGCCTATGGGATGTCTGTGATACTGTCTATGAGATGTCTGTGATATAGTCTATCCAAAACTGTGATTTCATCACTGAATTTATTCGACCCCTTGTTATAACTTGACCATAATTCACATTACTATACTTAACTAGTTGTTCTAAAAAATTGCTGTTTCCAATTGATCTTCAGTTATTAAAGATATGCTTGCATTTTCTGTTTAAAAAAAAATCTAAGTTCATGATACCATTACCAGGGGACAATTTTCTTCCTGGTCTTTACCACCTTTCCATGGCTCTCAGGTCTTGTTGACAGGTTAAACTTCTTTGTTGTGGTAAGTTTGTACTTTTCAGACTTCATCAACTCGTATATAACACATATCAACTGTAGTATGATAAATACGGAAAAGAATAATGACATGTGACTTCCCACCTACCTTTCTTCACCATATTTACGTGACTATACTTGAATGCTAGTACATTGGTTTGTCATTCACATCACACTTCTAAATTATTCATTGCTTTTTAATGAAGTCATGCTTCTAATTTAACTGTTAAAAAAAAAAAAAAATTCAAGTCATACTTGCTAATTTATGTTTTTTTTAATTAATCGAGCCATGCTTCTAATTTATGTTTTAATTTGTTTTTCATGTCCTGCTTCTGTTTTTTTTTTTAAATTATTCGATCTATGCTTCTAATTTATCTGTTTAAAAAAAAAAAAAAAAATTCAAGTCTTGCTTCTAATTTGTCTGTTTTTTTTATTATTCAGGCCATGCTTCTAATTTATCTGTTGTTAATTCAGGTCTTGCTTCTGATTTATCTATTTAAACAAAAATTTAAGTCATGCTTCTGATTTATCTTGATTTATTTAAATCATTCTTCTAATTAATCTTGATTTATTTAAGATATGCTTGCCTTTGTTTTTTAAAAATAAATTTAAGTTCATGATGCCATAACCAGGGGACAATATTCTTCGTGGTCTTTACCATCTTTCCATGGGCCCCAGGCTTTTTTGACTGGGGCAACCTTTTCGTTGATGGGGTAACATGGTGGAACAGAGGTCACATAGAACTCTTGTAGTTTGTCCAACATTTTGCGGACAATATTAGGCTGTTTTCTAGACAGGTCATGTTTTTCAAGTGGATCTCTGCGAATGTTGTAGAGCTGAACCATGTTTGAGGGTCCTCTAAATCTGTCCTTTATATGTTTGACATGTTTTCTCTGTAGGGGTTGCTTCCTCTTGTGTCTTGGTTTTTGCGGGTGCTTTTTTCTGTGCCGATTTCTTGAGATCATAAATTTGTTCGGTTTATTGATCCTACGTTTGCATTTTCTTTCTGAAAACAAACATTGAATAAATTAAAAAATTTGATTTGTAAAGGTCATGTGTAACAGAGCCCAGTCTTGTGCCCTGGGGTCTTTGAGGACACAAAGAAATAATAGACCTACGGCTCCATCAGGCATGTCGTAAAAGGTAACCAGTATGAGGTTGTGCATGGAACTAGCAACCACATCATGTAAAAAAATATTTCCGCAAAAACCACTCATCACCATCTTCTTCTTTCTTGGATCCTTAGCTCCTGACTGACAAAGTAGTCAGTGGCCATCAGGCCTCTTGGCGTCTTGTAGGGCAGCAACAAACTGTCCCCGTTTTCTTGGTCGGTGGCCATCGTTCTTGTCGTGCCTCAACTCTGGTTCATGCTTTGCATCTCCGCCTCTACTGTTCTCCGCCAGGTTATTTTTGGTCTGCCTCTCTCGTCACCATAGCACTGCTTTATTCCATCTCCACCCCAGCTTGTTTTGAGAAAAAATGCATTCAGAGTTTTTGGGTTACTAGTTGAAAAGAAGGATATATCACATTAAAATTAAATTTTGCTTGCTGATCCAAACTACTGACTGTAAGATACTATGTAGGAAGATAAAATGAACTATTTTATGTCAATTTATTCTCCGAATCTTTTGGTCGAATACCATCACCATCCAAGATCTGCTTACTCGGAGCAAGCAAGAGGACATGCACACCATCATAGCTGGCAGACGCTGGAGTTGGGTTGGCCATGTCCTCAGAAGAGACCCCGATGCCATCACAAGAACAGCTATGCTATGGACCCCTGAAGGAAAATGAAAGAGAGGCCGACCAAAAACAACTTGGCGGAGGACTGTGGAGGCTGAGATGCAAAGAATGAACCAGAGTTGGGGCACTGTACGAAGGATGGCCGCCGACCGAGCAGAGTGGAATCAATTTGTTGTTGCCCTACAAGACGCCACCAGGCGTAATGGCCACTGACTGCTTTGACGGTCGGCGGCTAAGGATCAAAGAAGAGAAGAAGATGTCGATTTATGACCTCAGCTAAATTTTGGCCAAAAGTGGAGATGGAATAAAGTAGAGTACTAAGGCAATGCCACCCGTGTGTTACCGGGGCCCGAAAGGGGAGCAAAGAATAGTAACACTGTCCCCTGCCAAGCATGTCGTAGAAGGCGACTAAGGAGGGTTGGGCATGGGGCCGGTTACCCCATCCTGTAAAAAAAAATTTAAACCACAAAAAACTTCAACAAATATGGACAAGTCAAATAAAGAAAATAAAACACAGCCATCCAAGACAGGGGAAGGTCCTCTCGCGGGGAGGCGTATGATGCAACACAGAGAAAGCCGAAAGGAGTCTGTGTTGCTGACTAACCTTCTTTCTTCTAGGAGAACTTCCAGATTTGGCACCTGGAATGTTCGGACATTGAACGAACAAGGGAAAGTGGCACAAGTAGCACATGGAGAAGAGAGTTGGAAACAGAGGTGAAAATGATGAGGAGAACATGGAAAGAACTTGAGATGATGGCACGTGACAGGAGGACTTGGCATGTGTTTGTTGAAGGCCTATGCTCCTTTGGGAGTGGAGGGTTATGAAATGAAATGAACTAAGGCAATGCACTGCCTCAAGATCTTGTGCTTTGATGTAGGCTTCCTCAAGTAGGCCATATGCAGTGGTGGTTCATTGCTCCATAAGGAGTGAAACCGGAGATGATGATGATGTGTGACTGGGGTAAATCAGACAAGCTGAATTTAAACCAACAAAAATAGGACTACAGCTCCCTTATCATCATCATCATCAGCTGCCATCTCCACAACGAAGGTTGGCTGTAATGGATCTCCAACATCTTCTGTCTCTTGTCTTGGTGGTGCACTCTGATAGACTCTTTCCTGTCCATCTCTTGATGTTATGTTCCCACTTATAGCGCTGTCTTCCCCTTGCACGTTTGCCTTCAACTCTCCCTTCTATTATGGTCTTCTGCAAGGTGTTATGTCTTTTTATGTGGCCAAAATATTTTAGCTCCTGAATTTTGATCTCTTTCATTAGTTCTCTGTTCATACCTAGATTTTCTAGGACCTCCTTATTTGTTTTCTTCTCTTTCCATGAGATGCACCCCACTCTTCTATATATCCACATCTAGAGACCCTCAATTCTATCTTACAATTGTTTATTCAGTGTCCATGTTTCTGCATCATACAGTAATGAGGAATACATATAACACTTTATACATATCATATAAAGCAGCTAATATGAGGTTTTTGCATGAGGATGACAACCTCATCATGTAAAACAACATACTACAGAAGCTACCACTACAACAACATGTGAATGGTTGGTGCAGGCTTCCTGTAAGGGTGACCAGCTGTTGTGGTGGTGGCTACATGCTGCGTTGTGAGCAAAAAAGAGAATGATGATGATGATGAGTATTGTGATAAGGAAGTGAATGCTGATAGCTCAACAGCACAAGCTTAAGGGGAGGTGCAGCAGTCCATTTTAAGTCAAAGTAGAACTGACTACTGCCTTTATTAGAGTCATTAATGTAGAAGTCTGAGGGCGAACAAGGAAGAATTCAAAGTAGAAAAAAAAATATATAAAAATTATGATTAGTCTATTTCATGATAAGTTATAATCTCGTGGATCTAAATGTGTTAAAATCAAATGTCAAACCACTTTCTGTGTTGGTGTATTGTGACATAGAAAATTGTATTTTCTTGAGACATTGTGCTTTTCCTTGAATTTCTCAGAAGCTTGTTTACTAATTTCCTTATAACTAGCTTATTTACTCATCAATGAGCATGATATTTCGCACAGGTATTTTCCATTGCGTCGGCGTCTGTGGCCTAATGGATATGAACGCAGTTTCGTAATCCAGATATACCAGGTTCGAAACCTGCTGCAGGCGGTTTGGTAGCATATCGCTTTGTGTGGATTTTTAACAATGGTATAAGCGCCGTACCGTTCAGAAAGCAATGGCAAACTACTGAATGAAAAAAATTGCCTAGAAAAATCACAAACAGCCAATAAAGGTTGGGGTTGATTGCCACGTCCTGTAAAGGATAAGCAACTAACTTTATTTTCCATTGCATGATAAAACTTTTTTTTTTCAGATCAGATTTTTAATAAAAATTTTTGTTTTTCTGAGACTTTGCATTCCTGTTTGGTCTTAAGGAGTGGGTATGTCTGTCTCCTTGTTTGGTTTTTGTCCCATTGTTGTATCCACTCTTGTGTTACTGCCAGTTTAATATGGTGCTTAATTTTCATTTTTCCCAGTCCCAGTTGGATTTTATTCTTACTTTTTTTGGCTTCTTACCCTGCTCTATCATTTCATGGTATGGGAAAAAATCCAGACTAGTTTAACTTGATTCCTTGGTTATGTACGACTTTGTCAGCTTCAGAATGTATGGTCAACTGTATGCTCTTTGGTTCCTCATATTGTGTGGATTTTTAAAATACAGAATTTGGGAGAACGGTTAGCCGCCTTTCTGGTGGATTATCAGAGGCTGCCACGGCCACCATTTCTGCTGTAAATATTGATATGTTCTCTTTTATGCTATAGTGTTTGTTAATTGTCTAGGTAGAAATATGTATCGCTATCCTCATTTGCCTGTTGTCTTTGAATCCATCAGTGTATATTTATAGGCTGTCTTTTTTTTTTTGAAATGTGTCGGTAAGTTTCTTTGTGATGCCTGTGGCTGACACATCATCCATGTTTTTAATCATGCTGACAGCTCCTAGTAGACAACTAGTTTCTTTACTTCCCATCATGGGATTATTGGGGTAAGTTTGTTCCAGCTGCGTAGTGTTTTTTTAAGTAGGTTTTGGTTTTCTTTCAGTTCCTCTATTGTCCTCCATCCTGTGGAATATCTATTTGTATCTATAGGGATGTTCCAAACATGTGGAGTGCACTTGATAAATGCAAAGTTTGCTGTTTGGTTTTCATCTTTTGCTGCTTTTCTCCCACAGAATACTCTAAGCTTCATAACTCTTTTTCAGTGTTCAAAAGTGTTGGAAAATTTACATTATTGGCTCCGGTTTTTCTTCAGGTTGTGTGAGCCATGCTGAGATATATTACTTGGTGTCTGCTGAAGAGAGCTGAATGACTTTTTTGTGAGTTATGTCATATCTCCGACAATGTTGCTGTCTAATTTAGCCTTCAGACTGTACCTGCTGCTACTTCTCATCCAATCCACCTATTTTTATTTTTCTCCCAAAATAAAAAGTTTGCAAATGAAATGTGAAGCAAACTGGTACCTTTCTCTTCTTTGAGATTCTGTTCTCCACATGCCTTTTATTTTGTTCCATGTTCTTGTATTGATGCTTTTGTAGCAATTTATTTTACAAGGTGAGATTGGTGACCTCAGGAACAACCATTCCTAGTTGGCTTTTATGACATGTTTGATGAGATGCAGTGATCTTATACTGTTTCCCAATCTCAGACCCCAAGAATCATCATTTGACTACCAGAAGCTAAAGAACCACGTACCTGCACAAGGTCCAGTGATAAGTTTGTAGTCTCCAATTCTGAGAGCTGCACTCATTCTAACATCAAATATACTGGAGTATCTGCAGATACAGTCACATGAGTCATGTGAAGAAGTCATACTAACTGTATAGAAGACTTAGAAGTAATATAACATGACAAAACATTGCACAGTATCACACCGCAGCGTTAATGCATAAAATTATACAGTTCTGCATAGTTTGGTTTGGTTTTCAGGACTATCTTCATTGCACATAGATAACTCTATTAGAGCTCCGAAATCCTCCCTTAGATCACACAAGGAGGATCTCAGCACAGTGCACAAACTCAGTAGCACTGGCGAGAATCCCAATGTGTGTATATAGGAATCACACATTCTAATATTTTTGTGCTGGGTAGGTTTCTAATTTTTAAATTTTGCCAGGGCAGCGGCTTATGGCCTACTCTTTCCGATTTCCAGCTACCGATGCATGTTTAACGTGCAGACGGGATGTCCTATTTTTTTGCCCTTATCCGAGAAGGCTAGGCATCCAATCTCACTACCCAGGAGACCAGGGGGTAGTATGACATCATTTGGACCACTGGTTTGAAAAAAAAAATTTCCATAAATGATATTCCCTTTACCGGTAACCTTGAGAATAAGAGATGGACACCATACCTCTTAGCCACTCCGACCCCAATAAGAACTGCAAAAGATAGGGAAACGATCTTTTCTTTGTAGTAAATTTAACATTCAATAAAATATAAGTTAGTTTGAATTGACCACCGCGCTATCGATGAAATTGCTTGAAACGGATCGTCTGGCAGAGTTAATAGTTTTATGTGGGCTGCACTTAGCCCCAATTCCCAATAATCTGAATACAGACGTGATTAGGGCTGGGATCTTGAACGATTAATTAATCGGTTAAAATATACGGTACTGCATCACACCGCGATAATTGGACATGAATCACTCTTCTCTGTTTCCAGCAAAATATTAGGCAGGATAATTATACAGAGAATTTCAAAAGCAGTAGACCACAAACTGAGGAAAGAACAAGCAGTATTTAGAAAGAACAGAAGATGTGCAGATCATATATTTATCCTCAGGAACATTATAGAGCAGTGCTCAGAATGGCAGAGACAGCTGTACATTAATTTAGTTGATTTTGAAAAGGCTTTTGATAGTATACATAGGGACAGTCTATGGAAAATACTGAGGGCTTATGGAATTCCGAGCTGCATAGTGTCAATCATAAAAAGCCTCTATGCCAGCATTACGTGTGGCGTAGGGCAGAGCAACCTAACCTTTGAGGTGAAGGCAGGAGTACGACAGGGATGCCCCTTATCAACCACTCTATTTTTAACAGTCATAGACTGGGTGATGCGACAGACAACAGAGGGTAGTCCAATAGGAATAAGATGGACTACATTTTCTTCATTGGAAGATCTGGAATATGCAGATGACATTGCACTACTAGCACATTCACATCAACACATCCAGGAAAAAACAGATAGGCCTAATAAGTATAGCCAGCAGGTGGGCCTGAACATCAATCTAAAGAAGACAGAGGTCATGACACTCAATGTGAGCAACCCCAAGCCCATAACAGTAAGGAATCAACGACTGGAACAGACAGACACCTTCACATACCTAGGATGCATAGTAACACCAGATGGCGGAGCAAGCAAAGACATCAACAACAGAATGAACAAAGCAAGTACAGCCTTTTATAGTCTAAACTACAGCTGGAAGTCCTCTCAACAACATCTGGAAGTCCTCTCAGTACAGCACAAGCACAAAGTTAAGATTATATCAGAGCTGTGTGCTTTCTATGCTTCTCTATCGTGCAGAATGCTGGAGAGTAACAAAGAAGGAAATGTCGAAATTGTCCTCCTTTTCACACAACCTGCCTAAGAAAAATTCTCAGAATCTTATGGCCGAATACCATCACCAACCAAGATCTGCTTACTCGGAGCTGGCAGACGCTAGAATTGGGTTGGCCATGTCCTCAGAAGAGACCCCGATGCCATCACAACAACAGCTATGCTATGGAAACCTGAAGGAAAACAAAAAAGAGGCTGACCAAAAACAACTTGGTGGAGGACTGTGGAGGCTGAGATGCAAAGAATGAACCAGAGTTAGGGCACTGTACGAAGGATGGCCACAGACCAAGCAAAGTGGAATCAATTTTTGCTGCCCTACAAGACTCCACCAGGTGTGATGGCCACTGACTGCTTTGACGGTCAGTGGCTAAGGATAAAAGAAGAAGCACCACACTGTATTACACACATAACTAGCAAATAATAACTAGCAAATAACCTGTCAATATAAGAAAACAAGGAATTATGGTATGCAATTTCTGTCTCATGTCCTGAGAATGGCACCATTTCTCTTGTATTCAGTTTTTTTTTTTCTTTCCTTTCCTTCCATTTTCTTTCACCTTCCACTAAGGAAGTAAGCCTGTCAACAGACACTTGCAGACCACAATATAAAAAAAAACCAAGACCGATGACTGAAGTGTAAAAAAAATTGTGCCTCTTCTGGGAATAAAACGCAAAACGTTTCTTGGAAGGCAACCATTCTAGTTGCATAGTATACATGGTATTTTAAATCCTAATTATGTTAATTTATATAAATTGTTTTAATAGGAAGAAGACTATATTCTTGGAGTTCGAACATAGCGGTAATTGAAATATTTGTTTAAAAAAAATTACCACTGCTTACCACAGACCACAAGGTCTTTTATATTTTAACATATGCCCTAATATAACCAACAGACCCTGTGTATAGGTTAAACAGGCCTTGCCTAAACAAGGCAAAATTTATTTTAAAAAAAAACACTGCTTCCTTAAAACTCATGTAAGCTGATGTCTAAGCATGCATGAAGCAAAAAGAGAATATTTACACTGAGAGAAGTTGTCAAGGGATGTGTTTATTTAGTTTTGCTTTGATCAAGGGATGTAATTTTTGTTAGGAGGGATCAAAATTCAAGCATTTCTTGGATTTTGATTTTTAAATGATTGCCACCATTCATCAGCACAGTGTGTTATCAGGAACATAACCAAGAAAATTATTATTATTTAGATTTCACATTGTCTTGACATATGGATGCGAGTCATGGGCAATGGCTACAACCCATAAAAGCCAGATCCAAACCTCAGAAATGAGATATCTGAGGAAGGTGGTTGAAGTAACAAGAAGAGACATGGTCCGCAACTAGATGATACGTCAAGGCCTAAAATCCCACCCCCTGCAGACCCAAGTAGAACAGTCCCAACTAAGATGGTTTGGCCATGTATGCAGAATGGGAGAAGATTGGCTACCACGACAAGCATGGGAAACAAAGAGCCAGGGATCCAGACCCCCAGGACGACCCAGAGTCCGCTGGGAGGACAACATTAGACAATCTTTGAAGGACCGAGGACTAGAATGGAACCAGGCCAGGAGGAAGACAGCCGATAGGATAGCCTGGCGCTCTCTCTTCCAAACCTCTACACCTCACGGTAGAAGGGGAACGACTAAGTAAGTAAGTAAGTAGATTTCACATTATGTTATGCAACATCACATGGCATACTCACATAACATATTGCTGCAGAATACCACATTACTAATACAATGAATAGTGTGCAGTATCACACAGTGTTGTACAATATCACCAAAGTAATAAGTAACAAGAGTTGGGGAAGGAAAAGGCAGCGAGGAAAAGAACTGGTCACCCCACCTCTCAATGCTGGACCTAGTATAGTGAAGTCTGTAACACTTCACTCCCCGACGTCAGTATCTGCTATGGGACTACCTTTTAATAAGTAATAACATATCCGCAACTATGTTTCTGTTGGATGGAAAGTTATCGTGTGGGTTTTTTTTCTATTGTGCCTCCCTCAGGTGACTTTCTTTACAATAACAGTTTCCATGAGTTACCTCCCCATTGGAAGTGTATAAATTCCATGAAATTCTTCTTCTTCTTCCTCGTTCGTCCTGAAAAGGACATTGGTTAATTCCATGAAATCATGTTTAGGACTACAACTATACATCCTCCTTCACACAAGAAATCACTTTTTGGACTGATTTTTGTTTCATTTTGAAAATGTTAATGAGTATACTTATGGATTTCCTTCCCATTTTGGAGGTATCTGTACATTCCCAGGACTCCTGCTCTCTCAAGCATGTCGTTAAAGAAGACTAATTTGAGGTTCTGTATGGGATTGGGAACCTCATCATGTAATATGAATTCTTACAGAAACCACTGCTGCAACAGCACATAAATGCTTTGATGGAGGCTTCCTGCAAGGGAACCAACAGCAATAGTGGCCCAGTGCCCCATAGGGAGTTGTTGTTGTTGTTGTTTAACTAGGGTTGCTGAGCTTCTTACTCTTTAGCCAATACCAAGTTGAAGACTCCTTGGTATTATCTACACTGTAGATCTAGGCTTTTCCTGTGGCTTTTCTGCCATTCCGAAACTTGAGTTGAAGTCATGAGCTCCAGTTTCTTCAGCTTGACTTGTATTTAAAGGATTGTCACATCTGGTCCCAAGCTAGGAGTGAGAAGTGTGTGGCATACTGTGCATTCCCCACCATCCAAGGGGGCTCTCCAACTATGCACAGCTAAAATACTGTACTCTGGTTCTGGGCTCTCCCAAGGAAATGTCACGTCCTGCACAGAGCCACTTCTCAGCTTCCCCTGCCTATCCTTCTGCAGGCAGTCAACCAAGTCAAAGCCAAAGAATTATGCCTGTGACTCAAGTGACTTCTCCAAGCTTAGTGTGCAATGCTGGGTTCTCAACAAGTTTCACCACAGGGGGAATCCCTGGAAGTGTGTGGATGATTTCAAGAGTCAGTGAGGATGTAATTAGCCTCACAGACATAGGTTCACTTCTATGTACATATATTGTAGCACTGTGCATAGCTGCTGGTCATATAAAGATGACTTCAGATATGCCTCCATGCATAGCTCAATGGGGAGTGAAAAGGGAAATGATAATGATAATAATGACATGTAGAGTTTCCTTTTTTGTGGGAGCTCAGATGTGGTGACCCTAGCGAAATATTCACATGCCAGAAGGGGAATTAACATCCCCCTATTTTGGGAGCTCAGATGTGGTGACCCTAGCGAAATATTCACTTGCCAGCAGGGGAATTAACATCCCCCTATTTTGGGAGCTCAGATGTGGTGACCCTAGCGAAATATTCACTTGCCAGCAGGGGAATTAACATCCCCCTATTTTGGGAGCTCAGATGTGGTGACCCTAGCGAAATATTCACTTGCCAGCAGGGGAATTAACATCCCCCTATTTTGGGAGCTCAGATGTGGTGACCCTAGCGAAATATTCACTTGCCAGCAGGGGAATTAACATCCTCCTATTTTGGGAGCTCAGATGTGGTGACCCTAGCGAAATATTCACTTGCCAGCAGGGGAATTAACATCCCCCTATTTTGGGAGCTCAGATGTGGTAACCCTAGCGAAATATTCACTTGCCAGCAGGGGAATTAACATCCCCCTATTTTGGGAGCTCAGATGTGGTGACTGTTGCTGTCATTTTCGACGGAGTCATCTGTCAAGTTATTTGCTTATGTTTGTATCATAAGTATAATTGTGTCTTTACCTGCGATGTCAGGTTGATTAGGGGTTGTCTTCCCTTGTTTATTCATTCATTGTGTTTGACCTTTAGGGTCAGAGGTTGACAGTTCGGCGTAGGCCTATGGGAAGGTTTTTTAAGCGGGAGTGAGATATACTTCCGGGAAGCCGGGAGGTCCTGTTTTTCTGAAGGGACCAAGAGTCCATTGTTTTTCGGGGAGAATCTTCGAAGTAACTGCTATGGCAGTTTTCCCCAGTGAATCTCTGTGCGTCGGGATGACGACAGAATTCCTTGTGTAGTTCTGAGGATTCATTTACCAGGTAATACCGACCTTTATGCATTATTACGCTTTTCGGTGGCAGAACATGTAAAGGATTACCTAGGGTGAACAGCAGTTCACGGATCCGCCATTTCAGAACTTATATATTTGTGCTCGAGGTAGCCATCCAAGACTGTTAGTCTTATATTGTCCAGAAATCCAGTGACGAAGATATATTGTGGGAGCCGCAGATTGGCGGAACTTCTATCTACAATAAGTATTACTGCAGGGTTGGTGATAACCTATTTAACAGAAGTACACGGCCGACGTTAGGACGAGGCCTGTGCTTCCGGCTATTATACTACAGCCTGATATGTGCAATTGGCAGGGAGTGCCAAGTTGCACCTGTGTGTCAAGGTAACTAAGGCATCTGACGCGTTTAGTCAGAGACGCCAAGGGCGACGCTACGAACTGTCATTATTGAAGAACTTTGCTATTGACCATGCACGTCTATTCTGATGTTTACCTTTTTGAATGCCAAATGTATACCTATCGATGTCAGGTCAGCATGACCTTGTTACACTGACTGTTCCTGTTGATATTATGTGTGTTCCCGTCAATAAATGTCTTGAAACATGCCTGCAGTGTCAAAGCATCCTTGATTACTGCATGTGAGAGTATGGGTTGCAGGATCTACATCTATACGAACCTAAACACATTCGCGTCTTCATTCGCACCCACACTCAACTCATCATACGCTCGCACTACACATCTAACAACATGTAAACTGTCTTGGGCCAGTGATCACCTCAACAAGAAAAAAAAGACAGTTACATTTCTGGTGGACCAGTTACGTGGGCTCTTATGATACATTTCTTGTCGCCAATGTGGCCTAGAAACTTACATTTCTGATGGACCAGATCTGTGGGTTTAAAAAGAACAGAGCGAGCATTTGACATTATTGTTGACATTTATGGATCCAGAAATTTACATTCCTGGTTGGCTGTTACATGTATGATGTCTCCAGTTTTGTCGAGAAAGTTACAAGAAGGACAAGTACACATTACACTTCTGATCTGTGGGTCTAAGCTACACACGGGACAGCCGTAACAGCGCTAATTCTACACTTGCAAGTTTTGGCTACAACAGGACAGATATAGGTCATCAACGGTTGACATAAATAAACAGTACGAGCATTTATATTATAATGCTACATAAAGCATAACAAGACAAGTACTGAAGTGAACTACTAGGCATTTGCTACGTGGACCATAACTGCATAGAAGGCGGGTTCCTATTGTAAACAGTACTGCGGGTTGTTACACGTTTCATTCAACAACAGACTTTTCTAGGTCAGAGTATTCAAGCTACATTGTTGGAGGTCAAGTGTCTGTAAACAGTACGTGAAATTGTAAACATTCAATGTGCAAGCCCTAATTTGAGAAGGTCATAGTAACTTTGGTTCGTGAATACCACTTTATGTTACAGTGGATTTGACGTTCAGTGCGCGTTTGACATTTCGTTTCTGTGTTCGCAAGGAGCAAGAAATTTATTTTAGTTTCAGCTGTGATGTAATTGTTCTTAACGTTGTTTTTGTAATATTTTGTCTGTTTTTCAGTTTTGATTGTCGATTTGTTTTGTTTGTATTCTGTAGGTCTCTCCTTTCTTGTGTATTTTCTGAGTATACAAGTCTAGCATTTCAGACTTGTCTCCCATTGAAGTGGGATAAGGTAATTTATTTAATTTTTTTTTCAGGTTTCTGATCTCATTAGACAGAATGTCTACATTGGATTTCTTCATCCAGCAAGGGTTGACCCTTGGTAAGTCTGGTAAAGAATTGGAAGAATATTCATCTGCTCAATTCGCCATTGCATTAAAGTCAGAAGAAAAGAAACAAAAAGAGGAAATTAAATTGAAAGCAGAAGCTGAACTAAAGAAGCTAGAAGCTGAGAATAGAAGATTAGAACTTGAAGAAAGAAGGTATCAAAGAGAGGCTGAGGAGAGAAAAGCTCAAGCTGCTGCTGAGGAGAGGAAAGCTCAAGCTGCAGCTGATGAAAGAAAATTCCAGATGGAAATGGAAGACAAAAAACTTCAAGCTGCTGCAGAGGGAAAAAACTTCAAGCTGCTGCAGAGGAAAAAAAACTTCAAGCTGCTGCTGAGGCTGAAATTAGAAAAATGGAACATGAGGAAAGAAAACAGAAGATGGAACTTGATGAAAAACTCGCAATTTTGGAGTTAGAGAAATTGAAATTGGCGAGTATGGGTGCTCAGCAAACAACTTCGAGTACGACAAAGGAGTTTGTTAGTAGGATTAAATTGCCTCATTTCAATCCTTTAAAGGATGACGTAGCAGATTATCTAGATAGATTCCAATTTTTGTGCGATACGCATAACATAAAAAAGGAAAAATATGTTGAACAACTGATGCCATTTTTTACAGGTGACACAGTGACTACTCTTATGACAATAGACGAACATGAGAGGACTAATTATGATGTTGTCAGGGCAGCATTACTAAAGAAATACCAATTAAAACAAGAAGACTATCGTCTTCGTTTTAGGACAATGTTGCCAGAAAATGGAGTAGATTTCTCTGATTTTGTTACAAAGATACGTCGTACATTTACACGATGGGTTGAGTTGTCTCAGATTGAGAAAACATATGAAGGTCTAATGGACTTATTATTGCGAGATAAGGTTTTGTCATCTGTTAATGATTCTTTTCTTGCATTCCTTCATGAGCGTAAGCCTAAAAACTTAAAAGAAATGGAGGAATACTGTTGTCAGTATGCCACAGCACATCCCCATGCTATAGTTAGCAATTCTAAAGTGAAAGAAGGGTTGCCAGCTGCTTCGGCAACACCATATGGCCCTAATTTCAGAAAAAAATTTCAGGGTGCTCAACAAAATTGGAATAGGGGAAGTAATCAAAATTACACTCAGAAGCGGAGTAATCCAACACATGATGGTTCTTCGTCTATGCAGTGGAGACAAGATGGTAGTTCTCGTAATTTTAGTGGTAATAATTTGAGACACTTTCGCAAAGGCTATCCAAATAATAACTATTCAAATTTTCGAGGTAATCATTCTCGACGTCAAGATTATGACGATGGTGAATTTAGAAACCGGGATTCAAACCGGAATGATGATTACAATAGGCAATATGATAACAATTACAGGGGAAATGATAGTCGAAATAATTACAGGGGAAATGATAATCGAGGTAGACCTAGGTTTAACAAAAAAAGACCTTACCAACAGGCAAACTCTGCGCAACAAGAGTTTGATGGAGTCTGTAATACAGTAAATGATAGTGGTAACTCTAGGGCTATCACTGGTTGTGCTTTCGATTTTGGGAGAGCAACTGAATGCCCCCAATGCTTAACATTGTTTGACTCATCAACTGTATCTACGCTAAGTTGTGGTCACCCTCTTCCTGCTCTACCTGCTACAGTTGCGCATGATGGGAGAGGATCTCTCATCTTACATAAAGGTCTAATAAATGATAGGCTAGTCTCAGTACTTTTCGATTCGGGATGTACTACCGTCGGGGTTAAGGAGTCTCTGATAGATCCTTGCTGTGCCATGGGAAAAACAATCAAATGTGTTACATTTGGTGGTACTATGGAAAGCTATCCTACTGCTATTATTAGGATTGACACTCCTTTCTTCACAGGAGATGTCCATGCATGTCTTCTTCCTAATCCTATTGCGGATCTTATAATCGGTCGTATTCATGGGGTTAAGGAATGCACCCCGCAACAAATTTCTAGTTGGGAAGAAAAAAAACATTCAAACGGTCAATGCAGTGGTGACAAGAGCTCAAGCTCTTAATCCCCCAACTTCATCTGATAATAGTAATGAAGTTGATAGCCAAGACGAGCACTTGGTGATTTCCCATGACTCGTTTGTTAAACGTCAAGAAGAGGATCCTTCTTTGAAGAAATACTTCCTTCTTGCAAAGAAAGGGGATCCCAATCAAAATACGAATCACAAATCGTATATCACTATGAAGAATGGTATATTGGTACGAATGGTACAACACTCGGACAAGTCTATGCACTCGCAAATTCTTGTGCCTAAGTGTATGAGAGCCTTAATTCTTCGGCATGCACACGATTCTCAGTGTGCGGGACACATGGGTTTTTCCAGAACTAAAACTAGAGTCCTTGCGTCATTCTTTTGGCCATTCGTGAATAAAGACATCCGAATTTATTGCCGATCTTGCAAAATTTGTCAAGAGGTCAAGTCTAGGGGTCCGAGACATGCTGCTCCTATTCAGGCTGCAGATATTCCGATTCGGCCGTTTCAGAAAATGGCTATAGACATCATTGGTCCGTTCAAAATTAAGTCAGCCAGAGGACACCAATTTATCCTCACTTGCGTGGACATGTGCACGCGTTGGCCAGAGGCTATTCCTCTGAAGAGCATATCAACTGTCGATATCGCTGATGCTCTTTGGCTCGTATTTTCTCGTCTGGGATTCCCCGGAGAAATACTGTCGGATCACGGCACTCAGTTAATTTCGGACGTTATGTCTCAGGTAATGGCTACGCTAGACATTAAAAGGTCTCTCAGTAGTATTTATCATCCAATGTCCAATGGATTGGTAGAACGTCTTAACAGGACACTAAAGAACTTACTTGGCAAGATAACGGAGGATCATCCTGAAGATTGGGACAGGGTTTTACCTGCAGTCCTCTTTGCCTATAGAGAGGTTCCCAACGAGCATACAGGGTTTTCTCCTTTCGAACTTGTCTTTGGCGCGCAACCGCGCGGGCCAATGTCCTTGTTACACGATTTGATAACTTCCGATAATATTGACGATGATACACAATCGTCATATGAATATGTTATAGCTCTTAGAGAAAAGATTATCGAATCGTGCAGGTTAGCAACTTCATCTTCCGAATTTGCGAAAGAAAAAGCTAGGCGATTTGCTAATAAGAAAAGACGCCTACGTCAACTTTGTCCTGGAGACAAAGCATATGTCTTACTGCCCTCAAGAGAGAATAGACTTCTCATTTCTTGGAAGGGTCCATACACTATAGTCTCGAAAATTTCTGATGTCGACTATATTGTCGATGTGGATGGAAGGCATAAAACCTTCCATATAAATATGTTAACAGAGTTTATTGAACGTCCAGACTATTTACAGCCTATTTTCCAGGCGACGGACGACTCTCCAGTTCAACATGGTCACATCTCATCCCTGTCCGTTATACAGGATGAGGAAACTATTTTTTCTGACGTGAACTTACCTCTTCCTACGATTCCACTTATTTCAACGGAATCGTGGAGAGACGTTACAGTCTCTTCTAACTTGTCTTTTGAGGAACAACGTCAAGTATCCTCTACGTTACAATCATATCAGGATGTCCTTACCGACATTCCTGGACACACAGATGTCATAGAACATGACATCATACTTACTGATCGTAATCCGATCAGAGTAAGACCATACCCAATACCTATTCATTTTCAAGCACAAGTCGAGAAAGAATTGGATGAAATGATTCAACTACAAATAATTGAACCATCCACTTCAGCTTATTCTTCGTCGATAGTTATTGTTCGAAAGAAAGACAATAACATACGTCTTTGCGTCGATTATCGCAAATTAAATCAAGTTACGAAGTTCGATGCTGAACCTATGCCGTTATTAGATGATCTACTTATTAGACTTTCTAAAGCTAAATTCTTTACTAAACTAGACTTGTCGAAAGGTTATTGGCAAGTCCCATTGACAGAACACGCCAAACCTCTCACTGCTTTTTCGACACCTAGGGGTCTGTTTCAATGGAATTTTATGCCTTTCGGGCTTATGAACGCCCCAGCGACTTTCGTGCGCATGATGCGACGAATTCTATCAGATCGTGCAGATGTCATTGCATATTTAGATGACATCTGTCTTTTCAGCTTCTTCTTCTTGCGATCGCATCTTTGATGATTACACCGTCAGACGAGTTCTCATGATGAATTCGACTGTTGTTTGAAGTTCCTCTTTAACTCCATATAGCTTTGAGTTTAGTGTTGAGTCATTGGGCCAGTATATCTTTCTTAACTGGTCATACAGAGGACAGTCCTGTAGAACATGCTCAGCAGTTTGTTCGTTTAATCCACATGTGCACAGTGGTGAAGCAGACAATCGTAGCTTGTGCATGTGTTTATTCAGTTTGTTATGCCCTGTCCTGAGTCGAAAAATAGTTGTCTGTCCCTGCCGGTCGAGAGTGTGATAGTCGTCTTTGGGTTGGTTCTGTTCTCTTCTGATAGTCTGGATAGCTCTCTTTTTCTCAAAGTATGTGACTTCATTATCTTCTTGTTCACATTCTCCTCCCTTTTTTGCAAGTTTATCTGCCTTTTCATTTCCGGGTACACCACAATGAGATGGTACCCACTGAAGTATGGTTCTCTTTTTGGCAGCTACCTTGTTTAGTTCATTTCTCAGATGCGGGAGTTTACCACCCTTGAGAGCTTGCAGGACAGACAGTGCATCTGTGAGGATGACTACCTGGTGGCAGTCAGAGTTGGTGTTATAAATCATATTTGCAGCTTGCTCTAGAGCTTGAACCTCAGCTGTATAGTTGGAACAGAATTTACCAGTGGGAATGTGCCTAGTCTCATAGTGGTTGTCAGGATATGAGATAAATATACCGGCACCTCCATTCCTAACAGCATTAGTTGCTGATCCATCTGTATAGGCATGTATCCATGATTGATCGGGATAGCTTTCTTGGATCATACTCAATGTAGCAGTTCGTTTTTGCAGATCATTATACTCACATCCACTTGTGAGACCACTGACTGTTGTATTAATTTGGAGGGCACTGCTGGCCTGCTCCCATGGTACAGGGTATAGGGTGGGCTTCAGTGGTGTTGTCTTCATGGATAGGTCTTCTTGATGCTGTCTTATAAGTCTTTTCCCCCGATGCACAAAGCTGCTACGCTTTAGACGTCCCAATGCCAGATCATCTAGTCTTGCCTTCATTGGGTGCATTGGCATACTGTTGTACTTTTCCATCTGGATCATGGTTTTTGTGTCTCTTCTATGGGACAATGTCTGTAATCCAGCAACCTTCTGCATCTCTGTTATTGGTGTAGTTTTCATGGCTCCTGTAATGAGCCTGAGAGCTTGATTTTGCACCTTGTCCAAAGACTGCAGATGTGAGTTAGCAGCTGATGACCATGCTGCTGAGCTAAACTCTAAGTGTGGTCTTATTACTCCATTATAAATCTTCTTTAGATTTCGTTCATTTGCTCCCCAGTTGGTACCTGCTAATTTTCTGAGTATGCCTAGTCGTCTTCGGGCCTTTCCTTCTGCATTTTCAATATGCTTATTCCATGTAAGCCTTTGGTCAAATGTCACCCCAAGATAGGTGGGGTAGCTTTCTTCCTTGATCACGGTTGTCCCTAGGTGTATGTTAGCTGATTTGTCCTTGGGGGCGAGGGAGAACAGTGTTGTGGAGGTTTTGTCTGTGTTTATTGTGATAAGCCATTTCTCTGCCCATGACACTAGCATGTCTGCTGCCCGCTGCATTCTATAATTTGCTGTGGTGACATTTTCATCAGCGCACCAGAGTACTAGGTCATCTGCATATAAGGCAGCTTTAACTCCTGCAGGGAGATCTTTCACCAGGTCATTGATGTAAACAAGGAAGAGTGTTGGGGAATTACTCCTCCTTGAGGTACCCCCTGATGGAGCAACACTTTTCTGCTCTGCAGACCGTCAAGAGTGACTCTAGTTCTCCTGTTATGCAAGTATGACTGGATCCATTTCATCATGTTGCCTTGGATTCCACTTCTCCTAAGTTTTGCAATGAGGCCATCTTTCCACACCTTGTCAAAGGCCTGCTTGAAGTCGACCCAGATCGTTAGGACCTTTTTCTTCTCCTGGAAGGCATCTTCTATTGCTTGAGACAAGTAAGTAACTTGGTCTTCTATACTGTAGCATTCTCTAAATCCAGCTTGTTCCGGCACCAGGATCTGCTCAGACTCTAAATACCATTTCAATCTGTGGTTGACTATTCGCTCCATAGTCTTCCCAACACAGCTTGTGAGACTGATTGGCCGGTAACTTGCAGCCTCGGTCTTACATTTCCCTTTCTTTAGTATGGGTATTGTGATGGCTTCTCTCCATACTTGGGGTACCGTTCCTTTCAACCAGCTGTGGTTGAATATCTCAAGCAGTTTTGTCTTTGCTGCTGAGCTCAGATTTACTAGCATTTCGTTGCTGATTTTGTCTGGGCCGGGTGACTTTTGAAACTTAAGCTTGGAAATAGCCTTCTGTAGTTCTCCTAGTGTGATGGGTTCCCTCATTGGGGCAGGAGTATCTGTCTGTCCCATGGTTGCCAGTATTTCTTTTCTTATCTCTCTCTGATGGTCTATGTTAATGGGTAAGTTGCTTTCTGAACTGTATCTTCTAGCAAACAAGTCTGCAGCTTGTTTTCCTCTGAAAAGTTTGCCACCTTCATCCAATGTGATAGTCTGCCTTGGTGAGGAATGCTCTTCATTTAGAGACTTGACTAATCTCCAAAGTTTCCTGCCGTCTTTCTCAAGGTTCAGCGATGCCGTTTTAGTTCTCCAGCTTTTCCGCTTTTCTTCTAGCTTTGTTCTCTGAAACTCTGCTACAGCCTTTTTCCATTTGTTGTGAGTTTCAAGTGAAGGCTGAGACTCTGCGTCCTTTCTAGCCTTGTCCATAGCTTCCTGACGTTCTTGGAGTGTGCTGGACCAGTATGGTATGTAGTTACGCCGGCATCCTTTGGGAATGGTTTCTTTTGCAGCTTGTAGTATGCATCTGTTGAAGTCTTTTACCACTTCATTAATGTCTCTGTTCTGTACCTTGAGGGTAGACAGCAGCGTGTTCACCTGATGCCTGAATAAACCCCAGTTGGCTTTTTTGTAGTTCCATCTTGTAATGGCTGGGCCTGTACTGAGAGTTGCACTCTGGACAGTAAGAAAGATTGGGCGATGGTCGCTTCCCCCTAGTTGGTCTCCTACTTCTCTACTAATAGATCCAGCTATATCTGGTGTGGAGAAGGCAAGATCTGGTGTTGAGGTTGTGTGCCATCCTCTGGAGTAGAAGGTAGGAGTATCTGTGGCATTATTGACTAGGATTAGGGAGTGATCATCTTGCCAAGTTTCAACCTCTTCACCTCTGTGATCCAGATGGTTATAGCCCCAGCTCTGGGAGTGGCTATTAAAGTCTCCAACTGCTATAAAGTTGGTGGCTGGTACCTGTATAGAGCTGAGACTCAGGGGTTTGTTGTTCGGACAGTAATAGTTCAGGAGTTCTATTTCCATCTTGTCTACCTTTATCTGCAGCAGCTGATATTCTGCTCCATCCATGAAGGTTTTCCTTTCGTGTGCAGGAATGTTATTCCTTACAAGAGTAAGTACTCCTCCTTTTCGTCTATCTTGTCTGTCGGATCTGAAGCATTGATATCCCCTTATTTTAAAGGTTTGATCTGCTTTCAAGTGAGTCTCTTGGATACAGCAAACACTGACTTGCTTCTCATACAAGATGTTTTCCAGCTCTGTCTTTTTGCTGTATCCAGCCTGCTTGCTGTTCACTCCCTCTGCATTCCAGTGCATCATGACAAGTGGCACTCTGGGTTTCTCTTTTTCTGTTTTGTTTTGGTCAGTAGTTCTCCTCCGCCGTCTGTTGACTCCACAAGACGGTCTAGAGGGTCCTCCAGTAGCTGAGGGTGGGCTCTGTCGAGGCTCAGAGCCCGGCACTGCACCTGCCTGGTGGAGCTCCACAGGGCGAGCACCAGAACGAGATTTATTTGACGGTGTACTCTCCATAGAAAAAAAAAAGCGAGTTGCATGATACTGTGGTTTCCGGTGCGCCTTCTGGCCCAGTATCTACGACTTTAGCACCTGTTCAACGGGAGAGTGGGCTCATCCCTAATCTGTTTATGTTCCCAGTAGTAGACTATTCGCAAGCAGCCTGGGGGTGTCACTGCTCTGCGCGGACCTTGTTTACCGAGGCGGCGTCCGAGCTCGTATGGTGAAAATATGGTTGCGTTATCTTCAAAATAGCCCTGTCTTTCCCGTGGCTTTTCTGCCATCCTGCAACTTTGAGTTAGGGAGTTCTGAGCTCCAGTCTCTTTCCCAGGCATTTTATCCTGGCCTGGCACGCATACAGAGGACCCCACTTCTGGTTCTAAGTTAGCAGTTGGGGATAGGTGGGGTAGCACACTGTGCATTCCCCGTCATCCAGGGGGCTCTCCAACTATGCAGAGCTTGCACAATGCTGTGCTCTGGTTCGGGGCTCTCCCAAGGAATCCTCACGTCCTGCACAGAGCCACTTCCCGATACCCACCACCTGCCAACCCTCCATTGTAGAAATCTCCTGCATGCGGCCATCCAGTCAAGAGCCAGTATTAAGTCTGGTGCCCAAGTGATCCCCCCAAGCTCAGTGTGCAATGCTGGGTTCTCATCATGCTGCAACACAGGAGGGATTGTGATGCTCAGCCATCTCTCTCAATTCTGCACCGATAAGTGACATCGGGGACTTAACTTTGCCTCAGTACTGGGAGGCCCCGTTTCCGGGTACACCACACACAGCCAATTGAGGCAACGGTCGCCATGGGCGTGATAGACGACAAACAGTGAAGAATGAGGCAAGAAAGCATTTAACCCATGAAGTGGGGGTGGATTGGTGCAGACCAGAGCATGTACCACTCGCCGGTGGGTTCTGCATCTACACCTATAGGGTTCCACCCACTCCTCAGCCCATTTAGTCTGGCCCCTCACCCAGGACCTGTCCGGCTTGGGTGACCCTGCCAGGAGTAAAACTCCCGCCGGCATAGCTCCCGGGATCATTGAGGCGCTCAAGCTCTCCAACCACGGCAAGGTAGGCTTACATGTGGAGAGTGTCTTTTCAGCGATACTTGGGAAGAACACTATGTGGGTCTGAAGGAATTGCTATCTACTCTACGTGAGCATAGTTTGACTGCTAAACCCTCTAAAGCTTTTGTTGGGTTTAGTGAAATTTCCTTCCTAGGTCATCGAGTTGGTCATGGTCTGTTGAAGACAGAGGACCAAAACATTTCAAAGATATTAAATATCTCGGTTCCGAAGACAAAAAAGCAAGTGCGTAGTCTCTTGGGATTGATACAATTCTATGGAAGATTCATTGAGAATCTGTCCTCCATTATGGCACCACTTTCAACGTTATTGAAAAAAGGTTCTCCTAATATGGTGCGTTGGTCCCAAGAATGCCAATCTTCATTGGATCAGGTTAAGAATTTGTTCTCATCTCATCCTATCTTAAGACTACCGACGATTGATAAGACTTTTGTCCTTCGTAGTGATGCCTCTTCCACTGGCATTGGAGCGGCACTAATGCAGGAATATTCAGGAACTCTGCATCCTGTAATGTATATTTCTAGGAAGCTGAATGCGGCAGAAAGGAATTACTCGGTTTTGGACCGTGAATTGTTAGCTATGGTTTGGTCCATTCTTAAGCTACAAAGGTTCCTTCTGGGCGCGCATTTCTTTATGGAAACCGACCAAAAAGCTCTTACGGCTATGCAAAGTAAGGATTTGAAGAGCTCGAGATCTACTCGTTATGCTATTGCTCTTCAGCCTTTCCATTTCACGGTGCGAGCTATCCGTGGTTCGGATAATGTGATGGCGGACATATTGTCTAGATGCCCACATGATTCCAGTTAAATCTTGTGTCCTAGTTTTTCCTGATATATTTTCAGACTTGGTCTGTCCTTAATATCATAATATGTTGTAATACAAATGTATTTGGATGATGTTTAGATAATTTAACAAATTTCATTTTGTCCATCCATCAGTGATATGTTGCTAAAATAGCATTGACATTTGTATATTGCTATGATTATATTATTTAGTAATGTTTGATATATGATTGGTATTGCCAGCAACTTAGGTTTCTTGAATGGTATCCCTTAGTTTGTTTGGCTTAAAGGAAATATTTTCTCCTATGTTGGGAGATGATTTGTACCCTCTTCTATTGTACCTGATATTAGGTTCATTGTTTGCATGAGCACAGAAGTGATACTGGTGCTATCTTGCTCATGAACATATTAAAAAAAAAATTGCATTTTTTTTTACAGGGGGGTGGTAGTAATGTTGCTGTCATTTTCGACGGAGTCATCTGTCAAGTTATTTGCTTATGTTTGTATCATAAGTATAATTGTGTCTTTACCTGCGATGTCAGGTTGATTAGGGGTTGTCTTCCCTTGTTTATTCATTCATTGTGTTTGACCTTTAGGGTCAGAGGTTGACAGTTCGGCGTAGGCCTATGGGAAGGTTTTTTAAGCGGGAGTGAGATATACTTCCGGGAAGCCGGGAGGTCCTGTTTTTCTGAAGGGACCAAGAGTCCATTGTTTTTCGGGGAGAATCTTCGAAGTAACTGCTATGGCAGTTTTTCCCCAGTGAATCTCTGTGCGTCGGGATGACGACAGAATTCCTTGTGTAGTTCTGAGGATTCATTTACCAGGTAATACCGACCTTTATGCATTATTACGCTTTTCGGTGGCAGAACATGTAAAGGATTACCTAGGGTGAACAGCAGTTCACGGATCCGCCATTTCAGAACTTATATATTTGTGCTCGAGGTAGCCATCCAAGACTGTTAGTCTTATATTGTCCAGAAATCCAGTGACGAAGATATATTGTGGGAGCCGCAGATTGGCGGAACTTCTATCTACAATAAGTATTACTGCAGGGTTGGTGATAACCTATTTAACAGAAGTACACGGCCGACGTTAGGACGAGGCCTGTGCTTCCGGCTATTATACTACAGCCTGATATGTGCAATTGGCAGGGAGTGCCAAGTTGCACCTGTGTGTCAAGGTAACTAAGGCATCTGACGCGTTTAGTCAGAGACGCCAAGGGCGACGCTACGAACTGTCATTATTGAAGAACTTTGCTATTGACCATGCACGTCTATTCTGATGTTTACCTTTTTGAATGCCAAATGTATACCTATCGATGTCAGGTCAGCATGACCTTGTTACACTGACTGTTCCTGTTGATATTATGTGTGTTCCCGTCAATAAATGTCTTGAAACATGCCTGCAGTGTCAAAGCATCCTTGATTACTGCATGTGAGAGTATGGGTTGCAGGATCTACATCTATACGAGCCTAAACACATTCGCGTCTTCATTCGCACCCACACTCAACTCATCATACGCTCGCACTACACATCTAACAACATGTAAACTGTCTTGGGCCAGTGATCACCTCAACAAGAAAAAAAAGACAGTTACAGTGACCCTAGCGAAATATTCACTTGCCAGCAGGGGAATTAACATCCCCCTATTTTGGGAGCTCAGATGTGGTGACCCTAGCGAAATATTCACTTGCCAGCAGGGGAATTAACATCCCCCTATTTTGGGAGCTCAGATTTTGTTACCCTAGTGACATACTCACTTGCCAGCAGGGAAACTAATGTCCCCTGTTTTGAGAGCATAGTTTTGTTACACTAGTGACATACTCACTTGCCAGCTGGGGAACTAGATTTGATGAGTGGGTCGATGCCGTGAAGAATCATGATCTTTTTAGGGTGAGTATTTTTGCTGATTACATCCCATTGGTCAGTGCCAGCCATGTCACGTGTGCTACTCATATTTCCATTGGCTAGTCTTATGAATGTTGGGAACCAATCAGCAACATGGATGAGGGCTTTGTTTGTGTAACTCTGAGGAAGGTGAGCATTTGTAATGTTCATATGCACACATAATTACCAATGAAAATGCTCTTATATGTAAACATATAGCATATTTAAATGTGTTTTTTATGTGGCATATCTGTTATGTAAATAAATATGCATCCCATGTAATTGCCTCGGGTCTCGGAGGAAGCTAAGAAAGAATTGGAGATTGCCTGGTCCCATGCACAACCTCACAGTATTTGCCCTTGTTGACATGCCTACCAGAGCTGTAACCCTGTTCTTTCTTTGTCTCTTCTGTGACCACTCAGGAACTGCACAAAATCTATATACAAGAATGAGAATGAGATACCGTCTATTCAACAAGCTAACGATAGGAACTACCGATCAGTGTAAATGTGGCACTGATAAAATGACTGCTGAATTTCTGCTTCAAAGTTGCCCCTTATATGTGGTACAAAGAAAGCGCATATGGCCAACGCCAGTTCCTTTCATGGAAAACCTTTATGGGGATTCAAATAGCTTCAAACTGACTTCTGCTTTCTTTGAGAACATTCAAGTGGGCGTCTGAGAGTGTATGAAGAAATAGAAGAAATGTACAAGTGAGTTAACAGGCAGTAGAGCTACATCAGTGTGATGTAGAGCTCATCCTGTAACCAGTACTAAAGAAAGTGGGGACAGGTAATTAGTAGACAGATAAACAGAGTAATGAGATGTCCTGGAAGAAGACGGCGTGTAAAGGAAACTTACTGCTCACATTTGAAGGAAGCAATTCACATTCCGTTAAGAGAAGAGAAAAGATGGAATGTATTGTGACAACATGAAATACTGAAGAAAAAAAAAGATAGTGGATGACATAGAGAAGATGCTGAACAGTTTAACATTATGGAATGAAAAGATGTCAGCAGAAGAATTGAAAAGGGTACTGGGGACAGAAAGTTAGAAGTCAAAATAAGGAATTAATGGGCTAAGAAAATATAACAGAAAGATGGACAGAATACACAACAGAAAGGTGCTCTCTGGTAACGAAAGATCAGAATTAAATATTCAAGACAACTGTGAAGTGTAATCAGTACTCGTGGAATAAGATGAGAATGCCATTCGCTACATGAAGAAAGGCAATACCACTGGATCAGATAATATAAAAGTAGAGTAAATGGAAGCAGTTTGAGAATTTGGAGGTAGATGTGGTAACAGAACTGTTGAATGACATCTGCAACAGTGAATATGATGATCTACTAAAATCCACATTCATAGCTTTGTCTTTTGTCCTCGTAAGAAATTGGTGAAGAAGAGTGCAGATTTGTAGAAAGTAAAGGCACATAAAATGCCACATAGGCTATATTATAAGAGCATTAATAGAAAGAGCTATTGAAGTAAAAACAGATCTATATTTTTACTTTATATATGTGACAGTTTAGTAATCTAAAAGAAATAGCTGAGTTAGAAGTTTCAGTAGCTGTCAGCCAGTAAAAGGGATGCGCAATAAGTTGTGCGCAGTAAGTCCCTTCTAGAGGAATCGAAGCTCAGTCAATATATATGAGAGAAGTACGCTTCTTAGGGGCAACTCAGAAGCATCAATCAGACTAAGCGAACCACACGGGTTCTGTCAGTGGTCAAGTGAGATGGACCAGCCATCTTGATATTACTGTGCCAGTGCATCGAGTTAATGAAGTCGATGGTCTGCGGTTAGCTAGACAAAGGCAGCAGAGAAGAACGATGACCAGCTTAGTCCACAGGTAGTATGAACGAATTTTAAGGTAGAAATTCGTTCGGCCAGAGACATGGTACTTAGTGTTGATAGATAAAATGTTAAGTTGGCCAGTTATTAAGGCCAGTGGCAGTAGGCTGTGATCAGGGAAGTTTTCTTACCCGGAGTTGACCGGTTTCCAGTAAGTTCCACAACCTGAACAGTCACAGTGCTAGCTAGAAGTGATTAGGAGCAAATGTCACCAGTAATAGAATTGAAATAGTCAGAAGTAATAGGCAACGGTGTCGAGAAACATTCCATGGCCATAACACTGAGGTAGCTTGTATCAAAAAGATAATGTGTGACAGGAGGTTTTTAACCCTGCAAGATCTGTTGCTAGGAATTGAAGTATTATTATTATTATTATTATTCACACACACACACACACACACACAGAGAGAGAGAGAGAGAGAGAGAGAGAGAGAGAGAGAGAGAGAGGTTTCCCCCGCTATCCGAAAGTAGAGCGTTCCTATGAAACCTTTCGTAAGCCGAAATAGTGTAAAGCGAAGAAGCAATTACTATTAATTTGTAATGGAAACATTTTTGAGCGTTCCCAGACCCAAAAAATAACCTAGCAAATCTTGCCTCGCCTCAAAAACCGATCAAACCACCCATGACTACCTTTAAATTACACTTTCGCAACACTTTCATCACCATCGTCCAGTGCTTTCTGTTTCAGCTTATTAAAAAGACTGACTGATCTCTCCTTAAGTATAAGATAACTTAACGGAACATCACGCTTTGTACACCCATCAATCCACTCAAGCAATAGACTTTCCATTTTATATATATAATAGGAATTGCGCCACGTGTAAATCTTGTAAAATAAACATATAATATGAGTCGAGGACTTGATGTCACATATATTGATATATGTCAATACATGTCGTGTGACCACTCTGCATGTCTATGTAATTGTTGTCCAACACTGAAGAAAGGAACCAGGGAACAAAGGTTGTTTACATACATGTCGAAGTGTGGGCAGCCTGTCACATATACTACACTAAGGCATGTGACAAAGTGAAACATGAGGAAATTATCAAATGTTAGAGTGCATAAACATTAATAGTAGAGTCTTGAGAATAATAAAGAACATGTACTGGCAACAAACAGTAGCTATAAGAATTAGCAGCCAAATAGGATAACTTCGGCAGGTAAGAAAGGATGGGCAGGAATGCGTGCTGTCACCTGATCTGTTTTCTCTGTACATTGAAAATGTAATGAGATCTCTAGAGGACATGACACGAATGTCTGAATACTATAAACAGCTGAGGTATACTTGTGATACAGTCTTCATAGCGAAAACGGCTTACCAGAAATGATTGGTACTTTAGTGGCAGAGAAATAAACAAAAAGATATTAGGCTACAAATTAAAAAGACAGAAGTATGATAATCTTGAAGAAGATTACTTCTCTAGAATGCACCATCAAACAAATGATAGACCGGAAATGAGTCAATGGATTCAAAGACCTAGGCACGTTAATAGTATACGATGTACGAAACTATTCAGAAGTTAAGAGTAGAAAGTATTTTATGCAACAAATCTATGTCAGTGGCAGTAAAATGAGAGTTCTTCAGTGTGAAGTAGAGCTAATCTTGTAATCAGGAATAATGAAAGTGGGGATAGATAATTAGTAAAATCCCAGGAGTGGATGTATTTTTACAGAAAATTTTTAGAATACCAGGGACAGCTAAACAGAGTAATGAGGATGTCCTGGAAGAAGCCAGTGTGTAATGGAAGCTTATGGAATGTATTGTGACAACATGAAATACTGAAGAAAAAAAAATAGTGGATGACATAGAGAGAAGGTGCTGGACAGTTTGATATTATGGAATGGAAAGAAGTCAGCAGAAGAATTAAAAAGAACACTGGGGACAGAAAGCTGTGGAGAAACATGATTGCCTGAGCCAGCTGGCATAATACTTGAAGATGGTTCTATCAAGAGTGAAGATCTAGGGTTTTTCCTGTGGCTTTTCTTCCATTCCACAACTTGCTGAGTTGTAATCATGAGTTCCATTCTTGTAAGAGTTAACATGTGATTTATAATTTCCCTGTCTGAAATATAAGGTAAGTTCAACATAGGACACACTTTTCTGAGGTAAAACATACCTATGTCAGGCAAGACTCGCCTGTAAGAGGAAGTACCTCTAGGAGAATAATACAATTCTGAGTTAAGATATACTTGCATGATTTATAATATGCCTGTATGAGTTATAGTATGGATATATGGGTTATAATATACCTTACTTGCATGAGTTATAATATGAGTGTCCGATTGGCTGAGTGACTTGAGTGCTTGCCTCATGTAGCAAAGTTACTGGGTTCTGGGTTCAAAACCTGGAAGCATCACACTCCAGTCTAGCCAGTTGTAAATGGTTACCTGACAACGCTCTTGAGTAAAGGAAGGCAATGAGAGAAAGGAAGGGAATTGGTCACCCCACCTCATAAAGCTGGACCTAGTATATCTATAATGAAGTCTCTAACACTTCACTCTCTTCGGCAGTATCTGTTATGAAAATTGCTTTACTTTTTTTTAAAGTTATGTTTGCATGAGTTATGATATGTCTATATTAGTTATATATGTTCCATTTTCAGGTCGTATCATTTGTGTGTGTTTAGCTTATTTTTCACTTTCTTTCTGTTTTATTTCGTTTCTCCCAGACAAAGGCCTTATGGTCATGGCATTTGCATTATTTTGGTCATTTGTCCTAGTATTGACAAATTACCTATTTTCGTTTACCCCTTATCTACTTATAATATGCTTGTTTGAGTTCAGGATGTGCCTGTCTGAGGTAAGACATACCTGTCAGAAGTATAACATACCTGTATTATTCCAGACACCTTTTTTCTTGAGAGTGTTCACAACCTTTCCGACTCCTTCATCCATGGCTGAAGCCATGGCAGCAAATGATCTTCTATCAGGGTCTGGTATGTGCAGGTACTCCTGCCTATAACTGAGAGGTACCTGCATGAGAGAGGTTGATGCTAGGGAGGGACTGTGGAAGTTACTCGCAAACAAATGAGGATGTCAGATGAAAGCGAATTCATTAAGTAATCAAATCTGTGATCTCTTTGTGAAGAATGTTAAAACTGAATGTAAAATAGTGAGTGATTTTTCAGCAAAATAGTGAATTTTTGTGTAGCAAAAAAGTGAATGATTGTGACCTAAATAGTGAATGACTGATTCTGTAGCAAGACAGGAATTGACTGCGCAACAGAATAATGAATACCGTTAATTATGCAGCAAACTAGTGAATGATTATGTAGCCAAACAGTGAATGATTATATAGTAAAGCAGTGAATGATTACATAGTTGTTGTTGTTTAACTAGGGCTGCTGAGCTTCTCGCTCTTTAGCAGCCAATACCAAGTTGAAGACGCCTTGGTATTATCTACACTTTAGATCTAGGTTTTTCCCGTGGCTTTTCTGCCATTCCGAAACGTGCTGAGTTGCAGTCATGAGCTCCAGTTTTTCCAGCTTGGCTTGCATTTAAAGGATCATCACATCTGGTCCCAAGGTAGGAGAAAGAAGTGCATGGCATTCTGTGCATTCCCCACCATCAAAGGGGGCTATCCAACTATGCAGAGCTAAAATACTGTACTCTGGTTCTAGGCTCTCCCAAGGAATTGTCACGTCCTGCACAGAGCCACTTCACAGCTTCCCCTGCTTATCACTGGGTCCATAGTGGGATCCTTCTGCCTGCAGTCAACCAAGTCAAAGCCAAAGAATTACGCCTTGGGCTCAAGTGACGTCTCCAAGCTTAGTGTGCAATGCTGGGTTCTCAACAATTTTCACCACAAGGGGAATTCCTGGAAGTGTGTGGATGATTTCAAGAGTCAAAGAGGATGTAATTAGCCTCACAGACGTAATTTCACTTCCACGTACGTATATTGAAGCAGTGTGCATAGCTGATGGTCATTTAAGGATGACTCCAGATATGCTTCCATGCATATGCTTATGTAGTAAAATATTGGATGATTTGTAGCAAAATAGTGAATTGTCATGTAGCAAAACAATGAATAATTATTTAGCGAAATAGGGAATGACTGTAGCTATGAAGTATAAATGATTTTGTTAGCAAAATAGTGAACAATCATTTAGCAAAATAATGCCTGATTATGCAGCAAAATGGTGACTGCTTCTGTAGCAAGCTAGTGAATGATTTGGTAGCAGAATAGTGCATAATTATGTAACAAAATAGTGAATAATTATGTAGCTAAATAGTGATTAATTATATAGCTAAACAGTGAATGCTTATGTAGCTAAATAGTGAATGATTGTGTAGCTAAATAGTGAATGATTATGTAGCTAAATAGTGAATGATTGTGTAGCTAAATAGTGAATGATTATGTAGCTAAATAGTGAATGATTGTGTAGCTAAATAGTGAATGATTATGTAGCTAATTAGTGAATGATTATGTAGCTAAATAGTGAATGATTATGTAGCTAAATGAACATGGTTCTATAAACAATTACAAGATGTACTTAAATGAATTACAAGAGGAGTAGGACAAATTACATTCCTCAGTGCACTAGCTCATGTAGGTAAAAAAATTACATAACCACACCTCAAGGTCTTTTATATGTCAACATGCGCCCTAATATGACTAACAGACCTTGTGTTTAGGTTGAATGAAGCGCCTTGTCAAAATTGCTATAAAAAAATCTTGTAGGTCTTAGCCATGTGAAAGGACTTTTGCTAGCTGTTGTAGCCTCACACCATTTTAAATTACTTTTGCCCCAGCCTGCTAGCTTTTCTTTACCTTCTTGTCTGTCATTTTTCCTTTTCTTTGTTAATCTCATCCTTTCCCCTTGACCTCCTTCCGTGCAGGATTTATCTGTCTTGTTATCTCTTGTATTTTATTGCCAGGTAGGATTTCTGCTGCTAACATGCCATATTTTTACAATGTTCTATTCAAGTGTGCGTACGTGTGCGCGCACATAAAGCATTGTAGTTTATACAATGTGTTTTCTCCGATCTTTCTTTTCACTCCCTGTTATTGTTGATTTTAGGGCCTTGCACAAACCACTGGATTTTATTTTGTGCATGGGATACACTGTTAAACCCCATATGGGCTATAATTTGGGTATATAGTGTTCCTGTTCTTATATAATACATTTCATTTGTTGTTTTTCCAGACTGCAAATTCTCTGGCGTTTGGTGTAGCGCTTTCTAAGATCAGTTAGTGTATCTCATCCCTGTTTTTGAGTATGTCTCCTGTCACCCTGTTGGCTTTAGAAATGTTTGCACTTTGATTTATTGTTTGCTACCTTCTTATAAGCATTCGACCATCACTGCTCCTGATCCCCTCCCCCCTGCATCATGCCTGTAGTTATGTGCTCTTGCAGTATTGGTGTCTGAAGCGATTTGTTTTATACAATGATGTTGCCTGCCCCATGCAACACGTTTTATACAATGATGTTGCCTGCCCCATGCAACACGTTTTATACAATGATGTTGCCTGCCCCATGCAACACGTTTTATACAATGATGTTGCCTGCCCCATGCAACACGTTTTATTTATACAATGATGTTGCCTGCCCCATGCAACACGTTTTATACAATGATGTTGCCTGCCCCATGCAACACGTTTTATACAATGATGTTGCCTGCCCCATGCAACACGTATTAGTCATCTAGACGTGCCTTAGAGAGCAGTACTCATATTCATTCTTCATATCATCAGAGATCCCTGAGAACTACATAATATGCAGGGCCGTATTGAGGCTAACTGATGCCCTAAGCACAGCCCAACATTGGTACTCCCCTCGACCTTCCATTGCTCAACTGACTTACTATCCGGCAAGCCCCGTGAAGTGGCGCGGGTTTAGTACCAAATTTACGGCTCGCCAGTTCAACTGGCGCGCGACGGTAACGATAGCAAAACTAGCGCGTACAAACGCGGTTTTAGCTCACGTATAGTAAGAGTTTTAAGACTCAATAAGAGCTGAAGGTGAAATAAGAGATTGAAAAATTCAGTTTTCTTCCAGGCCAGACCCCACAACTATATTAAATAAAAACTTTTGTTTTATTTTTAATTTTATTTAACACCAAATAGAGTGGGCAATACTGTATAAGCAAATTATTTACTTATAACTAGGGAAACACGTCAGTTAAGGACAATTACAAAAAATTCGACTAAAATCGAATGTGGCAGTGAAAGAGTTAAGGGCATGGTAGCTAGGGGGAATAACTCTTTGGTGCCCCCCTTCCCTTAGTGCCCTAAGCACGTGTTTATTTTGCTTAATGGTTAATCCAGCCCTGATAATATGGTGTAAAATATTAGTTTGAATTTTCTATCGCTCTGTTCATGAAAATGTAGGATGCTGATTGTCCGGCAGAAATAAAAATTACGTATAGGCTGCCCATGTACCAAATACTCTGAAGCTTAAAATAGGCATGATTTTATTAGGTAAATCTTTAGAGAGGTCAGTGTTTCTATAGTAGATCACCACACCTCCTGGATTGCCTGCCGCTTGTCTAGAGTGTGTATGTGTGTAGATATAAATGCACATGTTTAATAGGTGTGTATATGAGTAAAGTATATTGTTTGTGTGATTAGAATAATTATTAATTTTATAGGTGTAGTGTGTGAATATTAAGTTTGTCACATGTTCGTGGGAGCCGCGGTAGCATAGTGGTTAGTGCACTGGCTTCCTAGCTCAGTGGTCTATGGTTCGATCCCCAGATAAGGTGGGATTTTTTTAGGCCGCAAACGGCTCCTGGGTCGATCCAGCCCCAACTGGGTACCAGAGCAACTCTGGGAAGGTTAAGGCTGACCACATCACCCCTAGTGTGCCGATGGTCAAGAAAATATGGGCCTAACAGTCCAGTGGCGTATTCTCTATGTGTGCTGTGTGTGCTGCGCACACCTATGCCCGAAGGAAAATAAAAATTTAATGTATTATTCCATAAAATATTTCTCTTATAATGTTCTGCTTTCGGACCGCACGCATCAGGATAATGGATTTTCCCGCATAGAATCTACGAGTATATCTAGTTTCAGTTTCACAGACGCGTTTTCTAGTGCAGTTTTTTTGGTTGGTAGTAATCGCCCGAAGTTTCTCGGGTAATTCCGTCACTATGCGTGCTGCACCTTTCGGATTTACGTTTGAAGACTGGTTTGTGTGGATCGGAGTCATGGCCAGATACGTCAATACAATACGAACATGCGTGCGGTGGTCTTGCAGCTCTCAAGTTGTAAAAATCGGCTGTGTCCGTCCAGTGTTTTTTGTGATTAATTTTTGTTAGTTGCCGGGAATGCAGATTATTACAGTGACAGTGAGTTTCAAGTTGTAAATTAATTAGTATTTCGGAGATAATTGACATATACCCCTAATAACTATCGTTGCGTAATTGAATATAGTTGGTTTTTAAATTAAGAGGGGAAGAAGTTAAATAGTAGGCGTACATATTCATTTTAAGTAGTAGCACGCCTTTCTCGCATTACCAGGATACGCCACTGCCTAACACCATATTCCCAATATGCCTCAATGGGCGTGTAACGTGATCCTTTACCTTTTTACATGTTCGTGTGTATGTTTGTAGCATGTATGTGAGCATGAAGTATCACTCCCCCCCGCCCCCTCTCCCCCCCCCCCCCTATACCACGAACTCACAAATCTACGACACAAACCCACCACTCATTCTGATACCTTATCACATTTCTATTCTTTAACTCAAGGGTCCTCAACCTTTCTTGCACCACGAGCACATTTCAGACTTACAAAGAGGATGGCGGGCCCCAATCAATCATCGCGACTTACTTAATATTATTTTTTTAATGGTTCAATTTTACAACAAAATTCACATAATACTTTAGTACGGCCAGGTAAACAAATTTAATGAAATAAATATTGACGATTTAAAAAAAAATGACCTTCAAATCATTTGAGTAAAATGTATAATTAATGTGATCTTTTGCACTGCAGGTCAGTGGCCAACTTTTTATAGTTAGGAGAGTATGATGATGTTCCTGCACGCAAACAATCATCCAGATGAGCATCAGTGAGCTGCGATGAGTATTCAGTTTTACAATGTTCATTGTTTATAATACTTATTCTGAAAAATATGCGCAGCCAAAATATGAGTGTATCTTATATTCCGCACTTTTTTAAATATAGAAATGTTTCAATAATGCAAGTTAGATTGTTAGAGTAGCTGCTCTTGGATAGAACATAACTATCTGTGTCTATCAGCAACATTTTTTGTAACTCTCCTCAGACCACTAAATGCCAATACTTAAGAGATTTAGTACAGGATAAATTAGAATTTGTCACCATGCAACCACAACTGTTCATATACTGTATTCTTTCATCAGTAATTCTTCCGCGGGCACACAAATAATCATTGTCAGGCACCATGCTGCCCACGAGCACTTCGTTGAGTCCGCCTGCTCTAATTCATGCGCTCATTTACCCACTCTTGTGCACACTTAATCTCACCCACACACTAACTCAATCACTCAGTCATTCATTCGATCATCTGACTGCTTATTCACCTGCCCATCCACTCACTCACCTTCCGCAAGTGATAGCCTGACTTACCTGTAGTGGTCCATGTACTGCCTGATAAGCCAGGTAAAGAAAGAAAGGCTTGTTCGCATCGTGTGCCTGGATCAAGTTGACAGCCTTCTGTGTGTACAGGTGGGTCGAGTATGTCCCACTTTCATTGTACACATTGCGGAAAGTGTCCCGTGTGTCGTCATGAAGATCAACGCCACACCCTCCTTTTAAGCAGCGACTGTGGGGAACAAGTATGGATATTGGTGGAAATCTTTTTCATATATTGAAGACACAGAACAAGAACAGGATTACTCCACCCACAGACATATCATACAAGGTAACTAATATCTTCTTCTTCTTCCTCGTTCGCCCTGAAAAGGACGGTGGTTGCGTTGTGTCTGTTTACAACGTAGCTGTGATATCTGCACCTTTCGGTCGACACATCCGACTTCTGCACGGCATTTTTTAGGACCGGGTTTGCCTTCCCATTTCGATCCACACTCGCTCAGCCAGCCTGCACAGCTGCAGACTGTTTCCAGGACCACCACGTGGAGGTGGAGTGCGGTCTTGACCAGCTCTGGTTCGCTGGTCCTGACGTAGGCAGTCAAGCTATGAGTCGCTGACTGCGGTCTCTATTGCTGCGTGTACTAATATGAAGCTGGCAATCTCATCATGTTGAACAAGTTACCATAGAAACCACTTCAGCAAGAGCATACGACTGCTAGGTTCAAGCTTACTTCAAAGGGACAAATATATATATATATATATCTTCTTCTTCTTCCGTCCTTAGCCACCGACCGTCAAAGCAGTCAGTGGCCATTACGCCTAGTGGCGTCTTAGGGCAACAGCAGATAGGTTTTCTTTGCCATTGTTTCCCATCACGCCTATTGGCGTCTTTAGGGCAATGGCAAATCAATCCATTTGCTGTTGTTTCCGTAATAGAAGTGACTGGCAAACGGGTGATCAGCCCGTTGGTATATATATATATATATATATATATATATATATATATATATATATATATATATATATATATATATATATATATATATATATATATATATATATATATATATATATATATGTTTATATATATGGCCTTACTCTTATGTACCGTACACATAATTATTTTGTCAGATTAGATGAGAAAATGAAACACGTAATTTTCTAAACATTAAGGATAAAGTGGAGTTCTTAAACGTCTAGACAAAGATCTTAGTGAAGTTTTATATGGCGAGTACGGTAAGTGATAATAAGACACTCAGCCCAATAAATATTTATTTCTTATTTTATTGTGTTTCATTTTGTTTGTATGTGTGTGTATTTTTTTAAAAAGAATTTAGGGCTGACTGTTGGAATTCCAGATACCTACCCCACACATAAAAGATTGTACCCTTTTCAAAAAATTTATTCTTGCCCCATGATGTGGTACAAGGATGCTTTCTATCACAAAAGTAAGATAATCTCTGCACGTTATTAAGCATACCTTGCAGACAAATGTATATATATATATACATACATACATAGAGTGAGAGAGAGAGCGGGCAGTCTGGATAAGTAGAAGTCGCTGAACCATCTAAAATACTTCTACTTATCCGAAATTCTGCTAATCGGAATTTAGCTCAAAGACGGACATTTACGTCAGAATGTGAGGTAAAGCATGATGCACTTATTGTAACCATTCATAAACAGATACAGTATTTTCATTTTAAATTGTCATGTTTTAAAGTTTCTTTTAAAAGCAGTTTAACAAAGCCTAAAACGTAATGTCAAGTTAATCACAAGTAGCAAAGTAGCAAGTGTACAAAAGTTCGAATCGTGTTTTGGCTTAGTATTTTTGCGTGCTCAGTTAGCAGATTCCTCACAGATCCTAGAGCGATAATTTTTGCATGACAAGTAAGCCGATGAGTTTAAACAACTGACCTAAGGGCTTTCCTATTGTCTGGTGTTTTCCATCTTTCTTACAAGTGCCTTCCTGAGACTGGATTATGTTTATTATTTACTATTCACATGCCTTGTTTATCTTCAGATATCAAACGCGTAGTACTGTTGCAGTCAGATTTTTGACGCAAGCCGTGTTCTGGCAAACCTAGGTGAACCAGCGTTCGGCAGTCGGCCCGATGATTACGTACAAGGGGATTGACATAAGTCTTGGGCCTGTCCATGAAGGAGTCACAGGAGGAAGATGAAACTTGGCACATTTAAAGTTCATCACATTTGCACTGAATGTGTAAAGTACGCGTTTGTTTCTTCAATGGGTTTTCCCGCTACGGTGCACGGCGCAATGTACCCTATTGATCGGATCTGCTGCTCCAAAGATTTGACAAAACAATGGAAAAGAAGGAGGCCAGAGCTGTGATAAAATTTCTGATGTTTCAGGGAAAAACACCTACAGAAATACACAATGAGATGGAACCAGTGTTTCGTGACTCTTGTCCTTCATATACTTCGGTAAAAAAACTGGTGACAACAGTTTAAGTGCGGCCGCTCAAATGTTGCTGATCTGCCAAGATCTGGTAGACCAGCCTCAGAGTGCAACGATGAAAATGCAACAAGAGCGAAGAAAATCATTGACCAGGATCGAGAAATGACAATTGTGGAGATAGCTAGTGGAGTAAAACTAAATGAAAGAACAGTTTATAGAATTTTACACAACAGACAGAACATGAGAAAAGTGTGTGCACGCTGGGTTCCGCGACTGTTGACACGTGGACAGAAGCAAACGAGGGTAAATTGCTGTCAACAGTTGCTCAAAAAGTGTCAGTCAAAAATTTTTTTGGAGACCATGGTGACAGTAGATGAGACTTGGGTATACCATTATGACCACGAATCCAAATTTGCCAGCATGCAATGGAAAATCCCGGGCTCCCCAACACCTGTCAAGTCAAGGGCGCAGAAATCTGCAGGAAAAGTGATGCTGACTGTTTTTGGGGACGGCAAAGGTGTCCTTTTGAAAGATTATCTGCCTCTTGGCAACACAGTTAATGGACAGTACTATGCAGATCTTCTCACAAAACTAAGAAAGGTTGTGATGAGGAAACGAGGGATAACGCGCACTCAAAATCTTCCTTTGCTTCAAGACAACGCGCCCTCTCACAAAGCACGCTTGTGCAGCTAGCAGCCAACGATTTGAATATTGAAATTCTTCCACACCCACCATATTCTCCAGATTTGGCTCCATCAGAGTTTGTTCTATTCCCAAATCTTAAAATACAGCTAAAATGAAACCATTTTGACAGCGATGAAGAGGTTATACTGGCATGTGATGACTGGTTTAGTTTGAAAAATAGGGTGTTCTACTCCCACGGTCTTTTCAAGGTCAAGCAGAGATGGCAGAAGTGTGTCAATTCAGACGGTGGCTATATTGAAAGGGAATAAACACGATACAAAATTTCAGCTCTCTGTGAAATGTCCTTCATGGTCAGGCCCAAGACTTATGTCAATTCCCTTGTATTTTGCTGGGTTAATTAATGTTAGCGTTGTAATCTAGTGATGAAGGCTCGGGCTCTTATTAACTTATTATTGTCTATTCGCCAAAAAAATATGTACAACCACGTAGTGTTGAAACTTAGACGATGAAGGCTGAACTTCTACTTATGCGAGTCAAAATTTGTATTGGGATAGAAACATTGCTTTGACTTACCCGAAAATTCTAGTTATCAGAATTCGACTTAACTGGAGTTTTTTTTATTTTTTAAATAACCAAAGAGGACATTTGGCTGGGACCTTCAGAAATGCTTCTATTTAAGCGAAACTCGTTTTAAGCGAGTTCCGCTTAAATGGACTGCACTAAATCTATCTATCTATCTATCTATCTATCTATCTATCTATCTATCTATCTATCTATCTATCTATCTATCTATCTATCTATCTATCTATCTATCTATCTATCTATCTATCTATCTATCTATCTATCTATCTGTCTGTCTGTCTGTCTGTCTGTCTGTCTGTCTATCTATCTATCTATCTATCTGTCTATGTGTGTGTGTGGTGAAATGTACGTAATTCGAAGTGCGATAATTCGAAGCTCCAACTTCCGCTTTATGTGTGTACTAAGATATAGTTTTGTTTGAAGTAATGGCAAAGCTTATAATGTGTATCCACAAATTCGCCCCCTCTATTGGCTTGCACGTTCTTAACTTCAAGGGCCAACCGCCGTCACTTTCGGTTACCAACTCGGGCGCACGAAGCACACATGAAACGCAAAGTTCAGTCGCATCCATCCCAACTGATAATCTCGTCTACCGGTCTTCTTAAGAATTTTTTAATACTCTTTCATATATTGGCCGATCCAAACTACACAAGTTTTCACGGATGGATCAACCTTCATTTTACATTTAAGATTTTAATCGCCGTCTTCCTGTGGTGGATTCTGTCGGAGACGTTAACGTTGACCTTGTCATAACTGGCGGCATATTTATTAAGAATACTGTGCCGTATGTTTAAATTTATCAAAAGTTGAGCGTTATGTACCCATGCAAAGTTGTTTTTATTTTTTTAAAGTATGATGTAGTTTATTTTCACGATATTAGGGTGTTTATTTAATCGTTATGAAAACATAACTCCGCATAGGCCGGTCCCAAACCCGGCTGAAAAAGGAGGAGGCGGTCTGCATGGAGGCCGTAGGGAGGCATCCCCTCCACCATGCAAAGGCACAACAGGCCAATCACCTGTTTGCTTTAAATCATGATTACGCGAACTACAAGAAAGAAAACCCGACTGATTCTAAAGGCGACGAACTGGAACGGACTACGACTTACGGAACTTGGAACACAAGAAGTATAAATGGGAAAGAAGAGGAGCTGCTGGAACAGATGAGGAAAGCAAAACTAGAAATCCTGGCTATAACGGAAACAAAGAAAAAGGGACAAGGAGTCATGGATCTCGATGGCAACACGCTGCTCTACAGTGGTGTACCCACATCTGTAAGAGCTAAAGGGGGCGTGGGTTGCATTGTGGCCAAAAACCAAAAAGATAATATCAAGGGATGGAACTTTGTCTCGGAGCGCATTATGGTTGTAAAACTAAAAGAAGGAGAAACCATAGTCAACCTGGTCATAGTGTATGGGCCAAATGAGGATGAGAGAGCAGAGGTCAAGGAGGAATTCTTCGAGCAGTTTCAAAGGACAGTGGATGACTGCCTAGATGAAATTATCATGCTCGGAGATTTCAATGCCAGAGTTGGAAATGACCATGCTAGATGGGGTGAAGTTATCGGAAGATATGGAGAAGATACTCTCAATGACAATGGAAAGCGACTCCTTAGATTCTGCAGTGAGCAGAATCTGATCATTACAAACACAAAGTTCCCCCATAAGCGCATACATGCATACACTAGATGTGAACCAACAAAGAATGAGAAGTCAGTGATCGACTATGCCATTGTTAGGAGGAGCTCATTCAAATATGTCCGGGATGCTAGAGTCTGGAGGGGGGCCAGAGATTGGAAGTGATCACTACCTGCTCACAATCAAAAGAACAACTGAAAGAGTTGCTCAGCGTAGGAACTGCTCAACATCACGCAAGAAACCAAGTAAACGAACGGGAGAAATGAACATTAAGACCTACAAGCTGAGAGAGCCAGAAATTAAGACCAGATATCAGGGGCTTATTGCTACAGCGGTGAGAAACACAGAAGAACAACCTGATGACTTGGAAACCCTCTGTCTTAAATTCAAGGACATCATAAAGACAGCTGCTGCAGAAGCATGTGGTGAAGTCCGAGTTGGGAACAAGAGAAAGAGGACACCTTGGTGGACAGAGGAAGTCAAAGAGAAAATAAGAGAGAAGAAAATGGCATGGAAACAATACTTAGGAGCTACAAACACAGCAGGACAAATAGAGAAATATAGAGAATATGTGACACCCTGAACAGAAGCAAAGAACAAGGTGCTAGCAGAAAAACTAAAGTCTTGGGAAGAATTTGGAGAAAAGCTAGAAAAAGATGCGCAAGAAAACCAGAAATTGTTCTATAAGACCCTAAAAAACATGAGGAAGGAAAAACAATGCCCTCTCAAATTTATAAAGGACAAGCAAGGCAAATTGCTTACTGCCCCGAAGGAAGTAATGGAAAGATGGAAAGAATATTTCTCAGAACTCCTATATGGTGAGCAAGATCAAGCATCAGAAATGATAACCACTAGCACAGAAGAGAAAACCAATGGTGGTGAAGATGACATAAAGATGGAAGAACTGAAGGCAGCACTGGAGAAAATCAAGATGGGCAAAGCAGCAGGGCATGATGGTATAACACCAGAAATGGTTAAGTACATGGGAGCATCAGGCGACCTATTACTCTTAAGGGTCCTTGTCGTAGATTTTTTGATAGGAAATTAAGACTTTGGTTGGTCCCTTCTGAATAGATAGAATCAGTGATAGCTGCAGTGAGAGTTAATACAGAAATAGATCTTTCCACGAGTGCAGTGGTAGCGAATCAATAGAACGGTCCCCTGGGAAAAGACAAGATTCTTCTCTCTCTCTCTCTCTCTCTCTCTCTCTCTCTCTCTCTCTCTCTCTCTCTCTCTCTCTCTCTCAGGCCTATCTTCTACGACACTTATGTAAGAGTCGGACAGACTATTGACACCATATGCTAATATGTAATGAACATACCACTCACGTGCACACACACCAGTGACAACAGGTAGACACACAGACGTGGGAAGACTATCAAAATGATTACATATATATATTCTGAACGAGCTGACCAACACGCTGCTTTTAGTTTCAAAGGGAAGTTTTTATTTATCAGCTAAAAATTTCCTCACAACACATAAAATTCATCAAGAAAAGAAAATAAACATATACACGTGGTCAAAACAATAATCAATGAAATTGCTACAAGAAAATGATAGACCCCAATATGATCTCATCCCCTCAAGGTAAGCCCACAGTCCCGTTATGAGTAAAGTGAAAGCCAGGAGATTCAATGATACATATGAGTTTGTCTGATAATTTTTCTTTCTTTCCTCGTAAACAAATATGAACCGACTTAGATGTAGTAGGTTTTAACCTGAGGGAAGTCAAAAAAATATTCTTGCATTGACAACAAGTTTCATAAATGGAATTACAAACATGGGTGAAATTCACATACCTCACACCGTCTACTTTCACTCGGTTCTTTCATCAGGGCCCTGTACTAATTACATACGTGATGTAGCTTGCCGTCTGGCGCAACCTTGGTAACATTCACACCCTTTGTCTGTTCTGTCGTTCACTGAAGCGGATCCCAGCTCTACAGAGTGGTTTGCTGGTTTTGTTTTTTTCTCAGAAATTTCTCCGGGGAGCATCAGCTTCAGGCGTCAGCTATTTCAGACTAAAGTTAGTGTATCTTGACTCACGAAGTAAGAATTAGGGTTAAGCGAGCACACAATTTCAGAACACGAGGTTTCCCTAAATTAGGAAAATGACCGGTGGACAGCTTCTCTCAACAGATAATCAGGGTTCACCACACATTTGGTCAAAAAAAGATGTCGGAAAGTTTAATGCTATGAATAATGTTACTTGCCACAAGGGCTGTACTTTAGAATATCGTTTCTGGAAGGACTAATTCAGGCACACTGGGCCCGTTATTTCAGTTCACGTTAAAGTTCTTGAAAAGCTTACGACCAAGTCTTTAAGAGAAAAGTTTTTTTTTTTTTTTTTTAGTCTTCACAGGATAGGTTCATCAGTACGTAACGCTGGTATAGTTAGGTTACCACAGAAATCTCTCAAACACAGAATTCCTAAGAACTAAACCACTTCGATCAAACTAAAGGCCATCTCTTTTAACAGAGATTTTTTAGAAATCGAACGAGGCTTGTTCTAGTCTTGACTGCGAAGTTACTGAGTGATAATGAAATCTAGCTCATTCTAGCATATATGAAAACCCAGACAAAGAGATGAACGTTTATTTCGCAAAAACGAAATAATCTCCCCTTTTTCATAACAACTACGTAACTCGAAGAGACTGTCGTAAACTGCCACTTTCTGCGTGTCAGTTGCGAAATCTCAGACAACCTGTCTCCAATGCAGGGCAGTTTTCACACTACATCTGACCATGGCCCACAGTGAGCGCCGTGTCAGTTTGGGATTTTTCAGACAAATGTCTGAATACTGACCGGTGCAGATGTAAAGTATCACACCTCACCGGGACTTATGCCGAGAAGAAGCTCGCGCGCTCGGTGAGAATGTAGACGATTGTCTACGTCCTATGTTCAGCGAACCGACTTATCACGCCTTCTGAAGCACTGCAGCCCTGACATCTACGTAATATCGTCCTAGCGCGATTCTCAGTTTTGAGAAAGAAACAGGTAAAGTTTAAAAATACTGAAGAAAATATTTTTCGCAACCGAGTGATGCGAAAAATACAGGAAAAACAAGTATGGAAAGAATATAAATGAAAGGATTAGGGTGAGAGAATAGGAAAAAGATGTAGGTAATTTAATGACATAAAGACCTACGGGACAGGACGTCCCCCCTTAAGATATGGAAGCACTCCATGTCTACGTTATGGAATTAAATTTCCTATAACCGTAGCTTCGGGGTGTCTGTCTTCTTCCCTCTCATCTTCCCCCTCCATCTCTCTCCAATTCCTACTCGAGTCTACTCCCCAAAGTTTCCTTCCTCTGGAATGTCTCCCATGCGCGCTTGAAAGAGCGTCGCCGCTTCTGACATTTTTGAAAGATTTCTTGTGACAGCGGTGGAATATCCCTGCCACTATCATCATCTTCGTCAGCTCTGGCGATCGTCAGGAGATGGTCGGAGGTTGGCACTGGTCTTTCCAAGTATCTCTTTAAGAGATTTAAATGGAAAACCTTCTCCTTTCCTTGAATAGAGATCTGGTAGTTAGCCTTAGAAATCTTTTTCAGGACGGTAAACGGCCCTTGCCATCCGATCTTCAGTTGGTTGTTCTCGGTAGGGAGTAACACCAAAACTTTCTCTCCTGTTTCCAGTTCTCTCTCTTTCGCGACTTTCCTGTATCGGTTAGCGTGCTTGGTGCGTGCTCGCTTAAAGTTAGTCGTTGCTAGGTCCCACCCTAGTTTCAACCTTTCCTTTAAAACCGACACATATTTACTTTCTGAGACAACTGTCTCATCCGCCTTCTCGTCTGTCAGAGACTGAAGTAAGGCTTCAAGCGGGCCCTTAATGGGTCTGCCGAATAAGAGTGTAGCTGGCGGAAATCCTGTGGAAGTATGAGGAGATTCTCTGTAGCCAAATAATACTGCAGGAATACAGAGATCCCAATCTTCAGGTTTCACTTGTGCCAGCTTACTTAGCATCATGGTGAGGTTTCCATTTGCACGTTCCACGAGCCCATTTCCGGCCGGAGTATATGGCTTAGTGTGGATGTGCTGGGTCCTCAAGATCTTCACGATCTCATCCATCAACAGGTTTCGGTATGGGGATCCGTTATCCATCAACACTTGTTGAGGGAATCCCAACCGAGTGAAAATCTGCACGAGGGCTTCTGCGACATGCTTGGCATCTGCGCATGTTAGCAGGATAGCTTCTGCCCATAAAGTGCATGTATCGACTAAGGTCAGGATAAACCTGTTCCTTCTTTTAGTCCTTTCTAAGGGTCCTAAAATGTCGATCACAACCCGTTCGAATGGTGTTCCCATTATTGGCATTTCACCCATGTGGACTGGGGGTGTCCGTTGCTTGGGTGGTACACGTTGGCACTGGGCACAGGATTTGACGTACCTGATAATATCAGTGTTTACTCCTGGCCACCAATAATGAGTGGTTATACGTTGGTTTGTGGCGTTCTGTCCCATATGTCCGCTGAAGGGAAGAGAGTGCCCCATTTCTAGGATTTGGCTTCTGTACTGTTTCGGTACTAGGAGCTGGTTGTAACCTTGGTCAGGCTTGCCCGTTCTCCGATAAAGTACGCCATCCTTAGAAAAAATGTCCCCGTGCTGTTTGGGTTCCTTAGCCATGGGCAGTTTCCTAAAGCAGGGTGCCAAAGTAGGGTCCTTGTATTGCGCTTCTTTAAGTTCCATAGGTAACAAATTAGGCGCAGGCTCCCGTTCCTTCTTGGTTTGCCCTCTTGTAGTTACCGCTGCCACAATCGGCTCTTCCGGTTTCCCAATACACACGTATCTCCCGCCGAGTATGACTGGGTAGATGGGATCATCCATAACAGCTGCTTTGATCATGCCTCTGACAAAATCAGAGTGTATCTCCACCAATGCAATGGGAAGCGCTGTAGGTGCATCACTCTTACGAACTCCACAAAGTTGGACGGTCTCTGCTGTCTCTTGACCGGGTTTGACCAGGTTTCTGGCAACAATGCAATCGTAAGAAAGCCCCGTGTCAAATAAGCAAGAAGTTTGAGAACCGTTCAAAATAACAGTACCTCGCGTTGAGGGTCCATCCCCAACAGGTTGGGAATCACTGTCAATAATTCCACCTTGCGAGACTGTTAATAAGCATCCGATGCGTTTCGGCTCGGTGTGCTCGGTCTGATCATATGTCCCGTGCTCAGGGGTTCTCCCTTTGCCACCTTGTCCTTTCTGGCTACGCTGCCATGTAGGGCGGTCGGGTTGATCAGACTGTTTGGGGTGGTTGGGGTACTTGTTCTTGTAGAACTTGGATTTTTCAGGAGGGGGGTTTTGAGGTCCAGTTTCTCTGTGGTTATCTAGGTTAGAAGCCTGAGAAGATTGCTCAAGGTTATGTTTTCGAAAATGCTCCTCTGTCGGTTTCCGCTTTGTGGCCGGTAGTTCAGCCAGCGCATTGTGATAACGCTCAGACTTTTCCAAAATGTCTTCAAGTTTTTCTGCCCCCTGCTCAGCGAGAAATCTCCGGGTATCAGCAGACAAAGTGTTCTTTATTTGTTCTGTTAAAACAAATTCCTCAAGACCTTCATAGGTAGAGGGGAGCTGCGAGAGCTCAAGGCACTTTGTCAAATATCCCTTTAGCCGGGAAGAGAACTGGTGAAAAGATTCAGAATTCTCCTTTCTGCTGTTGCGAAACAGTTGCAAAAATTTGCGAGCGTTCATTTCAAAGCGCTCCAGTAACGCTTTCTTCAACACATCATAATCGTCTTGTTGGCTACTTTCCAGCTTAGAATAAACATCATAAGCAGAACCTTTTAGGGCCTGGGAAAGTTTCATATTCCAACGCGACCTCTCTAACCCGTACAGAGTTGCAATTTTCTCAAATTTTTCTAACCATGTGTCAATCTTCTCATTTGGACAAGGAAAAGATTCTAGAGTGAAAGACATGGCGTTTAGTTGAAGAGATTGAGTGTTAGAAGGATCAGTTAAGGAGGAATGAGGAGAAGATTCTCCATTGCTGGAGGTAGAGGCAGCACCACGACTTTGGAGTTCTAGAGCTTTAAGCGCCAGCTCATGCTGTCGTCGTTGCTCATTTTCTCTTTCCTCGTGCTGCATCCTGCGAATCTAACTATCGCTGCTATTATCGGCAATAAAGCACTTAATGCAAAACACGACTACGCCAACTAAATGGTAGTTAGGATTAATCCCTGAAAAATAAGTTGCTACAGTGGAAAACACAATGATTATAGCAAAAATTAAAGAGAAAAATAATCCCTTAATTTTTAAATCCACTATAAGTTTACCCCTGAAGACAGTTAGGGTGAGGGAGGCAATTAATCTGGACGAATAGTCCGAAACGCACTCCTTAACTTTAGTTCAAACACCTTCCTGCTTCAGAACCCTTGTGAATGTTATACACTCACAAAACTTTACCAGCGTTTAGTATTACAATCAACATTAATTAACATGTATTCCGACAAAATCAACCTGTAAACCAAATGTATAATGCTTCTTAATGCTGTGGAAAAAAACTTATCAGTTTGTGTGGTCAGCACGCTCGTACACAGATGTTAGTCTAGGGGATAAATTATTTAAAGATACAACAACTCACAAGACATCACACTCTTACTCTATTACAGAATAAAAATCTTTAAAGACGAGCTGATATTAGTCGTCTCGTCTTCCTATTCTAAGTTCAAAAATCCGTCGGGCGAGACCCCATTTGTCGTAGCGCCTTAGGATTTTGGGTTCAATTCCCGGTAACGAGCGACCATTTGTCGTAGATTTTTTGATAGGAAATTAAGACTTTGGTTGGTCCCTTCTGAATAGATAGAATCAGTGATAGCTGCAGTGAGAGTTAATACAGAAATAGATCTTTCCACGAGTGCAGTGGTAGCGAATCAATAGAACGGTCCCCTGGGAAAAGACAAGATTCTTCTCTCTCTCTCTCTCAGGCCTATCTTCTACGACACTTATGTAAGAGTCGGACAGACTATTGACACCATATGCTAATATGTAATGAACATACCACTCACGTGCACACACACCAGTGACAACAGGTAGACACACAGACGTGGGAAGACTATCAAAATGATTACATATATATATTCTGAACGAGCTGACCAACACGCTGCTTTTAGTTTCAAAGGGAAGTTTTTATTTATCAGCTAAAAATTTCCTCACAACACATAAAATTCATCAAGAAAAGAAAATAAACATATACACGTGGTCAAAACAATAATCAATGAAATTGCTACAAGAAAATGATAGACCCCAATATGATCTCATCCCCTCAAGGTAAGCCCACAGTCCCGTTATGAGTAAAGTGAAAGCCAGGAGATTCAATGATACATATGAGTTTGTCTGATAATTTTTCTTTCTTTCCTCGTAAACAAATATGAACCGACTTAGATGTAGTAGGTTTTAACCTGAGGGAAGTCAAAAAAATATTCTTGCATTGACAACAAGTTTCATAAATGGAATTACAAACATGGGTGAAATTCACATACCTCACACCGTCTACTTTCACTCGGTTCTTTCATCAGGGCCCTGTACTAATTACATACGTGATGTAGCTTGCCGTCTGGCGCAACCTTGGTAACATTCACACCCTTTGTCTGTTCTGTCGTTCACTGAAGCGGATCCCAGCTCTACAGAGTGGTTTGCTGGTTTTGTTTTTTTCTCAGAAATTTCTCCGGGGAGCATCAGCTTCAGGCGTCAGCTATTTCAGACTAAAGTTAGTGTATCTTGACTCACGAAGTAAGAATTAGGGTTAAGCGAGCACACAATGTCAGAACACGAGGTTTCCCTAAATTAGGAAAATGACCGGTGGACAGCTTCTCTCAACAGATAATCAGGGTTCACCACACATTTGGTCAAAAAAGATGTCGGAAAGTTTAATGCTATGAATAATGTTACTTGCCACAAGGGCTGTAATTTAGAATATCGTTTCTGGAAGGACTAATTCAGGCACACTGGGCCCGTTATTTCAGTTCACGTTAAAGTTCTTGAAAAGCTTACGACCAAGTCTTTAAGAGAAAAGTTTTTTTTTTTTTTTTAGTCTTCACAGGATAGGTTCATCAGTACGTAACGCTGGTATAGTTAGGTTACCACAGAAATCTCTCAAACACAGAATTCCTAAGAACTAAACCACTTCGATCAAACTAAAGGCCATCTCTTTTAACAGAGATTTTTTAGAAATCGAACGAGGCTTGTTCTAGTCTTGACTGCGAAGTTACTGAGTGATAATGAAATCTAGCTCATTCTAGCATATATGAAAACCCAGCAAAAACGAAATAATCTCCCCTTTCTCATAACAACTACGTAACTCGAAGAGACTGTCGTAAACTGCCACTTTCTGCGTGTCAGTTGCGAAATCTCAGACAACCTGTCTCCAATGCAGGGCAGTTTTCACACTACATCTGACCATGGCCCACAGTGAGCGCCGTGTCAGTTTGGGATTTTTCAGACAAATGTCTGAATACTGACCGGTGCAGATGTAAAGTATCACACCTCACCGGGACTTATGCCGAGAAGAAGCTCGCGCGCTCGGTGAGAATGTAGACGATTGTCTACGTCCTATGTTCAGCGAACCGACTTATCACGCCTTCTGACGCCCTGCAGCCCTGACATCTACGTAATATCGTCCTAGCGAGATTCTCAGTTTTGAGAAAGAAACAGGTAAAGTTTAAAAATACTGAAGAAAATATTTTTCGCAACCGAGTGATGCGAAAAATACAGGAAAAACAAAGATGGAAAGAATATAAATGAAAGGATTAGGGTGAGAGAATAGGAAGAAGATGTAGGTAATTTAATGACATAAAGACCTACGTGACAGTCCTACAGGCAGCGTGGTGCAACAAGACCATACCAAAGGATTGGGAGATTGCCATCATAACACCAATTTTAAAAAAAGGGTGGCAATCGACAATGTGGAAACCATAGAGGCATATCCCTTCTCAGTGTCCCTGGTAAAATCTACTCTAGAATCCTAGAGCAGAGACTCCGACGCCTAGCTGAGCCACAATTGGATGAGGTCCAGTGCGGATTACGAGCAAACCGAAGTACTCAAGACCTAATCTTCACACTCAGACAGCTGAATGAAAAGGCCCTTGAGTATAAGAGTGAGATCCATCTTTGTTTCATAGATCTGGAAAAGGCGTTTGACAGGGTCCTCTGAAGCAAACTTTGGGACTGTTTGGCAAGGAAGAACATTTCAGCACCTCCGATTCATGCTATACAGAGCTTCTACAAGTCTTGCAGAAATTATGTGAGGACAGCAAACCATAAGCCAGAAGAGTTCAGGACCACCACGAGGTTGGTAAGAAAACGAAGATGGCTGTATACCGCTCCACCTATGTCCCAGTCTTGACATATAGATACGAGTCATGGGCAACGACTACAACCCACAAAAGCCAGATCCAAACCTCAGAAATGAGGAAGGTGGTTGAAGTAACAAGAAGAGACATGGTCCGCAACCAGACGATACGTCAAGGCTTAAAATCCCACCCCCTGCAGACCCAGGTAGAACAGTCCCAACTAAGATGTTTTGGCCATGTCTGCAGAATGGGAGAAGATCGGCTACCACGACAAGCATGGGAAACAAAGAGCCAGGGATCCAGACCCCCAGGACGACCCAGAGTTCGCTGGGAGGACAACATTAGACAATCCTTGAAGGACCGAGGACTAGAATAGAACCAGGCCAGGAGGAAGACAGCCGATAGGATAGTCTGGCGCTCTCTCTTCCAAAACTCTACACCTCACGGTAGAA
>JAMPIV010006571.1:332500-522500 GCA_024509875.1 Oreohelix idahoensis | reverse complement strand
GAACCGGTCATTGCAGACTCAAATACCATTAATTCAACGGATTATACAAAATCGGACTGACACATATGTGTCTACGTGGGGATGACAAACAAATATTAGTATATGACCTCCAAGATTGCTGACTCCATGACAGGAGCAGTGATCGCATGTGGTTATAAATAGGTTTATCTGAGTCTGATATGGTGAGGAAGGAAGCATGAGACAGCCCGCCAGTACTTACTTAGACGTAGTTATTTGAGAGCGAACGAAGAAAAAGAAAAATATTGAGTATACCGCCTTTCTATTTTTAAATGCATCAGGGTGTTACACAAATGCATCAGGGTGTTACACAAATGTATCAGCCTATAAGGAGGCTGAATAAAATGTTTACATTATTTCCTCCGATTAAACCACGATATTTTTGGCGTGCAGTGTCCCAAATATTTAGGGTAGACACTTGGCATCTGAGGTAAAATAGGTATATTTTGTCAAGTGTGCCAATTTAGCACATTTTAATTGTCTCTTATGTTTAAAGAACCAGACAAGTGCCAGTGGAACAAGAGTTGAGAAGAAGGCGATGGATAGGACACACACTGAGGAAACCTGTTGATAACATTACAAGGCAGTCCTTGTTCTGGAATCGCAAAGGAAAGAGAGGCAGAGGTAGACCTGAAAACACACGGAGAAGAGAACTAGATACAGGAGTGAAAATGATGAGGAAAACATGGAAAGAACTTGAGCGGAGTGCACATTACAGGAGGACTTTGCGTGTTTGTTGAAGGCCTATACTCCTGGGGAGGTAAAGGGTATTGATTATGTTTAGAGAAGTTACTTGGCATGCGAATGGCTAAGTTGTTAGATAGCTTGCCTCATGCGGCAAAGTTACTGTGTTCAAAAACCAAATAGTGTCATGCTCCAGTCTACCCAGTTGTAAATGGGTACATAACCTTGCTCTTGAGTTAGGAAAGCCAAAGACAGCGAGGAATGGAACTAATCATCCCACTCCATATAGCTGGACCTTGTATACTGAAGTCTCTAACACTGTTCTCCCCTACAGAATCCCTATTTGATTACCTTCTTACTCGACATCAGAGGCGATCTAGGTCTATTATGTCTAATGTCACATGCCAGGGTATCTTATACCTGACAAGATCGCAAGTCAATACCTTTTTACTCCCCAAGGAGCATAGGCCTTCAACAAACACATGCCAAATCCTCATGTCACGTGCCATCAGCTCAAGTTCTTAACACGTTTTCTTCATAATTTTCATTTCTGTCTCCAGTTCTCTTCTCCGTGTGTTTCTTGGTCTACTTCTGCTTCTTTCGCTCATCAGTTCCACATTGGTGACCTTGTCATACCACTTCATGACCTTGTCATACCACCACTTCATAACCTTGTCATACCACCACTTCATGACCTTGTCATACCACTTCATGACCTTGTCATACCACCACTTCATGACCTTGTCATACCACCACTTCATGACCTTGTCATACCACTTCATGACCTTGTCATACCACTTCATGGCCTTGTCATACCACCACTTCATGACCTTGTCATACCACTTCATGGCCTTGTCATACCACCATTTCATGATCTTGTCATACCACCACTTCATGGCCTTGTCATACCACCACTTCATGACCTTGTCATACCACCACTTCATGACCTTGTCATACCACTTCATGGCCTTGTCATACCACTTCATGACCTTGTCATACCACTTCATGACCTTGTCATACCACTTCAATCCTTCTGTTTTACGCAAGAACCCATTTATGAAAGTCTGTACCTGTTTGGTTGTTTTTGTTGTTGTCCATGTTTCAGAGCCATACAATAGGACTGATTTCACATTTGAGTTGACGATTCTTATTTCAGTGTTGGACTTTATGTCTCTTGATCTCCATTTATTTCCAAATGCACTGAAAGCTCCTCATGCTTTTTTTTTTTTTTTTTTTTTTTTTTTTTTTTTTTTTTGTATTCTTATTTTAATATCACTATATGTCCTTCTAACTTTGTCGATATTACTGCCAAGATATGGGTATGATTTCAGATCTCATAGTTGGTGTTTCTTCAAGTTCAACCTTGTTATCATTTCTTGCATTTATTCTCATTACCATTGTCACTTCCCTGTGTATTTTCAAACACTTGCTGTTGTCTCTCACCGAGTACATCAAAGACAAGAATGGAAAACTGCGTACAATATACAAAAGATCGTAAGGATTACCATAAACTTTCTTTGTACATAATGTCGAATATGTTTATCCTGTTCGTCGAAAGAATCACTTCATGCTTCTGTTTTGAAACTCTTTGCTACTCATAGTTAAATATGGCCTGGTTGTGATTACTGTGCTTGTGTGTGTGAATCCATAGTGATTATTGTAGTGTTACCTATATGGATCTGGCGCTGTTGTGGTAGTCTTATCTGCATAGATCTGGTTCGGGTGTTGTTATAGAGCAGTCTTATCTGAGTGGATCTGGTGTTGTTAAAGAGCAATCGTATCTAGGTTAATCCGGATCTAGTGTTGTTATAGATTTGTTTTCTCTGCATAAATCTGGATCTAGTCTTGGTATAAAGTAGTCTTCTCTGCATAAATCTGGATCCCGTGTTGTTATAGAGTAGTCTTGTCTGCATAGATCTGGTTCTATTGTTGTTATACAGTAATACTCACTGCATAAACGTGGAACTCATCTTGTTATAGAGTAGTCTTATCTAATCTAAGTGCACCTGGATCTCATGTTGTTTTGGAGTAGTGTTCTCTGTATGAATGAATCTAGATCTAGTGTTGTTATAGTTATTTTTTCTGCATGAATGAATCTGGATCTGATGTTGTTATAGAGTTGTTTTCTCTGCATTAATATGGATCCAGGGCCGGCTCTACCGACGGCGCAACACGTGCATTTGCACGGGGCGGCAAGCTTTGGGGGGCGGCAAAAAATCTTTTTACTTATTTTTACAATCCCGCCAAAATATTCCGCCTGGGAGCATCGCTGGTGTAATGGTTATCACACTGCGCTAGCGATCAGGTGTTAAAGCCCGGGCGCAGGCATTTGTAAGAGTGTCATCGACCAGGATTTTGACTGAATAACCTGAACGGCCCCTGAAATAAACCCTCTGTGGATGGTGTCGCGGAGTGTTTGAAGGTTTCGTCTAGATTATTTTAAAATTCCTTACTTTTCTATTCTTTCACATTTTGTCTGTTTTCTCTAAGAAATATTTGCACCTGCGATCTGTTCTTTAGCTGTTTTTCAAGTCTTCACTAATAGTTCTGCCATACGATCCTAATGATAGCTTCTCCTCTTACAAAGGCAGTAAAAGGTATTTCTTTAGAGACGTCAGTACAATTTATTGGCTTGGTCGAAACCACAGTTGTTCCAAGAGGATTATTTTTCCATGTTCAGTGGTCAACTGAAGACCGCCACGATAAATTTTCCGGCATGGCTGAACGGGAGACGGGAATTAATTAACTTGGCGTGGGAATCAAGAGTTTATTTTTTTATCGACTGTTCTATGTTGGCGGTTCGAATGTTTCAGTTGTTTTGGAGTGTGCATTCAAGGAAGTTACAGTGATAAATAAGTTTTTAAAACGTTTTATGGAAATGAGTACAGTGCTTCAGTCTCCATTCATTACTAAATAATACACTTTGTTGTAGGGTTTATTAAAACAGTTTTAATATTCAAATAGATATAATGTCCGATAAAAGAAAAAAAACTATCAGGTGCTAAATATCGGAAACGGAAACTGGAAAAAGAACGCGATATTCAAAAACATAGCGGAGCTTTACATAAATATATAAAAACTGAAACAGCTGAGGTAGGACAGAAGAAAATAAGCAAATGTGCCGAAACAAATGATTCTGAGCTCATGGCAAGTACTTCTAACTCGGACCCCAGTAACGGAGATATTACTAACAATGTCAAAAATGAGACTGATTTGACTGTTTCCAATTCCAGAGATTTAAGTGATGAACTTTAGAGGTACACTGATCCGGCAAGATGGAGTCCTTCTTTAAGCGATACCGAAAGACTGGAAATCGTAAAAAAAAGGCCTGCCAGAGAGACCAAAAAATGAGTTCGTTTTTCCGCGCAGATCTAATGGTCGGAAATTTTCCCTAAATTTTTACACTAGGGAGCTAAGCAATGGAGAACATATTAATCGATCATGGTTAGTGTATTCAAAAGAAAAAGATTCTGTATTTTGTTTCTGCTGTAAGTTGTTTTCCTGTAATAAAATGTCACTCACTGCTGATGGCTATAATGATTGGGGTCATTTGTATGTGTATCTTAATGAACACGAAAAATCTAAAAACCACTTGGAGTCCCATACAAAGTGGATTGAATTATCGTCCAGGCTTAAATCAGTACAGACAACTGATTCAATGCAACAAGAGTTATTAAATTCAGAAGTTCGACACTGGAGGAGCGTAATAGAACGCCTAATTGCTATTGTCCAGTTCTTGAGCCAACAATGCTTGCCATTTCGTGGAACATCTGATAAATTATATGACCCTAACAATGGAAATTTTTTAAAGCTTCTTGAACTGATTGCCAGATTTGATAGTGTTATGTGTGAACATTTAATGAGAGTAGCTCGTGGATTGACCCAACATTACCTTGGGAAAAACATTCAAAATGAATTAATTGCTCTTCTCTCTGGAACCATAAAAAAAAAGAAATAATTTCTATGGTAGAGAAAGTTAAATATTATAGCATAGTTGCAGACTGTACTCCCGATGTAAGTCACATTGAACAATTAACACTAATTGTAAGATTTGTTAATACGAATCCAGATGATATCAACATTCATGAGCATTTTCTTGGTTTCATTGCTGTAGAAGTCACTACAGGCTCAGCGTTAACCGAATGCATTCTAAGAAAATTGTCAGACATGGATATTCCAATCGCAAACATGCGTGGCCAGGAGTATGACAATGGATCAAATATGAAAGGAAAACATTCAGGAGTTCAACAACGTATTAGGGACTTGAACCCGAGAGCTTTTTATATCCCTTGCTGTTCTCATTCTCTCATCTTGGTGGTCAATGATGCCGCGATGTCATCTAGAGAAGGGGTTTTATTTTTTGAAACGGTTCAGAAATTGTATGTGTTTTTCTTAGCGTCAACACTGCGTTGGGGAATCCTTAAGAAACATATTACAGCTCTAACGCCCAAGCCACTAAGTACAACTCGCTGGGAATCTAGAATCGAGGCCATTCGTCCTTTAAGATATTATATTGAGGAATTTTATGATGCATTGATAGAAATTGCTGATGACGAGTCAGTAGACAAAATGGCGAGACATGAAGCTAAAACCCTTGCCCTAAAACTCAGAGATTTTAAATTTTTATGTTGTCTGGTTATATGGCACTATGTTTTAAACGAAATTAATGTTGCTAGTAAACTGTTGCAAAGCATAAAAATGGAATTGACTAGTGCCATAACAACTTTGAGAAATGTTCTCCAGAGCCTTAAGAATCTCAGAAATGATAAATCATTTCAAAATTTTCTTGTTGATGCTACAACATTAGCTGAGAAAGTTGAAGCTGATCCTGATTTGATACCAACGTTTGAATGTACTAGAGTGCGTCGGCAGAAAAAGGAACTATGAAGCAAGAGATGAACCTATTTTAGATCCCAAAACTAAATTCAAAATTGAATTTTTCTTTTTTATTATTGATGTTGCATGTGGTAAAGTGGGATGTTATAAATATTTATAGGGGACTTAGTGTACTGGCTGAGATCAGCTGTGAAGGTATCTGTATCTAATAAGTGTGGTGTATTACAGATGACCTTACTTGCTACCACATTTATACCTCAGTCAGAATTATTCTGGAATATTGTGATGACTACGTTAAATGTCTAGGGTTATGAAAATGATGAAGTGTAAGTCACAACAACAACAGACAGATAAACAATTTAATTTATTTCACAACACTTTACAACACTGTGACACTCACACACATATAACACTCTATAAGACTATCTTAAATGAGTCAAGTGTAAAGTTTCAAATATATATGTAATAATTCTTTTCAATAATGGATATCCTGATTCATCTACACAGTGAACCAGGAATCACAATCAAATGTAATTACAAGTAGTATGTACACAGTTTATAAATATAATCTTTGTATTGACATATTTTATTATTCTTATACTATGTGTGTAAGTTGTGAAGTAGTAATATGAGGTAATACTGGTTTTGTTTTTCAAGCTAGGTTGTTGTTTGTCATCATGACTTCAAGTGTTTGATTATCTTGGAAATAGTATTGGGAAAAGTTCACAGTTCCTGTCATTTGAACCAGTTTATTGTCCCTCTGTGTTAAATATACTGTCAATTTTTGAAGGGAGGGGGGGGGGGGGGGGGGGGGGGGGGGGTGCACATAATGTTGAGCTACTCTGGCCACAGAAGCTTATCTTTCGTGATGGCGGCAGGAAAAGACTCCTCTGCTCGATTGCTTCCTGTGTTCTGGAGACACCTCACTGGTCGCTATCTGGACCAAGGAGTATGCTGTCAGCCTCTGGATTCAGCAAAACTCAGACCAGGTGCTGCTTCAATAACATAGGACCACGGTCCCACAATTCATGGAAATAATACACAATTACGTTGACTGGCAATGAATATGGCACAAATTCCGATCTGCCTCTGTCCCAGACTTTTATTTAGAAAAATATGATCTGGATCTCAACGCACTGTTTCTTAGTAAGTTTATTTTAAAATGTGGCACTGAACTGACGCTCCTAATTGACTATATTGGCGGCTCTAACCAATCGGGCCATGTTTACACAGCTTTTCAAATTTTTTTACCCTTCTCACGTTTCCCCTAACAACCAAAATTAGTAGTTGTAGTCCGACTAATCGTGTTTAGCCTTACATTTACTTCTATCCAATCAAATAGGATTTTACATGGTGGCCCATTTCCCGTAAAATAGTGGTTTCAAAACATGCCACTGTGCGATTATTATTTGGTGTTGTCGGACACCCTCACTATTTTCTTTTGGCTATAATTTGTTAATTCCTAGACTATTTGCGTAACACTTAACATATTCTTTGTCAGCAAGTCCCAAGGAACCCAAATATATAAATTTTATGGGGCTAAGGGGCTGCGTTCAAAATATGCATTTTCTTCTACCTCCCGTTCACTTCGGTACGATGTGGTGTCTGGGTACTGTCAGGCTTTCAAACGTAAACCAGTATAATGTCATATTTCCTAATAAGCATTTTTCAGGTTTTTAAACCTGGGTAGTGTTTTTTATCACTGTCCATTTGAAAAAAAATAGTGCTTCTGGCCTTACGCTTGGGGTGGCATTAATTATCGCGAGACGCGTGTTAGTGTTGCATGCGTTCCTGCTTTCAGCCCTCACTCTCTTTCTATCCTAAGTCCATCTGTCCTTTCGTTTATGTTAACGTAGTGTATAAAATGAAATTAATGGAAGTATTAATTTAGGTCATTACGCAGTGTGCCTAGCTCAAGGTTTTCTTAGAAATACAGTACACGTTTTATTGTAGAAAGCGTGTATTGATGCAGTAGGCTTTACTATCAACGTGAAAGCGTGAGAATATGCAGACGAAGCATAAAAAAAAAAAAAAAAAAAGGTTTTTTATTGTTCACCTAGCATGACGTTCTATTAACACAGGCGTACGCTATTGGAAAGCACGGGTCTTTAACCATTTCTCTTTCCTTTTATTGAATTTATGTGTTAGGCTTTACAGGTACCTTTTAATTTATATATGTGGATTTAGAATGTTTCACGACATTGCATCTAATTCTATTGAAGAAAGGTTCGAGCAATTGGAACATCACAGTTTACATTTTTCCTTTTTATATAACATCCCTAAATTGAAATCTGAGATGACAAATGAGCTCTTAAACAAATGTAGAAACCTAGAAAGCATTTTAACACATCAAGAAAATAGAGACATTGATGCCATTGAGCTATGTGATGAACTGAAAGTAGTATCCAAATTAGTACCAGAAAATACTCCACCAATTGAAGTTCTTCGTTACGTTATTGAAAATAACATTGCTCCTAATGTCGCTATAGCCTTAAGAATATTACTAACTTTGCCGGTAACGGTAGCAAGTGGTGAGCGTAGTTTTTCAAAACTGAAGCTTATTAAAACTTATTTACGCTCAACAATGGCCGAAACTAGATTGGAAGGACTTGCCATGATTTCAATTGAACATGAAATCGGTCAAAAATTAGACTACGCAGACCTTATTTCTGCTTTTGCAAATATGAAAGCAAGAAAAGTGTCTTTTTAAGCAGTACATACTTCAAACAATATAAATTCAAATAATGTGAAAATAGTGCTAAAAACTATAACATGTACATACTATAGTTAAGTGTTTGTGACTCAGCAGTTCATCGTTCCACATGAGAAGAGCATGCCCTATATGTAAGTAATGTAACTACATTTATTTCATATAATTGTCTCTAATAAAGTCAATCTTTTATTTTATGATTATACAGTATTTTCATCAATTTATCAATACATTATTATTAATGGTACTATTTAAAATTAGGCTAATGCTCATGAAATTAATGTTGAAGCTTGTTTAATAACATAATGGTTTCAAAAATTTCAAACGTTAATTTGAGGTTGGGCTGGGGCGGCAAGGTATGGTATTGCACGGGGCGGCAAAATGCATAGGGCCGGCCCTGTATGGATCTAGTTATATATTAGTTTTCTCTGCATTAATATGGATCTAGTGGTGTTATAGATTAGTTTTTTTCTGCATTAATCTAGATTTGGTGTTATTATAGGGTAGTTTTGTCTTAATAAATCTGGGCCTGGTGCAATTACAACAGTCTTACCTGAATGTAATCTTTACTGTGCTGATCTTATGCGCTTATTGTAGTCTTATGTGAGGTTATGGTAGTCTTATGTACATGGATCTGGTGCGGTTATAGTAGTCCTGTTTGCATGGATTCAGATATAGTGTGGTTGTTATAGTATTATAGTATTATCTACATGTGTCTGGTTCTGATACGGTTATGGTAGTCGTGCATGTGTGGATAAGAATCTAGTGTGGTTATGACAATGATATCTGTGTGGATCAAGATTGTGGGTAGTTAAGGTAGTCTTACCTATGTGGATCTGGTGTGAGAACGGTAATCTTACATTTGTGGATCTAGTGTGGTTATGGTAGGCATGTCTGTCTGGATCTGGTGTTGTTATGGTAGGCTTAATTGTATAGATCAGGCATTGTTATGTTAGACTTGTCTGTCTGGATCTGGTGTTGTTATGGTAGTCTTGTTTGTATAGATCAGGTGTTGTTATGGTAGGCTTATTTGTATAGATCTGGTGTTGTTATGGTAGGTTTGTTTGAATAGATCTGGCGTTGTTATGGTAGGTTTGTTTGAATAGATCTGGTGTTGATATGGTAGGTTTATTTCTATAGATCTAGTGTTGTTAAGGTAGGCTTATTTCTATAGATCTGGTGTTGTTATGGTAGGCTTGTTTGTGTGGATCTTGTATTGTTATGGTAGGCTTGTTTGTGTGGATCTGGTTATGGTAGGCTTGTTTGTCTGGATCAGGTGTTGTTATGGTAGACTTGTTTGTCTGCATCTGGTGTTGTTATGGTGGGCGTATTTGAGTGGATCAGGTGTTTAATGGTAGGTGTATTTTTTGTGGATCTGGTGTTGTTATGGTAGACCTATTTGTGGATCTGGTGTTGTTGTGATAGGCATGTTTGTGTAGATCTGGTGCTGTTATGGTAGGCTTGTTTGTGTGGATCTGGTGTTGTTATGGTAGGCTTATTTGTGTAGATCTGGTGTTGTTACTGTATGCTTGTTTGTGTGGATCTGGTGTATTTATGGTAGGCATATTTGGGTGGATCTGGTGTTGTTATGGTAAGCTTATTTGTGTGGATCTGGTGTTGTTATGGTAGGCTTATTTGTGTGGATCTGCTGTTGTTATGGTAGGCTTATTTGTGTGGTATTTGTGTGGATCTGGTGTTGTTATGGAAGGCTTGTTTGTGGGGATCTGATGTTGTTATGGTAGGCTTGTCTGTCTAGATCAGGTGTTGTTATGATAGGCTTATTTCTATAGATCTGGTATTGTTAAGGTAGGCTTATTTCTATAGATCTGGTGTTGTTATGGTAGGCTTGTTTGTGTGGATCTTGGGTTGTTATGGTACGCTTGTTTGTGTGTATCAGGTGTTGTTATGGTAAGCTTATTTGTGTGGATCTGGTGTTATTATTGTAGGCTCGTTTGTGTGAGTATAGTGTGATTATTTTTCTTGTGTTTATGGAACTGAATCTGCTCTCGTTACGTTAGTCTTACCTGTGTAGAGATGAATCTGGTGTGGATATTGCAGTCTTACCTACGCATTCTGGATTTGATGCAGTTATGTTAAGCTTTAGCTGTGTGATCCAGGATCTGATGCGATTATGTTAGTCTTGCCTGAGTGGATATGAATACGGTGTGGTTTGTTAGTCTTACCTGTGTGATATGGGTCTGATATGATTATGTTAGTCATATATATGTGAATATGGATGGGGTGCCGTTAGGTAGTCATATCTATGCGGATTCGGTGTGGTTGTGGTAATGTTATCTGTGTGATTATTGGTCTTTTGTGCAAGGTAGCTCCACCTGTGTGGACCTTGGTCTGATATCTACTTTTGATTCTCTCCCCCCATAAATAAACACCAAGTAAAAGTTGTAAGTAAATTTGTAAGCATTACAATGCTGTCATTATAGTGTCCAGTGGCACCCTCATCCTGGCTGTCATCCAGTGCGAACCGCCCCAGTCACTTCTCCCTGTACGCCACTGGATATGATTGTTGTAATCTTATCTGTATTGATCTGGTGTGGTTATTCAAGTTTTAGCTGTGTGAACCAGGTGTGGTTGAGATGTTCTTACCTGTGTGCACCTGGTAGGATTAAGATATTCTTACCTGTGTGAATCTGGTATCGTCCTGATAAGAACACACTTCTTGTGGGTGTACAGATTGGCTGCACATAGTAGTTTTCTAGTCTGACTCCTTCCCTTGAGAGCTTGTCTATCTCAGGTGTTCTGAACAGAACAGAGAAAAATGTTGGGATGAGGCGAAATAGAATGACTGTAAGATCCCAGTTACCTTCTTCAATTTGCTTTCATCGTTAGCTGAATTTATTTATCTTTTTTTTTTTTTTTAAGAAGGTAACGCAATTGAAATAAGTTAGGCCCCCCCCCCCCTCTCTCCCGGCATGTGATGCTGAAGAAAAATCATCTTGTGAGACAGAGACGCCCCTAGAGTGTATTTAGCACCCTAGCTGATCGTTACTTTGGCATCCCTCTTTCCCATAATAAAACCCACTTACAGGTATATTTGTAACAGTAAGTACTATCTTAATTGTGCACGCGTCACCCCATTCATGACTGTCATCCAGGGCGGACCGCCCCACCCCTCGCTCCCCCTCTTAGTACGCCACTGTTGTGAGACCTAACCAGTGGCGGTTCCAGGGGGTTGTCATTGGGGGTGCTGCACTGTTCATTCATTTAAAATACTATACATAATACTAACAAATTGTGACCACCATGTGAAATATCAACCCAGACACAAATGATTAGTGTCTTATCTCATCTAAAATCTGTCAAGAAGTTCTGAAAAGTTATTTTAAAAGTTTACTGCAACTAGCAGTAATCATTGTCAGTCGTAGCAGCTTCCCGAGTCTCAAACCGGTTACGCGGACATGTATGCTGCTATTTCTCGTGTTTAAAATTGTCATTGTAACTTCCCTTTAATTTGCTCATTGCACTTGAGCTGTGGTTGGCTGCAGCTCTGGTTAAAAAATTCAAACCAATCGTAGTTCGCCTCTAGCTGTGTGTATGACAAGCATTCGCTTATAAGAGGTCAAGGTTACTTGAGCTGTAATCGTTTGCAGCACTTTCCCCAATACGGTGTTAGATAATTTTGTTGTTGTTGTTGTTGTTGTATTTAACCCTTCCGGTGTAACCTCAATTTTTTGGTCTGTCCGTATTATGTATTATAATGTAGTAGAGACAGCAGTATGCAGTCCTTTTCTTAGGGAGTGCTGCAGCTCAACAGCTCATTAAAGAAAGCCGCCACTGGACCTAACCAAAATTAAATTTGAATAACGACCATTCATACTATCAGATTCAGAATATTTTCCTGCCATGAAAACCGAGCAGTGAGCTTAGAAATATTGGCTGGAGATTGACATTTCCATATTCTTTCACTCACTCATTCTTTTTGCTTACCTAATATGAGATCTATGGTAGCCCACGTCATTGTAGCCCAAATCGTCAACCATGATAAACACAATATTTGGTTGGTTAGTCCTTGAGCAATGGGTGGAGCCAATGAATAAAAGGGCGGAACACGTGGTGAGTGACAGGATCCACAGCATGGTTTGAAGATCTGGGTTGTTAATAAATAAATTCAATCAAATAACAAGTTTGAAGCGGCTTTATCAAATGGAGTAAGAACGGAATAACTAGCAAAATTAACGGATTAACTCGTGTAGAAAATTGGTTATGACCGCGCCTTTACGTGTTTGTAACCGAGGTAAAGTTGGTTGAGGAAACAGCAAAAAGATGCATATAGAAATGGGAAGGTAGATAAACTTGTCAAATAAAGAATAAACTGAGGACAGAACAAAGCATGAAGATATAAAAGCTTGCTTACTTAGTCGTATCTCTTCTACCCTGGGGTGCAGAGATTTGCCAGAGAGAGCGCCATACTGTCCTATCGGCTGTCTTCCTCCTGACCTGGTTCCATACTCTGGGTCTCATGGAGGTCTGGATCCCTGGTTCTTAATTTCCCATACTTGCCGTGGTAGCCGATCTTCTCCCATTCTGTAGACATGGCCGAACTTCGTAGTTGGGACTGTTAAACTGTCTACAGGGGCTGTGTTATGATGCCTTGCGGTATCATCTGGTTGTGGACGATGTCTCTTCTTGTTACTTCAACCACCTTCCTCAGTTATCTCATTTCTGAGGTTTGGAGCTGGTCTGTGTGTGTTGTAGTCATTGCCAATGACTTGCATCCATAAGTCAAGACTGGCACATAGGTGGAGCGGTATACAGACACCTTCGTCTGTTTTAGAGTTAAAAGCAATAATTAAAAATAGCTCCAAAGAAAAAGTGGCATAGGGAACATCCTTAGTCCGATATAACAGGCGTATACTACTCCTTACCAAGAAGGAACACGTTATAAATTTCAGACTTCAGACTCAAATCCCATTCTGTTCAATAAAGTAGACATTGGGCAGATAAATATGTGTTCGTGTGAGAAAGACAATCAAATTGTTAAACATGTCTGTCTAGAATGTTGGCTCCAAGAGAGGTGTAGATTTATAGCATGGCCTCTACGAACCCATTTCAGATCGTCAACTTTACGAGAGAAATTAACGCGGTTATATGAGAGCGAAAGAACAGTAAGAATGTTCTGTTGTACAGTGCGATCGCGATTTACACGATTTCGATTTACCCGAGTGTAACGATTTGATCTCAGAACCCAGCCGCTGCACACCCAAGTAGAACAGTCCCAACTAAGATGGTTTGGCCATGTTTGCAGAATGGGGGAAGATCGGCTACCACGATAGGTATGGGAAACTAAGAGCCAGGGATCCAGACCTCAAGGACGACCCAGAGTCCGCTGGGAGGACAACATTAGACAATCTTTGAAGGATCAAGGACTAGATTGGAACCAGGAGGAAGACAGCTGTTAGGATAGTATGGCTCTTTCTCTTTCAAACCTCTACACCTCACGGTAGAAGAGGAACGACTAAGTAGCAGTAAGTAGAAGTTAATATGTTCGGCACTTTTGCAACCGGCTTTCAAATGAGAAGAGCAGGTTTAAACTAAGAAAAGATGGTTTCTAATTAGCAAAACTTAAATCCTGGAGATCAAGGTCATAAAAGCGGTTATGCTTACCGCTGAGACCTATTCTCATTTGATAAAAACAAAAGGTAATAGGTTTTACATAGGGGTGGCAGCGTAACCCCCCCCCCCCTCCCCCTTACCCCGAGTGATAAAATGCATTGTTCCCCCACTGGATACAGTTACATTGATTGAAAGATGCACAGGTCTGTACGATTGTACTATCAAAGTCGGGAACATGTCGCTGCTTTTTGATGAATGGGCCAAGGTGGGTCATAGTCCGGGAAGGGGAGGTGCGGCATATTTTATTTAGCACTAAAAGTGTTTAATTATGTTTACTGAAAATAAATCGTGTCAATCAAAATCGTCCACAGTTAAATAAAAAAAAAAACTGTGTTAATGCTGGACTAACCATTTCCTTTGTTGAACAGAGAACAGCGAAGGAGTCAGTTGAATGTGTGACCTATTTAGGCGACGTCCCACGATAACCAGGACACTACGAAAAACGGAGGGAAATTAATTAAAACAAGGACATTTTTACTACACAAGGAAAACGAAAGTAGGGTGTTGTCAGATGAGGTTCGGGGCGGCGAAAACCACATATTTACGGCCCTATGTAAGAGACTGATAGTGACATTTTCCAAAGTGCGTGGTTCTTTGGTACTATTTCTTATTAGAAAGAGTATGGCTATTATATTTATGACTAGCAATAACCCGTCAAACTTGACGGGTTTTTAATTATAGTGTGCTGTTTCCGTTCGGATGAGCAGATAGAAGTACATTCTTAGAGTGTTTTTGGTTTCTTTCCATTATACAATGTAATCAAACTGTTCATGAACACCGTCATTTGAACGCTTTTCTTTGTTGATTGTAACTATTTTCGGGAGAGTATATGTAATGGAAACAATACAATTTTTCAACACGGTTGCATTCCTCAGCTGTGACCAACGTTCACACGGCGAGAATTATGTTATTTTATTAGATTCAATTTAAAAGTTCTTTGATGACAACATGTCGTGTCAAAGTGCGTGAATTGTTTTCAAAGAGTGTTCCCTGATAATAAGTGGTTTTAACAAAAACTTTCAAGTTTTCATCATTTGTACATCGGGTGGGGGGCTCATGCACACCAATCTTTACGCACTTTTTCTTTGTCAAGCGCTACTAATTTCGTGAAAGAATATAAAAAATAAAATAAAACCAAAGTATTTGTTTTATATAACACTCACGCCGCGCAAGTTGCACACCGTGCGTTGCGCACTTTTTTTTCTGGCGCGAGTTACTATTTTGAGTGAGTCTGACCGACGACAATTGGGTATAAAATGGACAAATGGAAAATTCCTGGGGGACCTGGATTTCGCAGATGATGTAGCATTCTTAAGTTCAACACCAAGACAATCCCAAGAAGCAATAAATAATTTGTGTCATCTCTCGGTTAAAATAGGTCTCCAAATAAATGCCTCTAAAACTAAAGCTATGAGCTTTTCTAACGAGACCTTTGATATCATCTTGAACGGGGAAAAACTACAGAAAGTTGAAAGTTTCAATTATTTAGGCAGTAAAATGACTCAGGATGGTGACACAACAAGAGAAATCCATACTAGAATTGCTTTGGCAGCTAGCGCCTTCAATAGATTATCTAACATTTGGAAATTACGATAATTGAATATACATACCAAGCTTCGTCTGTTTAATTCAAATGTTATCTCAGTGTTAACATACGGCTGTGAGAGTTGGAAAATAACAAAATCATTGGAGAACAAGCTGAATACATTCGAGAACAAATGTCTTAGAAAACTCATGAACATCAGTTGGAAAGAATTCAAGACTAATCGACAAATAAGAGAAGACTCTAGGCAGAAATATGTCTCCGACTATATAAGGAAAAGACGATGGTCATATATCGGTCATGTCCTACGAATGCAAAACAACAGAATACCACTACAGGCGCTCACTTGGGTTCCTGAGGGTAAGAGGAAAAAAGGAAGACCAAAAGAAACACTCAGAAGAACAATAATAAGAGAAGGAAGAACGTTGGGCCTAAATAATGTGCAAGAGCTAAGAGGAGTGGCGTCACAACGAACAACCTGGAGAGCACTGGTTTCTGCCTTATGCGCCGTGTTTGGTGCTTAAAGAATTTATTATTATTATTGACCGACGTAACATACATCGGTAATTATGTTAGTTGTGGGGTTGTCTACGTTTCTATTTCTGTCTTGTATTTAAAATGCGGTGTGTTTTCAAAATACAAAACATTTATTTGTCTTTGTGATTGTTTGAGCATTATTTTTGTCGCAGCTTGAATATATTACTTCTTTGTTTATAAAGAAGATAAGAGGAAGGTGTTTACATTGATGATGGTGGCAAGAATGATGGTAATAAAGAAGAGAAAGACGAATAGGACGGAGATGATGAAGATGCAGCAAGAAAAGTACGAAAGGTCCCATAGCAGATACTGCCGTAGTGAAGTGAAAGAGACTTCACTAAGTTTATTTTAATGAGGAACAGATGACCAGTTCTCGATCTAGCTGCCTTTGCCTTTCCTAACTCAACAACTGAGATAGGTGCCCATTTTACAGCTGGTTAGATTGAAGCGTTAGTTTACTGGATATTGAACCAGGAACCTGGTAACTTTGATACGCCACTGCCAATCGGACGTTCGAAGATAAGCAGCCTTCTTCTTCAAGGACCATGCTTGCTCTTTACTGTTGTGCTGGTAGTATGCATCATTCTGTGTGTGAACTGAATGCTCTGCATCCCATTTGTTTCTGTATCTGATTCTGATAAAACTCCTTGCCGCCTCGAAAGTTATGCTTGCATCAGGCTGAGGTAGTTTTCCACCTTCCTTTGCCAATCTGTCAGCCTTTTCATTGCCGAATTTGTTACAATGAGATGGGATCCATTGGATGACAATTCTTTTGAATCGTTGGCATAGTCTGTGGAGCACTACTCTTAGGTCATCCAGGTCTGTATTACGTATTTTCGCTTTTCAACGTTGCAATTACTGACTGGGCATCAGTGAAGAAGACAATTTGTCTCTCTGTAATTTCCTGTCATTATAACCTCTGCTGCAGTTTTCAAGGCCTCAGCCTCTGCTCTGAAGTTACTTGAGAACTGTCCTGTTGCCACTACAGCTTTTTTTGTGCACCAGTGTTTAAGCTCTGAAAGACATCTCCACTTCCATTTTCTGTTGCATTTGTTGCTGATCCATTTGTGTATGCATGGGTTCAGGTGATGCGTGGGGAATGTTTATTTATGTATTTTGTCGCTATGGATTTTCTCTCTGTTGCAGTCTGGCTCTTCTTTCTCTCAATTCCAGGAATGTTTTCTATCATTTCAGGGAAACGATGTTGTTTCCAAACTGGAAGCTTGTGTGCAGTGTAGATGGGTGTCGTAGATTTTTCGATAGGAGTATTAAGACTTAGGTTGGTCCCTTCTGAATAGGTTAGAATAGGTGATCGTCACAGTGTGAGATAGTAAAAGAAATAGATTCCACGAGTAAGATGATAGAATGTGATATAGAGGCTGTCTCTGAAAGCGGGAAAAAAAAGAATCTTCTCCCTCTCACCTATCGTCTACGACAACTTTACAGCGTCAGACAGTCTACACACAGATATATCTATTACCTATATTTCTATCTACTCACGGGCACGCACATACACGTGACGACAGTTAAACAAAACAGACGTGGGAATCTATAACAAATGATTATATATATATATATATATTTGAACGAGCTGACCAACGCACTGATTTAGTTCAAGAGAGATTTTTTTATTATTATCATCAAAAAAGAAATCTTCTCACAACACCAAAAATTTCATCAAGGAAAAACATATACAAATAGTCATAGAATTCAAGAAAAATGCTGCTAGGATGATAGCCCCGTGATGATATTAACTCTAGGTTTAGCCCACAGCCCCGTTATGAGACAGATGATGGCCCAAAGAGTCACAAATACATATTGTTAGGGTCTAATATTGTCCCCCTTAGAAGGTATAGACTGACTTTGACAGCAGTATCTATTCTAAAGGAACAATTAATACAACAAGCGAGTGCATTAACTAACGAACATCCTTCCGTCACTTTCACTCGGTTCATTCATCAGGGATCCCTGGCACTCGTTCTTACCTATCAAAAACTTGATGTAGTTCACCGTCTGGCGCAACCGTAGGACACTTCTCTACAGTAAATCTGTATTCTTTGGATAAAGCGAATCCCAGCTCTACAATTACAGGTTTATTCCACTGTTTTCGGGGAGCGTTCACTTCATCAGTTAAATTTTAGATTTACTGTTAATGTCACTTGAATCAGGTTTGATAAGCAAGTTTAAACAGGCACACAGAGTTCAGAAACACGAGGATTCCCTTAATTTGGAAAGAATGACCAGTGGACAACTTCTTTCAACAGATAGCCTGGTTTCACTATTCACTCTTCGACAAAAATGTCGGGAAAAATGTTAATGTTATTGATTGTAAGTATTCTCGCCGCCAGTCAGCAATTTTACATTAGAGTTTATGAAAGAATTTAAGATCTGGCGCAAAGGCCCGTATTGATCATTACAGTCTTTGAAACCCGTTAGTGGAATATAGTATTTCTGTCTAACTCTGTTGGCATATGCACTGTCAGGCCAGTGTTACTTGAGAAACCTACGTGGTTCAAAATAAGGACTGTCTATTTCTTCACAAATATGAAACTCTTATTAAATGCTGGTAAAGTTCGGGTCACCCCAGTATTTCACTGTATAAAAGGAAAAGCACATATAAATCATTTACATATTATGTACTCAATATAACTTACATTTTAAATAGCAAGCCGACCGCTTGACTGTAGTGGTGTTGATGGTATTGTATGATGGTGATATTACTAAATGTAATTGTATGAGGCCAGCTGTGAAGGCTCCTGAGATAAAATGTAGTTGTGAATTGTCAGAAGGCCTTTCTTGCTACCACTACGACCTCACACTTAATTTTTTTTTAATGAATGTGGCTACGTAAAGTGTCTAGGGTTATGATATGTAGTGTGGTGTAATAGGTTATAGATATACCCACAGATATTTAACAAGACTAATAATATTAATAAATGTTAAAATACACTGAACTAACTCACGTGTGTAAATTTTTTGATAAAATTATATTACATTTATTTTGTTCTGGATCAATTTTTTAGGTTGACCAGACTTAAAAAGATTTAGAGATTATGAAAGAAATGCATGGAATATTATATCATAAATGCAATAGTGTACATATATATGTACTATACTAGTTAGTTTTATTAAAATGTTCTAGTAGTCATCTACTTGGGAGGATATTTAATGTTGGTGCTGTTGGGGTGGCCTCATCACACCTGTCTATATTGACTACACAGTGTCCAGAAAATGGTGGGAATTTTATGGGGGTATTAGTAACTAAAGGGCTTTGGTGAAAGTCCAGCAGACCAGAGGCTCACTCATCTCGTCGTTGTAGCTCTGGTGCTGAAAACTGATGGTCCCACCTCTCCGTGCTGGCGGGCAATAATGGTGGTCTCTGTCACAAGTACTGCACAGATACACTCGAGTAAAGTCACCAACTGAATAGTCACTGCTTTGTTGACAACAGAAACTCGCAGCTCTGCAATCAAAGTATGGGCCATGTGTCAAAATCTATTCTCAACCCACGTCTGGACACAACACTGACACAACAACCACATCATACAGACAGGTCAGATCTCTCTGACCAAACAGCACATTTACCATGGTGGTTTTACATCAGATAGATCCTCCCAGACTATAGATTCTGAAAAATATTTATTAGTTGTCTGCCCTAAAAGAGGATAGGTAATATGTTTCATTATTCTCAACACTTGATCTGTCTTGCATAATCCTTGCTGGAGTTTATGTACATTGTTGGTCCCTAGACCCTGACTAGGGCGGGGGGTCTAGAGCAAATCCCTACTTGTTTGTAAGGCTTGATTTCGATATGGCAGTATCAAATCACTCGAACATGAAACAATATTCAAAATATATAAAGAAATAATTTCAATCTTACCAGATTATGAATAAATAACACAGAATTGCTAGCAAAACTCAGCTGAGCTGCTGGCTATAGTATGGCGTCCCTAACTTTATTACACTTTCTTTCATATGGAAATCACCACACTTTAAAATCTGTGTCAATCACTGAACAACTATTGAAGAATGGCCCCACTTTCGCGTCTGAGCGCTAATGATATGATTGTCTGTGGCCAATCACTGCCTAGGTTTATTTTAAATTTCAAATTTCCTACCATAAAGTCATTTCAGTCATGCTTCAGTCAAGTATGGATGGTTATCTGTTAGTCTGTCCGTCTCTACTTGTGTTTCTACAAAATGTACTCGATTTTTGACCCAACCTTTCTCTCCCCTCCAAAATTTTGTCGTTAAAAGTTATATTTAGACACAGCTACCACCCAAAACCCTCTCCTCCATACTAAGTAAATTTGAACACCTGCGTTTCGAGGTCGTGTTTTTTGTGCAATTAGCGACACTTTTAGATTCCATACAGTCTGTCGATGATGTGAACAACACTGTCTTTTGTCATTATCTTCAATATTATCTATCCGTTTGTAAAATTAAGAACGTATTTGTTCACTGCTCAGAATGGGCCATCCGGCCAGCTAATTTTTTATATTCCTAACATTAATATTAAGAAAAAAGTACTTTTTAAATTTTTGTAATATTCCTAACATCTGCGTTTTAGCCGCTGAATTCAAATCAAGGGCTTGGTATTGCAAAAGCGTCCAATAAATGACTGTGGCGTATTATATCTAAGGTCCCTTCTGTCGAGTTGCTTACTTTTTATGTCAACTTGGGAAACGTGACTTTTCTCCGTTTCCCCCCCCCCCCAATTGCGTCTCCTTAGCCTTTCCAGTCATATTTTTTTTTCCTTTTTGATCCGCCGTTCCCCTCCTGTTTAGCAAGTCAATTATTATGGAGGATGATGACCCGCGGTCTAGGCGATCATGTACTATTCGCAGCCTACGCATTATGTTTTTATCCTTAAATGTTATCTTTGGAGGGATTTTACCGTTGTATCTCTGTCAATTTCACTACACATCTCCCCACTTGAAAACATGCCTATGGCAAGTTCCAAAACCAGCGATACACATAGGTAAAATTACTCCTCACGTCTGCCACTACTCTAATTTTGATCACAGGGGTGCCGACTGAGGAAATCTGCACCGACATTCAATTTGCCTGGGATATATTGGATACTGAACTGATAAGGTTGAAGCAATAAAGACCACCTCATCAATCTTGCGTTTCCATGCTTAGCCTGAGACAAGAACACGAGAGGCTGATGGTCCGTCTCCACCACAAATGTCCTACCATACAGATAGATTTGAAACTTCTTTATTGCCCAGATTAATGCTAAACATTCCTTTTCGCTTGTGGAGTATCCTTGTTCCGCCTTATTCAATTTGCGGCTTGCATAAGCGACTGGTTTCAGTTCCCCATCAGGTGAAGCTGATCTTTGCAACAAAGCCCCTCCTAGTCCTACATTACTTGCATCGGTTCTTAAGACAAAGTCCTGTGTCAAATCAGGCAGTTTGAGAATAGGCTTGCTAGTGAGTTTTTTCCTTTAACTCTTGGAACGCTAGTTCACATTGTGCAGTCCAAATAATTTTATCTGGAAGTCCCTTGCGAGTCAAATCAGTCAGAGGAGCACAAATAGCGTTAAAATTTTTTGATGTATTTCTGATAAAATCCGCATAACGACACGAATGATCGCACGTCCTTTTTTGTTTGTGGCCTAGGTGCTCTCTGCAGTTTTTTCCAAATTCTTAGGATCAGGGGTCATATTACCCTGATATACAGTGTGTCCCAAGAATTCCAACTCCTTGCATCCAATACAACATTTTGTTGGCCTAGCAGTTAAGTTCGCCTCCCGAAGTCTATCAAACAACATCTCCAGAGCTTCAATGTGTTCTTCAAATGTCTCTGTGGCGACGAGAATATCATCCATGAAATTCGTGATACATGGGTTATTCAGGGGATCCAACAATTTGCGCATCATCCTTGAAAACACACTCGGAGCATTTTTCAGTCCGAATGGTAGCATATTGAATTCATAATGTCCATCCGAGGTGCTAAAAGCCAAATAAGGTCTCACTTCAGGCTTCACTGGGATCTGGTAATAGCCTTTACTAAGATCCACCTTTGAAAAGTATTTTGCCTTGTTCAGTCTGGCAAATAACTGTTTTGTGTCTGGTAATGGATCCACTTGTCCTTCTGTGACAGCATTCAGTTTCCTGTAATCTATGCACAGTCTGTGTTCCCCAGACGGTTTTCTCAACAAAACGACACTAGAACTAATAGATGATTCACTGTGCGAAATAATCCCCTCCTTCAACAAATACTCTATTTCTTCCTTCAATGCCTTCTCCTTCGCGAACGGAATAGAATAGGCTCTCATACAGATTGGGTTTGAGTCCACCAGTTTCATGTCATACTGTAGCAAATTTGTATGGCCTGGTTTATCTGTTAATACATCTGTATGTTCCTCCAGAACCTGTTGAACTCTCTCCCTCTGGTTTTTTAGTCAGGTGCTTACTGACTTTTACCTGTGCTGCTGTTTCACAAGGATGTAATGGGTATTCATGTGAGGTGAGTGGTTCTTTTTGCATCTGGGTTGCAATAGCCAAGGTCAATAAGGGGGTGCTTTCCTGGAGTGGTCTGTCCAGATACTTCTTTAACAGGTTTACATGATAAACTTTTTCCTTCCCCTTTTTGTCAATTTTATAGTTTGTTCTAGACACCTTCTCTAGAACCGTATATGGACCTTGCCAACCAATTTGTAATTTATTCTGGCTTCCGGGTAGTAGAAGCAGCACCTTCTCTCTGACTGCCAGTTCCCTGTCCTTTGCCTTCCTATTAAAATATGCTGCATGTTTCTTCCTGGCTTGTTTCAAATTATCATTTGCCAGTTTCCATCCAGCTTTCAAACGAGTGGTCAGTTCGTTCACATATTGATACGATGAGGTAACAGTCTCTTCCGCCTTCTCATCTGTCCAGGTCCTTAATAAAGTTACATCTGGATCTTTAATTTATCATACGTATTTTTCCTGGAACCCGTCGGGTCCCGTCCCTTAGAAGCTTTATAATGAGGACTTTTCTTCCTAGAATCATCACTCACAAATCGACCACTACCAATTTTTCTCTGGGGTTTGTCTCCCCACTTAAGATTGTTTATGAGAGATCTTCGCTCTCTTGTCTGTTCTTCCAGTTTATATAATCCTGACCGAGGGATTGTCCGATTATTCTGGGTTAAATTTCTTCTTTGTACTTGTCGCATAGTGGCCATGTTAATCCATTCAAGTGACGACTGGGTGTGAAAAGGGGGCTCCCATTCCACTTTGTCTACCTGAGTATAATTAGTTTTCCTTTCAGGCCTAAAGTTGCCCCGTGGCGTTTCTAGGTCCTGCACATATTTTCCCTTTGTGGGTGTTCCCTCATGAAATACGCCACATGCTTCTACAAAGTTTTCAACATCGACATTTACGTCGGGCCAATAGTAGTATTTTCGAGCAATCTTTTGGCAGATGGTACCGACTTTCTCATGGTCACCATCTTTTCCAACATGTAAGCTCCTTATTAAGTTTGCCCTATATATCTTGGGAAGAACTAACTGTCCGTGACCAGGGGATCTAGTTCCTGTCTTCCTGTATAATAGTTTGTTCTTCATGAAATATTCCCCCTTGCTCGGAGGTGTGTGGCATTTGGGCAATTTTTTAAAACAGGGCTTGAGTGTCCTATCCTCAGCCTGCGCCTTCCTCATCTCCTCTGGATGGGCATTTATAGGTTCACCTTCTTCCTCCTTCTTCTGTGACCTGGTCTGCACTGTCGCCATGATCACAGGTTTCTCGGGATTCCCCAAGAAGACGTATCTACACCCCAATATCAGAGGGTAGATTGGTTCATCTATCACTGCTGCTCTGATTTCTCCTTCCACATAGCGAGTTTTCACCGTTATCCTTGCGATGGGAAGTGTCATGAGTGGTATGTCCTTAGTCGCCCCCCCCCCCTGTATTTCCACTGTTTCTGTGGTATACTGACTTGGGTCCACTAGGCTAGACTTCACAACTGAATCATAATCCAAACCTGTATCATAAAGGCACCTTATGGTGACCCCATTACAAATAACATCCTCACAAACTGGGGGGTGATAAGGTTCCTGTTGTCCCTTAGGATTAACCTTTAATCTTTGCGTCCCCGACTTCATTGCAGCAATGTTTGAAGGTTTCCTTCTACAAAATTCGGTGTTATGGTTATCCTTCTTGCACCATTTACACCATCTTTTCCCTTGGTTCAACGGTTTTCTTTCATTGAACTTTTGGTCATTGAACTGTGAGTTTCTGTCGCGATAGTCATTTCTTGGCCGCTCAAAGTTTGTCCTACCTTTATTTCCCTGCTCTCTATTATCAAATTTATTAAATTGCTGTGGAGCTTTAAAATTGTCTATGTGCTTCTTCTTAGCACCACTTACCTCTGCCTGGGCTGCCTGATACCTCTCAGCAACATTTAAAATTTCCCCCAACTTCTCTGCACCTTGTTCCATGAGAAATTTTCTCATGTCTGGAGCCATGGACTCTCTCAATTGCTCAATCATGATCATTTCTTTAAGATCTTGGGTCTTCCCCAGAGCCGTCCATTTCTCCAAATAGGTTTCTAGTCTGGCAGAGAATTGGTGGTATGTCTCCCCAGACAACAGTTTGGCATTTCTAAATTTCTTACGATAAAATTCACCATTCTTCTCGTACCTTAATAACAAAGCCTGCTTTAACATGTCATAATTGTCTTGGTCTTCCCTGTTCATTTTTAGCAAATACTTCATAAGAAGTACCCCTCAATCCTTGTGATAGCTTTAAGCTCCACCTCTCTCTCTCTAACCCATATGTAGTAGCTAATAACTCAAAACGTCCTAGGTACCCCTCTATGTCATCGTCTTTTTCAACAAAATGGTCTAAATGAAACCCCATAGCTGAGTTTGAGGCTCCCAGACTGGGCGTAGCATCCGAGGCAAAAGGGCTGGCACCATTTTCAGGAGCCTGGCCTTGTAATTCCAGCTCCCTTAGTCGTAATTCGTGCTCCCTCTGCAACCTTCTATCTTCTGCCTCCCTTTCGGCAGTCAACCTTTTTTCTTCTGCCTCCCTTTGCTGTCGTTTTTCTTCTGCCTCCCTTTGCTGTCGTTTTTCTTCTGCCTCAATCTGCAGCCTCTTAGTCTCAGCCTCTAACTTTTTCTCTTCAACCAACCTGTCAGACTCCAATTTTCTTTCAGCCTCTTTTTCTAATCTCCTTTCTTCCCGTTCAATATATTTATCACATTCAGCCGTTACGTATTGAATTAAAATTTGACCATCCATTCCCATCTCCTTCGCGGTGAGCACAGCAGCTGATCTAAATTTTGCCAGCTCCGCCATACTTTTTAGACAATATAATAATATACAAGATAAATCTCTAACCAGTAAATACACTAAGTACTTCTTATGACTATAGTCTAACTAATTCTAACTAACCAGTTAACTAATTAATTATTACTGGCTGTGAAGATTCACCAACTTTTATCTGCAGGGACACTTTTAATGTTAAAGGGAATTTTACAATTTATTTCCCTACTTTTATTTCTCCCACCAGGAGATCCTAATATTACTGTTGGGCTAATTATCCCTGGACAAGACCCCAATATATGTAGTGGTGTTGATGGTATTGTATGATGGTGATATTACTAAATGTAATTGTATGAGGCCAGCTGTGAAGGCTCCTGAGATAAAATGTAGTTGTGAATTGTCAGAAGGCCTTTCTTGCTACCACTACGACCTCACACTTAATTTTTTTTAATGAATGTGGCTACGTAAAGTGTCTAGGGTTATGATATGTAGTGTGGTGTAATAGGTTATAGATATACCCACAGATATTTAACAAGACTAATAATATTAATAAATGTTAAAATACACTGAACTAACTCACGTGTGTAAATTTTTTGATAAAATTATATTACATTTATTTTGTTCTGGATCAATTTTTTAGGTTGACCAGACTTAAAAAGATTTAGAGATTATGAAAGAAATGCATGGAATATTATATCATAAATGCAATAGTGTACATATATATGTACTATACTAGTTAGTTTTATTAAAATGTTCTAGTAGTCATCTACTTGGGAGGATATTTAATGTTGGTGCTGTTGGGGTGGCCTCATCACACCTGTCTATATTGACTACACAGTGTCCAGAAAATGGTGGGAATTTTATGGGGGTATTAGTAACTAAAGGGCTTTGGTGAAAGTCCAGCAGACCAGAGGCTCACTCATCTCGTCGTTGTAGCTCTGGTGCTGAAAACTGATGGTCCCACCTCTCCGTGCTGGCGGGCAATAATGGTGGTCTCTGTCACAAGTACTGCACAGATACACTCGAGTAAAGTCACCAACTGAATAGTCACTGCTTTGTTGACAACAGAAACTCGCAGCTCTGCAATCAAAGTATGGGCCATGTGTCAAAATCTGTTCTCAACCCACGTCTGGACACAACACTGACACAACAACCACATCATACAGACAGGTCAGATCTCTCTGACCAAACAGCACATTTACCATGGTGGTTTTACATCAGATAGATCCTCCCAGACTATAGATTCTGAAAAATATTTATTAGTTGTCTGCCCTAAAAGAGGATAGGTAATATGTTTCATTATTCTCAACACTGGATCTGTCTTGCATAATCCTTGCTGGAGTTTATGTACATTGTTGGTCCCTAGACCCTGACTAGGGCGGGGGGTCTAGAGCAAATCCCTACTTGTTTGTAAGGCTTGATTTCGATATGGCAGTATCAAATCACTCGAACATGAAACAATATTCAAAATATATAAAGAAATAATTTCAATCTTACCAGATTATGAATAAATAACACATAATTGCTAGCAAAACTCAGCTGAGCTGCTGGCTATAGTATGGCGTCCCTAACTTTATTACACTTTCTTTCATATGGAAATCACCACACTTTAAAATCTGTGTCAATCACTGAACAACTATTGAAGAATGGCCCCACTTTCGCGTCTGAGCGCTAATGATATGATTGTCTGTGGCCAATCACTGCCTAGGTTTATTTTAATTTCAAATTTCCTACCATAAAGTCATTTCAGTCATGCTTCAGTCAAGTATGGATGGTTATCTGTTAGTCTGTCCGTCTCTACTTGTGTTTCTACAAAATGTACTCGATTTTTTGACCCAACCTTTCTCTCCCCTCCAAAATTTTGTCGTTAAAAGTTATATTTAGACACAGCTACCACCTAAAACCCTCTCCTCCATACTAAGTAAATTTGAACACCTGCGTTTCGAGGTCGTGTTTTTTGTGCAATTAGCGACACTTTTAGATTCAATACAGTCTGTCGATGATGTGAACAACACTGTCTTTTGTCATTATCTTCAATATTATCTATCCGTTTGTAAAATTAAGAACGTATTTGTTCACTGCTCAGAATGGGCCATCCGGCCAGCTAATTTTTATATTCCTAACATTAATATTAAGAAAAAAGTACTTTTTAAATTTTTGTAATATTCCTAACATCTGCGTTTAGCCGCTGAATTCAAATCAAGGGCTTGGTATTGCAAAAGCGTCCAATAAATGACTGTGGCGTATTATATCTAAGGTCCCTTCTGTCGAGTTGCTTACTTTTTATGTCAACTTGGGAAACGTGACTTTTCTCCGTTTCCCCCCCTCTCCCCCCCCCCCAATTGCGTCTCCTTAGCCTTTCCAGTCATATTTTTTTTTTCCTTTTTGATCCGCCGTTCCCCTCCTGTTTAGCAAGTCAATTATTATGGAGGATGATGACCCGCGGTCTAGGCGATCATGTACTATTCGCAGCCTACGCATTATGTTTTTATCCTTAAATGTTATCTTTGGAGGGATTTTACCGTTGTGTCTCATTCAATTTCACTACATTGACTTAAAATTTAAAACTTCCCGAGAAATAAGTTAAAATATTAAAAAAAATCGATCATCATGAATTAGGAATATCATGCGTATTCCGTCAAAATTCACTGATGTCGCATCTAGCATTTATAAGTTAGATATAAAATATTCTCTCGTCTGATTATTTAGCAGTAAAATTAACTTCATTATAGCTACATTATTGTTTAATGCTAGAAATTATAATTTATTCTGCTATCCACTGAAACACGTCACTAGAAAATAATACAGACTATATAAATTTAGCACTCTGCACAAAATCTAACTAGTGAAATAAAATCGGCAATTTAACACTTAATCACTTCACAAAATACTAGATAATAATATATTTACCTCAAACACAGCACTACAGGATATCGCAAAATTAAGAATTATACGCTTATACAAGGGGATTGACATAAGTCTTGGGCCTGACCATGAAGGACATGTCACAGAGAGCTGAAATTTTGTATAGTGTTTATTCCTTTACAATATAGCCACCGTCTGAATTGACACACTTCTGCCATCTCTGCTTGACCTTGGAAAGACCTTGGGAGTAGAACACCCTATTTTTCAAACTAAACCAGTCATCACATGCCAGTATAACCTCTTCATCGCTGTCAAAATGATTTCCTTTTAGCTGTTTTTTAAGATTTGGGAATAGAAAAAGTCTGATGGAGCCAAATCTGGAGAATTTTGTGGGTGTGGAAGAATTTCAATATTCAAATCGTTGGCTGCTAGCTGCACAAGCCGTGCTTTGTGAGAGGGCGCGTGGTCTCGAAGCAAAGGAAGATTTTGAATGCGCGTTATCCCTCGTTTCCTGGTCACAACCTTTCTTAGTTTTGTGAGAAGATCTGCATAGTACTGTTCATTAACTGTGTTGCCACGAGGCAGATAATCTTTCAAAAGGACACCTTTGCTGTCCCAAAAAAGTCAGCATCACTTTTCCTGCAGATTTCTGCGCCCTCGGCTTGTCAGGTGTTAGGGAGCCCCGGGTTTTCCATTGCATGCTGGCGATTTTGGATTCGGGGTCATAATGGTATACCCAAGTCTCATCTACTGTCACCATGGTCTCCAAAAAATTGTTTGACTGACACTTTTTGAGCAACTGTTGACAGCAATTTACCCTCGTTTGCTTCTCTTCACATGTCAACAGTCGCGGAACCCAGCGTGCACACACTTTTCTCATGTTCAGTCTGTTGTGTAAAATTCTTTAAACTGTTCTTTCATTTAGTTTTACTCTACTAGCTATCTCCACAATTGTCATTTTTCGATCCTGGTCAATGATTTTCTTCACTCTTCTTGCATTTTCATCGTTGCACTCTGAGGCTGGTCTACCAGATCTTGGCAGATCAGCAACATTTGAGCGGCCGCACTCAAACTGTTGACACCAGTTTTTTACCGCAGTATATGAAGGACAAGAATCACGAAACACTGGTTCCATCTCCCTGTGTATTTCTGTAGGTTTTTTTCCCTGAAACATCAGAAATTTTATCACAGCTCTGGCCTCCTTCTTTTCCATTGTTTTGTCAGATCTTTGGAGCAGCAGATCCGGTCAATATGGTACATTGCGCCGTGCACCGTAGCGGAAAAACCCATTAAAGAAACAAACGCGTACTTTACACATTCAGTGCAAATGTGATGAACTTTAAATGTGCCAAGTTTCATCTTCCTCCTGTGACTCCTTCATGGTCAGGCCCAAGACTTATGTCAATCCCCTTGTATTTATGGAAGTCTAGAAGTTCGACAAATTGTCGCAACAAACTAAGAAACTTCGCTTATACAGGTCTACTCTTCGCGAACCACCTGTCTACTGCGAATATTGAGAAAGAATGAAAATAAAATTTCAAACTAGGTTTAATATCTGAAACAGACAAAGGATGAACTATTTCCCCAACCCTGATCTCTCCCCTTCTCATAACACCCACGTTTCACTTAGAAGCATGTCGTAACTGTCACCGGTGCGATTTCGCACCTTCGTTAACAAACTGACCGGGAAAAGCGCGTGTCAGTTGCAAATCTCAGACAACCGTTTGCACTGGGCGAAAGCGTGTTGGCAGTTTTAGCACCTACGTTTAGAATGACCAACAGTGAGTGCCGTGTCAGGTAGCGATTTTACACTTCGCCGAGAAATTCAGCTTGGGAAGACGCCTTTGACAGATGAAATTTGCAGACGATAAGTCGGCACTATTTCTAAGTATGAAGCACATTCACAGTTTCGTCCTCTGACATCTACGTAATAAAATTACGTATCCCAGTATGAGAAAAACACAAGGTAAAGTTTGAGGATACTGAAGAAAATATTATTCGCAAAACAAGTGATGCGAAAAATACAGGAAAAAACAAGTAAGGAAAGATAATAAAATAAAGGATGCGGGTGAGAGAATAGGAAGAAGATGTAGGCAATTTAATGATATAAAGACCTACGTGACAATGGGTTTAATAGTCGATATTATATTTATGGGGACTGTTCTCACCTTTGTTGTGGTTGATTCTACAAAGTTGCTTCGCTTGAGTCTTTGCTTTCTAAGAGCATTTATTCTATGGCACATTGGATCGTCTGTAGTCTCTTGAATTTTCCAGCTTATTGCTGGGCCCTGCTGCGTCTTCTATCCTCCATTGGCTAGAGGCATGTAATCTTTTCGAGTTATTTTATAGGTTTTGTCTCCGTGCCTCCAGTTATAATTCTTATTGCTTGATTTTGGAGTCTGCTGATTTTGTCGAAGTTTGACTTAGCTGTTGTTGCCCATGCTGCAATGCCATATTCTAGGACTGGTCTCACTCGCCCTGCGTATAATGTCTTTAGCACTCTCTCATCTGCACCCTTATCTGTTCCAGCAAGTTTTTTTTTTTAATAATTGCCATACTTTGCCTTGCTTTCATCCAGCTTCTTTTAAACTTGTTTTTTTTTTTCAAGTCAGACAGCGATCAAAAGTAGTGCCTAGGTAGTTGGATTTTAATCTAGAAGATTGATTTTTCCAGTTTAGCACTAGTTTGAAGCTCTGTGATTGATTCGAGAGGGAGATAACAACGTGGTATTTTGTTTTTCCTTCCTTTATCTTCATTAGCCATGTTTTAGCCCACTCTTCCAGTGATGTTAGTGCTTGCTGCATCCGAATAATTGCAGTATTGATATACTCTTCAGAGATCTACAAGGCTAAACCATCTGCAAAGGAGTCTTATACTTTTCATTTTATGGAATGCTGTTTTTCCTGGGCTATTCTATTCTTCACCTCCGAGATGTTCTTCGTACACTCTGAGATTTCTACTTGAATGTTTTCAAAGAAATCAGCGGCCAATTTGAGGCTATTTGCATCTCCGTAAAGCGTTTCCACGAATGGTACTTGTGACGGCCATATGTGCTTTTTCTTTGCCACATATGTTTGATGAATCTTTCATATGGTGTTAATAACGGGCATTGATATTTTAATAAGCACTAGATGAAGAAAAGTAACATAATGATAAGACGATTAAAAAATAAAGATGATGCCAAAGAACGAAGTGATAATAATATTGACGATGAAGCCGAAGATGAAAAATGCTGTGTGCTTTTTTTAAACTAGTGTGCTAGTTACATATGTCAAGACAGTCCTTGTTCTGGAACCACCAGGGTAAGAGAGGCAGAGGCAGGAAAAAACAAACACACACACAAACCCCACACACACATACACGGGGAAGAGAGCCGGACACGAAAATGAAAATGATGGGAAAGACGGAAAGAACTTGAACTGGCGGTACGCAACAGGAGGACTTGGCTTGTATTTGTTGAAGGCCTATGTTCCTTGGGAAGCAAATGGATGCTAACTGATTGCTAGTTACATTTCCCATCTCATAGGATCACTTGCCTGTAGCAGAAACTATGTAACACACGAGGTCAGAATGGTTGGTGATAACAGGAGCGGGACGACCATATTATTTAGGCCAGGTGCTCTCAACCTTTTTTTTGTTTCGTTACCCGTGCCCCGTTGGCTTTTAGTAAACAAACCCGTAACCCCTATTTCATATGAGAGGAAATATATTCTAAGGTTTACCATGCATACGCTAATTAATAAGGAGATTAGTTTATTTATCCTGAAGAAAACTTTATTCGGTACAGAACATTAATTAGTATAATATTATAAAGATATTAAACGTTTATTAGAACTTTTTAGTACCATAGCAGATATTGCCTTAGTGTGACAGGGGCTAGGTGTACCTCACACCCAAAGACCCATGCACTAAGAAAATTTATTAAGGATCGTTTGACAGAGGTTGTAATTATTGGTTGCTTGCAACCCTCTCAGCAGCAGACTTAGCAATTCAAGCAACACAAAGCCTTATACAGGTCAACATTTAATACTACGAACACCCAGACAGTGTTCGTAGACTTTCTGAAAAACAATATACAAAAACAATGTCTAAGTGAAAATCAATAGCATAAATAATAACACTTACCATACAGAAAACATGCGCCCACCTGACACACTCAACTATCTCCCACACTCATGCATATCGTCCAATGAGACTAGTGTGGTGTTGTGCATGAGGCTGGCAATCTCACCATGTAACACAGATTGCTACCGAAACCACTACTGCAAGAACATCTGAATGCTTCATGCGGAGGTAAACCACACTGGTGACCCCATGCTCCCTCAGGAGCGGAGAAGAGAAATATACATCTCCAAGTGAGCCCACGTGCTCTATGGCTACGCCATCTTGCGAGAACGGCATACAGCCACGCTAACACCCAGCTAAGCTGCGTGGTTGTACATTCTATAGTAACATTACATTATAACACTAAATATTATAGAAATAATGGCTTAGCAAATCTATTTAAGGCGGTACAGATAACCAATAGAGATTTTACACTGTAAAACTATGAAACTAAGAAAGCTAACACCAATTAGCTATGGCCGATCTTACTATTACTGAAGAAGCACAGGACTTACTCTAGTAAGCTGTAACATTAACTTGCAGCTCTCGCCACACTAAAATAAACTATTTTGGCATCAGCACTGTAATTAATAAATATAACAATCTAAATTGCGCCACAATTAAAAATTATTCAAACCAACTACGTGTCGGATTCACATAAGATCATAGAAGAATTTGCCAGTTCTAGTACCGGCCACGTGTTATATTTCTTGAACATGGACCCACGCCATGTTCGAATATATTTAGATCTAACATCAAACGGACGCGAAATAAACACCACATAATTAAATACGGTATATACTCATTTCAAATAATACGGCACAAAGATGGTGTGATAAAATTAACCGTGATACAACGTTAAAATATCTCCAAAGATAAAATGTAGGGATAAAAATAATGCGTAAGCTACTAGAAGACATGATCGCCCACGCCGCGGGTCACCACCCGCCATGGAAACTAACTTGTTAGACGTGAGGGCAAAACGTTTACCCTTGGGACGGGATGAGAACGGAGATCAAAAGGAAAAAATATGACTGAACACGTGCTTGAAACTAGCAAGGCTAAAAAGACGCAATTGGTGGGGAAAGGAAAAAAATTCACGTCCCCAAGTTGACACAAGGTAAAGAAATCGACAAAAGGGACCTTAGCTATTATACGCAACAGTCATTTCTTGGACGCTTTTGCGATAACTTAGTCCGTTTATTTGAATTCAGCGGCAAACGCATTACAGAAGATGCTCGAAAATATTTCAAAAAAACCAACTAACCTTGAAAAGTAACTTTTTCTTAATAATAATGTTAGGAATATAAAACCTAGCTGGCCTGATGGCCCATCTTGAGCAGTGAAATAATATGCTTTCATTTATACAGACGGAGAGATAATAAGAAAGATATTGACAAAAGACTGTGTTGTTCATATCAGCGAGCGACTGCATTGAAACAAAAAATGTCACTGTTGACTCCGTTTTATGGTTGAGTACAGTTTATACTGGTGAAGAGGTAGCTTAAAACGCGAATGGTTAAAATGAACGAATGTCAACAATATTCTTCAAACGAACTTCAACAAGTAGTGTTGAACTGGGTGAACTGGGCAAGTACTGGCAGTACATAAGTCGGTGATGACTGTACATAGATTTTATTCAGATTGACACATACGGAGTGGACAAGACTAACATCGTCACAGGCGCAAAGATCATACATCAGCATAATGGTAATTACTTTTAAAGTTCCTGAAGATTCTCTACCAATAAAGTCCTCTGACTCAAGTGACTAAGGATCACAAAACTGTTACCGTATAATATTCTTCTCATTCAAGTCCATTGACCTTCCTTCAAGGACGTCTATCATGGTAACGTATTCATACTCCAGGATAAAATCTTCCATATCATACTTCACAATCCCATACGTTCTCCAAAACATAACGTTAGATAGCATATAGTTTCAAAAAAAGTCATACACAATAATACGAACAGGTTAGAGATTCCAGTTGACTAACCTCTCCCATTCTATGCCACGCTTCTGGCATTGTTGAATGTACGGCATATAAAATATGAAGCATACGAATAAATAAACTGGTTTACACGTAGGTATTATTCCTCTACGGTAATCTAATATGACCACCGACTCCGTCTGTCCATTCTAGGAAATTACATGCTAAGATGACTTCCCGCTAGACTACAACTGGGAGCGGCCTGATACTTTAGTTTACGGCAATAAATATACAAATATAACCGGGGCGACACTTACATGATCCTTCCATCATTGGCTTCGTCAAGAATACCAATTGAATCAATATAACATACTGGCTTATACAAAACTGCCAGACAATTCCAATAATATATATATCTCGGACATAACAAAGTCCGCACTGCCCCGTTCAAAACATGACGTCACAATCCCCAAACTAGGTTACCCGTGCGTCCAAAGCAACTCACACTGCATTGTGCACGTCAGTGCGTGAATCAATCGAACGCTCAAATAATAAAATATATAAAGACTGGTGCGTACATTTGGCAGGACCGAAGACTACCCCCTTAGGTAATAAATGTACGTAACAGCTCCCTTATCACCTCCCCTTAAAAAAATTAATTCTATTAATTTTTTTGAACTTAATACCCGAGAGAGGTGAGTCAAAACTTCAACAAGATATGAAATGCATAAAGTTATACCATATTAAGAAAAGAATATTAAAAGAAATCAATATAACTAAATGATAGTATGCATTAAAGCACACATCCACAAACGACCTACTTTGGAACGATGTGGTAAAACAAGTTTGAAAATGAAAAATGAAAAAAAACCATTAAAAAAAAAAAAAAAAGATGATAATAAAATTCAACTAAGTTTTCAACAAAATTTGAAACATATGATTTCAAAAATGAAAATGAACAGCAACACTGATGATGATCAATGACAAGAGAATCAATGAAACAGAAAAATTGAAAATACAATGTGCAAAAATGAAGCAATGCAAAATTAAACACTTTAAGAATCAACACACTTAATGTTTTCTAACACTAGTACGGTTGACTAGTGATCTAACAGTGAGATATCATAACTAAGACCCGTGAATGCAGGTGTTACGTGACAACTAAGAAAGTTAGTATGTGTGTGATCCATAATCAATTAAATAGATTAAATTGAATTAATCTAATTTATATATTCCTTAATTACTAACAAATAACCAGTTACTAATATATTCTAAATAATTACAATATCACTATCAATATGTCAATGTTCAGTTTCGACTAGTTAGTAATCGACGAGACAATGTTCTCAATGTTCCATACACGATAAAATATTTGCTCAAACACGATATGTAGTGTAATATGTTCCATAGGAATAACAAATGTATATTTGTCGCTCTTAACAATGTTGCCATATTAATAAAAAGTTACTGTAGTACCAATGTTCTCGTTCTAATAAAACGTTAATATAGTATCAATAACAATGTACAAAGTTATTCATGTTATCGGTGAGGATGTTCCAACATCTGGAAGTGGTTTAGTTTCGACACGTTCACTTGGGCATCTTGATAGACAGTCTGCGAACACATTCTGCACTCCAGGAATAGCTCGTATCTCAAAATGGAACGGTTGAAGTGCTATAGCGTAACGCGCTGACTTTGATGACTTAACGTTCCCTGTATTCAGTGCGGTAAGAGCTTTCTGGTCAGACTCCACCACAAAGTGTGATCCTAGGAGGTAACGTTCCAGTTTTGTGATTGCCCAGACAAGAGCAAGGAGCTCTTTATCCAGAACGGAATATTTCGTCTCGCTCGGCGTGAGCTTTCTGGATACGTACATAACCGGAAATAAGGTGCCGTTATATTCCTGCATCAAAACTGCAGCAATAGCGTAAGAACTTGCATCACTGCGGAGAATGAAGGTGAGATTTTTGTCAGGCAACCTCAAAAAAGGTGCATTTGAAAAAAATTGTTTTATATAGTCTAACGCCGTTTGGTGATCCTGCGACCACTTTATTACATTAGATGTGCCTTTCTTCAGTAGAGACGAAAAAGGTGCAGTTATAGTAGACAAATGAGGGATGAATTTTGAATAGAACTGTATTAGTCCTAAAAGCGACCTAACTTGTTTTTTTGTCTTAGGTGCTGAGATGTTTAAAATTTTAGAGACGTTACTGTCTTCTGTATACATGAAACCATGACCTATGCGGTGACCCAGAAATGAGATGTCATGAAAACCGACAAAAGCCTTTGAAGGTTTCGCTGTTAAGTTATAATCCCGTAAGGTAGAAAGTAAAGATTTTAAACCCTGAATATGTTCATCCCAAGAGTCACTGAAAAGACAGATGTCATCTATATAAGTAATGACATCGGGACGATGAGACAATATGCGGCGCATCATGCGTACAAAGGTAGCTGGCGCATTCATTAACCCGAATGGCATAAAATTCCATTGAAAAAGACCCCGTGGTGTCGAGAAAGCGGTGAATGGCTTTGCTTTAGGAGTGAGTGGCACTTGCCAATATCCCTTTGAAAGGTCAAATTTCGAAAAGAATGTAGCATGAGATAATCTCTCCAATAAGTCATCTAAAAGAGGTAATGGTTCCGCATCGAATTTTGTAACTTTGTTTAATTTCCTGTAATCTACGCAAAGACGTATATTGTTGTCTTTCTTCCTAATGATTACCATGGAAGAAGAATATGGTGATGAAGATGGTTCAATTATATTTAATTGGAGCATCTCATCCAATTCCTTATCAACCTTATCACGAAAGTGTAAAGGAATAGGATATGGGCGAACTCGAATAGGCGTATCGTCAGTCAGAATAATGTCATGTTGGATGACTGACGTATGACCTGGGATGTCAGTGAGGACATCCTCATACGAGTGTAGAATATTAGAGACTTGCTGACGTTGATCAGCCGAAAGAGTAGATGAGATCGTAACATCATTCCATTTCTCAGTGGAATGGAGTGGTACAACTGGTATTGGTAGTTGTACATCATCGAAAGAAGATTCTTCTTCTTGGATGACTGACAAACTAGAATAGTGTTGAATAGGAGGTGTAGGATCGTCAGTTGCCTGAAACACTGACTGTAGATAATCAGGACGTGAGTAATACTCCTTCAACATGTTAATGTGGAAGGTTTTATGTTTACCATTAACATCAACGATGTAGTCGACATCGGATATTCTTGAGATGATCCTGAAAGGACCTCTCCAGGTAATTAAAAGACGATTGTTATGCGCAGGTAGTAAGACAAAAGCTTCATCACCAGGATAAGCTGGCGAAGACGTCTATACTTGTTTGCAAATAGACGAGCTTTTTCTTTGGCTTGTTCGGATGATGCAGTAGCTAGTCTACAAGCATCTATGATTCTCTTTCTCAGAGAGATCACATACTCATAAGAGGATTGAGTTTCCTCTTCAATATTCTCATCAACCAATAAGTCGTGGGTTAATGACATCGGACCGCGTGGTTGCATGCCAAAAACAAGCTGGAATGGAGAAAACCCCGTTGCTTGATTTTGTACTTCGCGATACGCAAAGAGACAAGCGGGTAGGACCCGATCCCAGTCTTGGGGATGGTCTTGAGTCATCTTACCCAACAACTGCTTGAGTGTCCTATTGAGACGCTCAATTAACCCATTTGACATCGGATGATAAATAGAACTAAGAGATCTGTCTATACCTAATGTCTTCATAACTTGAGACATGGATTCAGAAATGAACTGAACCCCATGATCCGACAAGATTTTCCGTGGAAAACCAATGCGTGAGAAGATTAACATCAATGCCTCTGCTACACTGGCAGATGAAGTGTTCTTGAGAGGGATGGCCTCAGGCCAACGAGTGCACATATCAATGCACGTAAGGATATGCGTATGCCCTCTAGCAGATGGAAGCATCGGACCAATAATGTCAATGGCCATTTTATCAAATGGTCTAATCGGGATGTCCGCAGCTTGAATAGGAGCCGCATGAAATGGACCCCGTACCTTAACTTCCTGACATATCAAACAGGACCGACAATAGAGAGTGATGTCCCTATGGACGCCTGGCCAGTAGAATGCCGAAAGCACTCTGGATTTGGTACGCGAAAAAACCCATATGGCCCGCACATTGCGAGTCATGCGCATGTCGTAATATACGAGATCTCATAGAGGATGGGACTAAGATCTGATAACATAAGGATGAATCCTTTTCCCGTATTACTCTCACCAAAATCCCATTTTTAAGTATAAAGTCATGTCTAGATTTTGCAAGTTTGTTGCTTGTATTCTTTTTGTTAACATACTGAAAAAATTTTTTTAATGAATCATCATTCTTTTGCAATGTTGCAAACAACTCCCGTGAAATAGGAGCATCATCATCACAAGTGGTATGAACTGTAGGTTCAATAGGTGTATCATGCGACATATTAGTAGCTTGCGCTCTAGTCACTACTGCATTTGCAGTTTGAATATGTCGCTCTTCCCATTCAGCTATTTGCTGCGGTGTACACTCTTTAATACCATGTATGCGACCAAGTATTACATCACATATTGGATTTGGAAGAAGACATGCTTGGATCTTTCCTGAAAAAAATGGTGTATTAAGATCAATAATAGCAGTGGGAAATGTTTCGACGGTGCCGCCGAAAGTCACACACTTGACAACCCGGCCCGTGGCACAACTTGGGTTGATCAGCGAGGTCCGGACGCCCACAGTGCTACAACCTGAGTCAAATAGGAGAGAGCATGAAATGTTGTTGACAAATCCCTTGTTAAACTTAAGAGAGCCCTGTCCCTGGTGTACTGACGCAGCAGTGGCCGTACAGACTGCAGGTAGACTAGGCAAGGTATGTCCGCAACGCAGCGTCGTGATCGCCTTAGGCTGGAAAAGAGTCGAGCATTCTGGACAGTCTTTCACCTGGGTACAATCAAGAGAACAAGACATAGCATTGTGAGTTTCAGCTACTTTACCCTGTTCAATGTTAGCCTGTGTATCAATTAAAGAGACATTAGAATGTCTACCCGTATTACTCGACGATCTTTCTCTGCGACGCGATCGATTTTGATTATTTGCATTAAAATTGCCATAATTGTCTTTTCTACTAGAGTTAAAATTTGGATGAGTCCGATAGTTTGTATAATTAAAGTTATGCTGTTCTTTAAAATTTTTATTCCAAGAACCTTGTCTGTTTTGCGGACCCTGAGATTTTGATCTCCAGTTTTGTTTATTATAATGTCCTTGATTATTTTTAAAATTATTGTTACCAAAATCTTGCGATCTGTGAGTTTGGTTCCAAGAAACATTAAATGGAGCAGATTGTTGAAATTGCTTCCCTTTGTAAAAGTTATCATTGTTAAAATTGTAATTATTTCCCTTATTGACATACCTGTCAGCACTAAAGGAACGATTTCGTGAAAAATTGTTTTGTTGTGCTGCAAAAGCAACAGGCAATTCATTCTTAATCTGTGCGTTACTTAGATCCATGTTTGGGTGAGCAGTACAAAAATTTTTTGCATGTTCTTCTAAGTCTTTTATTGATAAAGGTTTCCGTTCTTACAAAAATGCGAGAAATGTAGGATTTACAGACGATAGTACCTCATCGCGCATCAGTAAATCGAAGAGACCTTCATATGACTTTTCAATTTTGGATAATTCAATCCATCTTTCTAGTGTTAGTCGTATTTGTGACAGAAAATCATTGAAATTTCTGCTAGATTGGGGTAGTAATGTATGAAATCTTAAACGATATTCGTCTTCTGTCATTTGGAATTTTTGCAGAAGTGCTGCTCTAAGAGCATTATAGTCATTTTTCTCACCAATGCTGGTGGTATGATAAACTGCTAATGCATCCCCTGTAAGTAATCTGGATAAATATGTACAGTATAGCGCTTTATCCACGTTATAAGATCCACAAGTGGCCTCAAACCTATCTAGGAAGAATATTACGTCATCAGACGGGGGATTAAATTTTGGTAATTTAAGGTGAATTTCCTTAAAATAATCATGTCTGGATGGAGTTTGGCTTTCAAAAGTTCTCTGAGAATTAGCTTCCTGAGTAAACCTAATTCTCTCATATTCTGACTCTGCTAATTTCAGTTCATGCTGTCGTTTTTTTTCATTCTCTTCCATCTCAAGCTGAAGTCGTTTTACATTTTGTTCAGCTATTAATCTCCTCTCTTCCATTTCTTTTTGTTTAACTTCCAATTCCTTTTTTTTATTTTTTCCATTTCTTTTTGTTTAACTTCCATTTCAATTTTAAGTCTTTCTTCAGACTCCTTTTGCTTCTGTTCTGCTTCTCGCTGAATCGTTTCTCTTCTAATTCAGCGGCTAATCTCATTTTTTTCTCCTCTTCCTCAGCTATAAATTTCCTCTTCTTTTCATGTTCCTCAGCATCAATCCGTTTTTGATCTGCCTCAAATTTCATCTTCTTCTCTTGTTCCTCAGCCTCAAATTTCATCTTCTTCTTTTGTTCCTCAGCCTCAATCCGTTTTTGATCTGCCTCAAATTGAAGTTTTTCTAGTCTTAAAGTTTCTAACTTTCTCTGTTCGGCTTCTATTTCTTGAGCTTTTCTATATTCTGCAAGTGCAAATGTTTTTGCTTCATCAGGAGCCATCTGAAGAGCTTTTGCTTGCTTAATGAAATAATCTAGTGAATACATTATGCTTTATAAGTAGTCACAATACTCTTGATTTATAAAAATGATAATTAATCAATATAAATTAATTAACCTTGTTACTATAACAAGTGTTCTTCGTTCCTGTCCTTAGAACGGTATAATGTTATCATATAATTATTAAATATGTTATTAATCAATAAATTTATGTAATCAAATGTCATGAAATGAACAACGTGACAAACAATAGAAACAATACCGACAAGACACGATAATCAAAGACGATAGAAAACAGTCGCAGAAATCCAATAAAAATAAAAATGTGAAACTAAAAATAGAATGTCGTAAAGAGTTACGATGATAACTGCGATCAAATAATCAACAAGACAATAGACAACACAGTGTAAAAACATAGGTTTTGTAAAAAACTGAACGACAGGAAAGGTGAGATGGACGCAAAATACAAACAAAATTCATCATAAAACTAAATTACGAATAAAAATAACTGCGAAAACAACAAGTAAACGTGACGAAACAGCTAAACAGATACTATTATAAGAAGCAACTAGCGATCGGAACTTCGGCAAGGTTTCTAGCCTTGTACCGGAATTATCGCTCAATTGAAACTTACAAGTTGAGCCCTACAGAACGTCTGACGAAGAGCCCGAATTGGCTTCGAGATGGATCTCGTTCGTCAGATCAACCTCCCTACCTCCCACGACAAATGAACAACATATAACATATAACAAGGAAAATATAAATATGGACATAATTATTTAAGGCACAGCTAAACGTAATAAAGGGTACAACGACAACACGTTATACTCATCTCGCGTGCAGGAAAAAAAAAACCAATGTGCCTCGTCTCCGTGTATGTACGTGTGAGGATAAAATACTTCGTTCTGAGTTATTAGACCACAGCTTGCACGTAATAGTGACAAAGAGATGATCCCAAGATGTTGTCGCCTTGAAAGTTCAGATCTTCAGATGATCCCAAGATGTTGTCGCCTTGAAAGTTCAGATCTTCCATTAATGATAATTGTATTGGGTACGTTTCCTGTAAAATTCTTGATTTCAAAACCAGACTGGCACACCAATTACTGTTGACTCCGTTTTATGGTTGAGTACAGTTTATACTGGTGAAGAGGTAGCTTAAAAACGCGAATGGTTAAAATGAACGAATGTCAACAATATTCTTCAAACGAACTTCAACAAGTAGTGTTGAACTGGGTGAACTGGGCAAGTACTGGCAGTACATAAGTCGGTGATGACTGTACATAGATTTTATTCAGATTGACACATACGGAGTGGACAAGACTAACATCGTCACAGGCGCAAAGATCATACATCAGCATAATGGTAATTACTTTTAAAGTTCCTGAAGATTCTCTACCAATAAAGTCCTCTGACTCAAGTGACTAAGGATCACAAAACTGTTACCGTATAATATTCTTCTCATTCAAGTCCATTGACCTTCCTTCAAGGACGTCTATCATGGTAACGTATTCATACTCCAGGATAAAATCTTCCATATCATACTTCACAATCCCATACGTTCTCCAAAACATAACGTTAGATAGCATATAGTTTCAAACAAAGTCATACACAATAATACGAACAGGTTAGAGATTCCAGTTGACTAACCTCTCCCATTCTATGCCACGCTTCTGGCATTGTTGAATGTACGGCATATAAAATATGAAGCATACGAATAAATAAACTGGTTTACACGTAGGTATTATTCCTCTACGGTAATTTAATATGACCACCGACTCCGTCTGTCCATTCTAGGAAATTACATGCTAAGATGACTTCCCGCTAGACTACAACTGGGAGCGGCCTGATACTTTAGTTTACGGCAATAAATATACAAATATAACCGGGGCGACACTTACATGATCCTTCCATCATTGGCTTCGTCAAGAATACCAATTGAATCAATATAACATACTGGCTTATAAAAAACTGCCAGACAATTCCAATAATATATATCTCTCGGACATAACAAAGTCCGCACTGCCCCGTTCAAAACATGACGTCACAATCCCCAAACTAGGTTACCCGATCGTCCAAAGCAACTCACACTGCATTGTGCACGTCAGTGCGTGAATCAATCGAACGCTCAAATAATAAAATATATAAAGACTGGTGCGTACATTTGGCAGGACCGAAGACTACCCCCTTAGGTAATAAATGTACGTAACAGTCACTAATTTTCAAAAATGCGGCCTTGAGACTGAAGTGCTAAAATCCAGTTGGAATGAAAGAGAGGGAACGTGGTGGAGAATTGTGGCTAAAAATAACTTTAAAGGCAAAATTGTGTAGGGGACGGCAGAGTTGGTTCAAAAAACAAGTGTGTTTTTTGTGTGAAACGCAAGTAGAGACAGACGGACCAACAGACAATAATACATACTTGACTGAGGTATGACTGAATTGACTTTTGGGTAGGAGGTTTGAATTTGAAAAGGGGGAAAGGCAATGATTGACCATAGATGATCATATTATCGGCGCTCAGACGCGCATTTTTGCCATTCAACATCAACTGTCCAGTAGTAGACACAGAAATTCTTCAGTGGTGTATTTCCCCAAAAGCTAATTGCAATATTTAGAGGGACGCCATACTAGAGCCAGCAGCTCAGCTGAGTTTTGCTAGCATATAACTGTGTTATCTATTCATAATTCTGGTAAGACTGAAAGTATTTCTTTGTATATTTTAATATTGTTTAATGTTTCGAGTGATTTGATACTGCCATATCAAAATCTATCCCTTACAACAAGTAAGGATTCGCTCTAGACCCCCCGCCCCAGTTCAGGGTCTAGAGACAAACAAAATACATAAACTCCAGCAAGGATTATGAAGGGCGGATCAAGTGTTGAGATCAGTGGAACATATCACCTATCCTATTCAATGGCAGGAAGCTAATGAACATATTTCAGAATATGTAGTCTGGGGAACTTATCCTATGTGAAACCAACTTGGTAAGATGTGCTGTATGGTCAGAGAGATCTGACCCCGTCTATGTGGTGTTGTTGTGTAGTGTTGAGTGTAGAAGTGGCTCAGGAGGTAGAGTTCTGACACATGACCAAATACTTTTATTTCAGAACTGTGAGTTTTTATTTGGCACCAAAGTGGTGTCAAATGCTATGTTGAAAATACAAGAGTGGACCCGTGCAGTCTAATATTTTGGCAGAGCAGCCTTATATTGCCCCAAGCACGGAGAGGTGGGGCCACCAGATTCCAGCACCAGAACTACTCATTCAAGATACGTGAGCGTCTGGCCTGCTGGACATTCACCAACTTATTTTCTAACACACCCAACTATATTCCCATCAATAAATGGACAATGTTTAGTAGCCATAGACAGGGAGTGATGAGGCCACCCCAACAGCACATCCATTAATCGTTCTCCCAGATAAATTACAACTATAAACAGTAGTAATATTAACTAGTCTTGTAAAATACATATGTACACACCTTTCATTTATTATGCCATATATTCATGCAGTTTATTCATAATTTCAAAACCTTTCATATGTTCTGACCAAAATAAAACCTTGGTTCAGAACAAATAAACTTAAAGAAAATTTACTATCAAAATTTTACACAGCTTGAGTTAGTTCAGTGTGTGTTATAACATTTTATTAATATTATTAGACTTATTAAATATCTGTGTGTGTGTATGTAAACTACCACAACACATTACATATCAGTACCCTAGAATTTTAACGTAGCCACATTCATTAGTAAAAAAAAAATATGTGTGAGGTCGTAAGTGGTAGCAAGAAGGGCCTTCTGTAAATTCACAGCTACATTTATCTCAGGAGCCTTCACAGCTGACCTCATGCATCACACTAGGTAATATCACAACCATACAGCACCATCAAATCCACTACATATATTGGGGTCTCTTGTCCAGGGATAATTAGCTTAACAGTAATATTAGGATCTCCTGGTGGGAGAATTAAATTAGGGGAACAAATTATAAAAATTAAAAGTGTCCCTTAAAATTAAAAGTGAAAATAAAAGTTGGTGAATCTTCACAGCCAGTGGTAATTAATTAGTTAACTGGCTAATTAGAATTACTTTAGACTATAGTAATTAGAATTACTTTAGTGGTTGGAAATTTTATCTTGCTCATTGCTAAATTGTCTAAAAAGTATGGCGGAGCTAGCCAAATTCAGATCAGCTGCTGTGCTAACGGCAAAGGATATGGGAATGGATGGTCAGGTTTTAATTCAATATGTAACGGCTGAATGTGATAAGTATATTGAACGGGAAGAAAGAAGATTAGAAAAAGAGGCCGAAAGAAAATTAGAGTCTGAAAGATTAGCTGAAGAGAAGAGGCTACAAATTGAGGCTGAGACTAAGAGGTTACAAATTGAGGCTGACAAAGAGGCTAAAGCATTAGAGGCAGCAGAAAAAAAAAGGGAGCAGAAGAAAAAAAAGGCCGAAATAGAGAGGCAGAAGATAGAAGGTTGCAAAGGGAGCACGAATTACGACTAAGGGAGCTGGAGCTACAAGGCCAGGCTCCTGAAAATGGTGCCAGCCCTTTTGCCTCAGATGCTACGCCCAGTCTGGGAGCCTCAACATCAGCTATGGGGTTTCATTTAGACCATTTTGTTGAGAAAGACGATGACATAGAGGGGTACCTCGGACGTTTTGAGTTATTAGCTACTACATATGGGTTAGAGAGAGAGAGAGGTGGAGTTTAAAGTTATCACAGGGACTGAGAGGTACTTCTTATGAAGTCTTCGCAAAAATGAACAGAGAAGACCAAGACAATTATGACATGTTAAAACAGGCTTTGTTATTAAGGTACGAAAAAAATGGTGAATTTTATCGTAAGAAATTTAGAAATGCCAAACTGTTGTCTGGGGAGACATACCACCAATTCTCTGCCAGACTGGAAACCTATTTGGAGAAATGGACGGCTCTGGGGAAGACCCAAGATCTTAAGGAGATGATCATGATAGAGCAATTGAGAGGTCCATGGCTCCAGACATGAGAAAATTTCTCATGGAACAAGGTGCAGAGAAGTTGGGGGAGGTTTTAAATGTCGCTGAGAGGTATCAGGCAGCCCAGGCAGAGGTAAGTGGTGCTAAAAAGAAGCACATAGACAATTTTAAAGCTCCACAGCAATTTAATAAATTTGATAATAGAGAACAGGGAAATAAAGGTAGGACAAACTTTGAACGGCCAAGAAATGACTATCGAGACAGAAACTCACAGTTCAATGACCAAAAATCCAATGAAAGAAAACCGTTTAACCAAGGAAAAAGATGGTGTAAATGGTGCAAGAAAGATAACCATAACACCGAATTTTGTAGAAGGAAACCTTCAAACATTGCTGCAATGAAGTCGGGGACTCAAAGATTAAAGGTTAATCCTAATGGACAGCAGGAACCTTATCACCCCCCAGTTTGTGAGGATGTTATTTGTAATGGGGTCACCATAAGGTGCCTTTATGATACAGGTTTGGATTATGATTCAGTTGTGAAGTCTAGCCTAGTGGACCCAAGTCAGTATACCACAGAAACAGTGGAAATACAAGGGGCAACTAAGGACATACCACTCATGACACTTCCCATCGCAAGGATAACGGTGAAAACTCGCTATGTGGAAGGAGAAATAAGAGCAGCAGTGATAGATGAACCAATCTACCCTCTGATATTGGGGTGTAGATACGTCTTCTTGGGGAATCCCGAGAAACCTGTGATCATGGCGACAGTGCAGACCAGGTCACAGAAGAAGGAGGAAGAAGGTGAACCTATAAATGCTCATCCAGAGGAGATGAGGAAGGCGCAGGCTGAGGATAGGACACTCAAGCCATGTTTTAAAAAATTGCCCAAATGCCACACACCTCCGAGCAAGGGGGAATATTTTATGAAGAACAAACTATTATACAGGAAGGCCGGAACTGGAACAAATGGTCACAACCAGCTGGTTCTTCCCACTTCATATAGGGATAAAGTGATGGAACTCGGGCATGCGATTCCCTTCAGTGGTCACATGGGGATCAGCGCCACAGGACAGCGTATAGCTTGTCATTACTTCTGGCCAGGGATAACGGAAGATATAAAAAGATATGTCAAATCCTGCCCAGAATGTCAAAGGGTAGCTCCAAAGCACTGGACTGCTCCTGCAACTCTAGGGGAAATGCCCATAGTGGGAACACCTTTTGAGAGGGTTGCAGTGGATATTTTGGGACCTCTCACTCGGACCAAGAGGAGGAACAGTTACATCCTTACTCTGGTGGACACTTGTTCTATGTGGGGAGAGGCGGTAGCCCTGCCATCAATTGATTCAAAACATGTAGCAGAGGCACTACTTACAATATTCACCCGATTAGGATTCCCGCATCAAATCTTGACGGATAATGGCTCTCAGTTCAAGGGGAAACTAACGGAAGAAGTTTTTAAGCTATTTCAAGCCAGACACTTTCATTGTAGTCCGTACCATCCGCAAGGGAACGGCCAGGTAGAGAGTTTCAATGGGACTCTCATTTCTATCCTGAGAAAGCTGGCACACGAAAAACCGGATCTGTGGGATCAATTCCTGCCCGCCGCATTGTTTGCGTATCGGGAGGTACCACATAGTTCAACCGGGATGGCTCCCGCAACTCTGCTATTTGGGAGGCCAATAAAAGGTCCATTAGAAGCACTATTAAGGACCTGGACAGATGAGAAGGCGGAAGAGACTGTTACCTCATCTTATCAATACGTGAACGAACTGACCACTCGTTTGAAAGCTGGATGGAAACTGGCAAATGATAATTTGAAACAAGCCAGGAAGAAACATGCAGCATATTTTAATAGGAAGGCAAAGGACAGAGAACTAGGTGTGGGAGAGAAGGTGCTGCTTCTACTACCCGGCAGCCAGAATAAATTACAAATTGGATGGCAAGGTCCATATACGGTTCTAGAGAAGGTGTCTAGAACAAACTATAAAATTGACAAAAAGGGGAAGGAGAAAGTTTATCATGTAAACCTGTTAAAGAAGTATCTGGACAGACCACTCCAGGAAAGCACCCCCTTACTGACCTTGGCTATCGCAACTCAAATGCAAAAGGAACCACTCACCTCACATGAATACCCATTACATCCTTGTGAAACAGCAGCACAGGTAAAAGTCAGTAAGCACCTGACTAAAAATCAGAGGGAGAGAGTTCAACAGGTTCTGGAGGAACATACAGATGTATTAACAGATAAACCAGGCCATACAAATTTGCTACAGTATGACATGAAACTGGTAGACTCAAACCCAATCTGTATGAGAGCCTATTCTATTCCGTTCGCGAAGGAGAAGGCATTGAAGGAAGAAATAGATTATTTGTTGAAGGAGGGGATTATTTCACACAGTGAATCATCTTTTAGCTCCAGTGTCGTTTTGTTGAGAAAACCGTCTGGGGAACACAGACTGTGCATAGATTACAGGAAACTGAATGCTGTCACAGAAGGACAAGTGGATCCATTACCAGACACAAAACAGTTATTTGCCAGATTAAACAAGGCAAAATACTTTTCAAAGGTGGATCTTAGTAAAGGCTATTACCAGATTCCAGTGAAGCCTGAAGTGAGACCTTATTTAGCATTTAGCACATCGGAAGGACATTATGAATTCAACATGCTACCATTCGGACTGAAAAATGCTCCGAGTGTATTTTCAAGGATGATGCGTAAATTGTTGGATCCCCTGAATAACCCATGTATCACGAATTTCATGGATGATATTCTCGTCGCCACAGAGACATTTGAAGAACACATTGACGCTCTAAAAAATGTTATTTAATAGGCTTAGGGAGGCGAACTTAACTGCTAGGCCAACAAAATGTTGTATTGGATGCAAAGAGTTGGAATTCTTGGGACACACTGTATATCAGGGTAACATGACCCCTGATCCCAAGAACGTGGAAAAACTGCAGAGAGCACCTAGACCACAAACAAAAAAGGACGTGCGATCTTTCGTGTCGTTATGCGGATTTTATCAAAAATACATCAAAGATTTTAACTCTATTTGTGCTCCTCTGACTGATCTGACTCGCAAGGGACTCCCAGATAAAATTATTTGGACTGCGCAAAGTGAATTAGCGTTCCAAGAGTTAAAGGAAAAACTCACTAGCAAGCCTATTCTCAAACTGCCTGATTTGACACAGGACTTTGTCGTAAGAACAGATGCAAGTAATGTAGGACTCGGGGCGGCTTTGTTGCAAAGATCATCTTCACCTGATGGGGAACTGAACCCAGTCGCTTATGCAAGCCGCAAATTGAATAAGGCGGAACAAGGATATTCCACAAGCGAAAAAGAATGTTTAGCGTTAATCTGGGCAATAAAGAAGTTTCAAATCTATCTGTATGGTAGGACTTTTGTGGTCCAGACGGATCATCAGCCCCTCGTATTCTTATCTCAGGCTAAGCATGAAAACGCAAGATTGCTGAGGTGGTCTTTATTGCTTCAACCTTATCAGTTTAGTATCCAATATATCCCAGGCAAATTGAATGTCGGTGCAGATTTCCTCAGTCGGCACCCCTGTGATCAAAATTAGAGTAGTGGCAGGCGTGAGGAGTAATTTTATCTATGTGTATCACTGGTTTTGGAACTTGCCGTAGGCATGTTTTCAAGTGGGGAGATGTGTGATAAAATTAACCGTGATGCAACGTTAAAATATCTCCAAAGATAAAATGTAGGGATAAAAATAATGCGTAAGCTACTAGAAGACATGATCGCCCACGCCGCGGGTCACCACCCGCCATGGAAACTAACTTGTTAGACGTGAAGGCAAAACGTTTACCCTTGGGACGGGATGAGAACGGAGATCAAAAGGAAAAAATATGACTGAACACGTGCTTGAAACTAGCAAGGCTAAAAAGACGCAATTGGTGGGGAAAGGAAAAAAATTCACGTCCCCAAGTTGACACAAGGTAAGGAAATCGACAAAAGGGACCTTAGCTATTATACGCAACAGTCATTTCTTGGACGCTTTTGCGATAACTTAGTCCGTTTATTTGAATTCAGCGGCAAACGCATTACAGAAGATGCTCGAAAATATTTAAAAAAAAACCAACTAACCTTGAAAAGTAACTTTTTCTTAATAATAATGTTAGGAATATAAAACCTAGCTGGCCTGATGGCCCATCTTGAGCAGTGAAATAATATGCTTTCATTTATACAGACGGATAGATAATAAGAAAGATATTGACAAAAGACTGTGTTGTTCATATCAGCGAGCGACTGCATTGAAACAAAAAATGTCACTAATTTTCAAAAATGGGGCCTTGAGACTGAAGTGCTAAAATCCAGTTGGAATGAAAGAGAGGGAACGTGGTGGAGAATTGTGGCTAAAAATAACTTTAAAGGCAAAATTGTGTAGGGGACGGCAGAGTTGGTTCAAAAAACAAGTGTGTTTTTTGTGTGAAACGCAAGTAGAGACAGACGGACCAACAGACAATAATACATACTTGACTGAGGTATGACTGAATTGACTTTTGGGTAGGAGGTTTGAATTTGAAAAGGGGGAAAGGCGGTGATTGGCCATAGATGATCATATTATCGGCGCTCAGACGCGCATTTTTGCCATTCAACATCAACTGTCCAGTAGTAGACACAGAAATTCTTCAGTGGTGTATTTCCCCAAAAGCTAATTGCAATATTTAGAGGGACGCCATACTAGAGCCAGCAGCTCAGCTGAGTTTTGCTAGCATATAACTGTGTTCTCTATTCATAATTCTGGTAAGACTGAAAGTATTTCTTTGTATATTTTAATAATGTTTAATGTTTCGAGTGAATTGATACTGCCATATCAAAATCTATCCCTTACAACAAGTAAGGATTCGCTCTAGACCCCCCGCCCCAGTTCAGGGTCTAGAGACAAACAAAATACATAAACTCCAGCAAGGATTATGAAGGGCGGATCAAGTGTTGAGATCAGTGGAACATATCACCTATCCTATTCAATGGCAGGAAGCTAATGAACATATTTCAGAATATGTAGTCTGGGGGAACTTATCCTATGTGAAACCAACTTGGTAAGATGTGCTGTATGGTCAGAGAGATCTGACCCCGTCTATGTGGTGTTGTTGTGTAGTGTTGAGTGTAGAAGTGGCTCAGGAGGTAGAGTTCTGACACATGACCAAATACTTTTATTTCAGAACTGTGAGTTTTTATTTGGCACCAAAGTGGTGTCAAATGCTATGTTGAAAATACAAGAGTGGACCCGTGCAGTCTAATATTTTGGCAGAGCAGCCTTATATTGCCCCCAAGCACGGAGAGGTGGGGCCACCAGATTCCAGCACCAGAACTACTCAGTCAAGATACGTGAGCGTCTGGCCTGCTGGACATTCACCAACTTATTTTCTAACACACCAACTATATTCCCATCAATAAAGGGACAATGTTTAGTAGCCATAGACAGGGAGTGATGAGGCCACCCCAACAGCACATCCATTAATTGTTCTCCCAGATAAATTACAACTATAAACAGTAGTAATATTAACTAGTCTTGTAAAATACATATGTACACACCTTTCATTTATTATGCCATATATTCATGCATTTTATATCATAATTTCAAAACCTTTCATATGTTCTGACCAAAATAAAACCTTGGTTCAAAACAAATAAACTTAAAGAAAATTTACTATCAAAATTTTACACAGCTTGAGTTAGTTCAGTGTGTTATAACATTTTATTAATATTATTAGACTTATTAAATATATGTGTGTGTGTATGTAAACTACCACAACACATTACATATCAGTACCCTAGAATTTTAACGTAGCCACATTCATTAGTAAAAAAAGATATGTGTGAGGTCGTAAGTGGTAGCAAGAAGGGCCTTCTGTAAATTCACAGCTACATTTATCTCAGGAGCCTTCACAGCTGACCTCATGCATCACACTAGGTAATATCACAACCATACAGTACCATCAAATCCACTACAGATGGTAAACCTAATATCCTTTCTAACACTATCAAGACTTTAGAATGTTGGAGAATAATATATTTACTTACAAGTCCTAGGCGTGTTCTTGCATTAAACAGTATTTCTCAATAGCTTGTCCTCTCTCGGCGACCGGCGACCAGAATTAATAAAGAATTTTACACTGCCGCGCTAGCCTGGACGATTCTCTTCTCTGATTGGCTGCTATCCGTATCGGCACAACTAAGGTAGCTATTTTTAGATGTAAACAAAGATGGCTGCCACAAAACGACAAAATGGCGGTGGAAAAACAGGCGAGATGACTATGGCACTGTCACAGTAGGGAAGCGAAGTGTGGGAGACTTCACTATACTAGATCTAGCATAAAAAGGTGGGCTGACCAGCTCCCATCATCGCTGCCTTTTCCTTCCATTTGAGCAAAGTCAACCACAGTAAAAAAAATGAGCAAAACTCTTGTTTGTGTTGTTTGTCAACCAACACTTTTAATATTGGTAGAGTTCTTGAAAGCGATACCCACACATGATGTTCAGGTTCCATTCTGTATCCTTCTTTAGATTTGTTTAAGAACAGGATTCGTCAGTCTCTTTCTAATCCACAACATCTTTTTGTTTCACTAACACTACTACTTTTATTAGTATCCTCGTGCAGGACGTCTTATTTACTATATTTTCCACCTACACACCGCTATAATTATTGGCATTGCCTTATGTGTTAAGTGTAACTAATTATTCAATATTGGTGTCTCTGTTTATTAGGATAAGAGACCTGGCCGAAACTAATAATGCCATCTGCTTTACCCTAATTCTTTCATATTATAATAATCAGGCTAGACATAGCTCAGGTCACTCCCTGAAGATAACAACACGTTATCTTTAAGGACACCAACCATGCCCTTACTACTTTTTCCTCTAACCAGCTTTCCCTAGATGTACCTACCGTTTATTTCTGTTGGATGTCTGCTCGCTTTACACTTCCATTCCTCACTCTGAAGGTCTCCGAGCTCTCCGGTTTTTCCTAGACCAGCGCACGCACCCCTCTATCGCTACAGAGACTCTCCTCCGGCTTGCAGAACTGGTCCTTCAACTCAATTCCTTTGAGTTCAATGGATAGTTCTTTGACCAAGTCAGCGGAGTCGCTATGGGCACCAAGATGGGTCCCAGCTATGCCTGCCTCTTCATGGGATACCTGGAGTATCAGGTGTGGCAGCAGTGTCCTGGACCTTTTTTCATTTATGTATCATAGATACATCGATGATGGCATAGGTCTTCATGATATGCCAGTAGCTAAATAAAAATGCAACATCTTCACAAAAATGCTCTATACGTGCTGGAATAAAAATGTAGTTGTCACTCTTCTTTGAATTTTTGTAGATTTTATTTCTAATTTAATTATAACAAATTAAAATTTCATTTACAAAAACATATAAAAAGAAATATTCCTTTTGTTTAATTTCAAGAAAAGCATTCTCTATCTTTGCTCCCCATTGATTCCGGGCGTCTGTATGGGGGCCTTGAAAGAATACGTATATTTGGTTTGGTTGGGTTTGGTTTTTAATGACTATCTTCACTGCACACGGACAACGCCATCAGTGCTCCGATCTCCTCCCTTAGATCACACAAGGAGGATCTCAGCGCAGTGCACGAACTCCGTAGCACCGGCGAGAATCCCAATGTGTATACATAATGTATAGGAATCCCACATTCTATAAATATTTTTGTGGTGGGTAGGTTTCCTAATTTTTAAATGTTTATCAGGGCAGCGGCCTTATCGCCTACTCTTTACGATTTCCAACTGCGCGTGGGATTTTTAACGTGCGCAACTTGCACACGGGACCTCCTATTTTTTCGCCCTTACCCGAGAAGGCTAGGCATCCGATCTCACTACCCATGAGACCAGGGGGGAGTATGACGTAATTAGGACAACTGGTTCTGAAAAAAAATATTTCAATAAATTATAATCCCTCAACTGGGATTCGAACCCGGTACCTCTTGAATACGAGGTGGACGCCATACCTATGAGCCACTCCGAACCCCATATACGTATATTGTTTGTTGTAAAAGACTACTATTATGAGGCTGTTCATAAGGCTGGCAACCTCATCATATAAAAGAAACTGCTACAGAAAACATCTCTGCGGAGTACGCGAGTTCTTTTGTGCGAGCTTCCTATAAGCTGGCCAGTGCAGTGGCGGCACCTTGCTCCATAAGGAGCGAATAGAGAGAGATGAAAATTATGTACTAGACATTTACGAACATTCTTCTTTTATCTATTGTGACGAAATGGGTTATAAATTGTGGGCACTTAGATGGAGCTACCATCCCTCCTATTTCTTTCTGATTTTTGGCCCGCCCATTTAACTGCTTTTCGTCTTTCTGTAGATATAAGCGGGGTAATTGACTTGTCATTCTTGAATCCGATAGGTTCTCTCCCCTGTTTATCTCAATGTTGGTATGAGATAACTGAGGAATGCACAGCGGCATTTTCTTCTTTTCTGCTTAGAAGTTCTTTTTACCACGAGTCAGAAACCCGACACTCAGTTTGAGAGGGGGCGGCAAAATGGTCCCGAGTCTTTGACACCACTGAAAGCTCTTGCCTTTCGTGTGTCGACGGATAGAACCTATTACGCCATATAATGGCGGCTTCTTTTTTTCACGAAACACGGGAAACTGTTCCTGGAGTTCCGTCATGTTACTTGGCTACTTGGCGTAAGAGCGACTTTCGGTTGCGTTTGAGACACCTTCGCTGTTAAAATGACGGTCTCCTAGACTTCTCTGTTCTTTGATGCCAGGGAAATTCTGGGACTCTCTATGCGTAACAATCTTTACTCTGTTACGCTAATTCTTTTGTAGCTTGTCGCAGGGAGAATTCTCTGGGTAACAGTTACGAGTTGTTTTCTGCATTCTGTACGCAGATGTTCATGCACGCGCTGAACACCTGTGGCCTACTCCTACTATATAATTGATTCTCTTCTGCTTCTAATTGCTTCAGCCCTAAAAATTCCTGTCGTGAGCGGTAGAGACCCCTGTGCAGTTTGCCTACTAAGTAGTGAGGAATATTCTCCACAAGTCTCGGTAAGAGTTCTTATATAACTTATTAGTAATTTATTCTTGGAATTTATAACAAGTCAGAGTAAGCCATCATATCGGGTTCTAGCAATTGTTAGTCCGGATACTACACCAAGAAACTATAGCTAGTTCTTTTAAAATAGGTTGTGATTGTATGCCTATAAAGGAAATAGAAGACTTGGAAGCAAAGCACATGACAAGAGATATGCATGAAGAAATAAAGAAATTATCAAATCGGTCGCGGTTTGCACAAGGAGGAAGCTGTATCAAGAAAAAAATGGTGTAATATTACTTGATGAGAAAGACATATCAAACAGATGGGCAGAATACGTAAAAGAACTATTCGAGGACAACAGAGGTAAAAAACCATCACCAGATTCTAATGAAGGCCCAAACATTCTCAGATCAGAAGTAGAGAATGCCATTCATATGATACAAAAGGAAGATGAGCAGGCATGGATAACATAAAAATTGAAATGATAGAAGCTCTGGAGAGCTTTGGTATAGATACAATCACAGAAATATGCAACGATATATACAATACAGGATATATACCACACGACATGAAGACATCAGTTTTTATAACATTGCCCAAAAAACCAAATGCAACAGAATGGTCAGACTTCAGAACAATCAGCCTGATGAGTCATGCAATTAAGATACTGCTCAAAATCATACAGGAAAGAATAAAAAGTAAAGTAGACAGCGAAATCCAAGAAGAACAGTTTGGTTTTAGACGGAACAGTGGAACAAGAGAGGCAATATTTTGCCTAAGAATATTAGCAGAAAAATATACAGAGGTCCAAAAAAGTATGTATATGTGCTTCATTGACTATAAGAAGGCTTTTGACAGAATCCATCATGAGAAAATAACACTGGCTAACAAAAAAAAATTTTTTTTTTCTTTCTCTAACATTTCTATGTTTTTCTGGTCAATTTTAATGCGCTGTTTTTAAATCTGCAAACCGTTTTTCTCTATCAGGTCGGGATCTCTAGAAATACGCAATTGAGGTTTTTTAACAACGCATACAGTATTACAACATCATTCGTACAAGAAGTATAACAGTTATGTAGGCTTGAATGTCTTTGCAGTCGACTTTCGTCGGTGAATGACATGTGGTACATCGCAATGAAGCATCCAACAATAATCGGCAAGCATGGTCACACTCCACCGTCCTTGATAACGTGACTCCATTACGGCGATATCTTGATGGAGTTTTTCTCCATGTTCATCGCTGACTTCGCCAAGGTTGTCAGGGAAAAAGTCAAGATGCGAATCGAGCAAATGGATTTTGAGGGACATGTGACAGCCCATAATTATGTATGCATCTATGCACTGCTTAACAATATGCACATAGTCGACAGATTTGTGATTTCCCAGAAAGTCATCGACGATCGATTTGAATGCCATCCATGCGCGAAGTTCACTACCATGTAACAAGTTCTCGAATTGTTTGTCTGCAATAACTTTCCTAATCTGAGGTCCTACAAAGATACCTTCCTTTATCTTTGCATCGCTCACTTGCGGAACCTATTCTCGAAGATAAGTGAAAGCTTTGCTCGTTTTATCTAACGCTTTTACGAAATTCACCATTAGACCGTTTGCACCTTTGCAATAGCAAATGTCATCATCCATCTCAATGTATTGAACATGTTCTCTGTGTCTATGACGAAATTTAGATATCGGAGGATTGGGCGCTAAAAGATTCCATTCTTTGATTCGCGAACCGAGTAATTCCGCTTGTCCTTTGGTAAGAGCGAGATCACGTATTAGATCTGAAAGTTCTGAATGGTTAATTAAGTGAACACCATCATTCACCGGTATATAATCCGAGTCAGAATTCGTTTCTAAAGCAGGTGAACTATCACTTTCTGATGGTTCATTCCCGTCCAACGGATATTGTTCTGATGGAACTGGGATCGGACATGTGGTTGGATCATGAGGCACTGGTTTCGAAACCGATTCAATATTTGAATAAACCACAGACTTTCTAGTTTTAAAAGTGAAACCATGGATATTTGTCAAGCAGAAGTAACAATCAGTAGCGTGATTTGTCAGTTCACGCCATATTACTGTCACTCCAAAAGGCATCGACTTATGCTTCGGCGATTTTCGTAACCAACCTGCCAATCTATTTGCACAAGTCGAACAAACTGCATTTAGCTTCCAAGATTTATTTGCATCATCAACTTTCAAATCGAACTAAAGTTCATATGCTTTCTTTAGTAATGGTGTAAAGTTTTTCTGGTGAACACGATCGGTAAAATATCTGCACACGTAACAGAACAGATCAGCCGAATTTCTACAACTTCTAGAAGCCATATTTCGCTCAGAATTATTTCAAAATACAGTGACTATTTGGAAAATAGCGTAACATATGTCATGCATCTTTTAGCAGTATAAAAAGTAGAATTATTTTGCATTTTATTAATTTTTAATAAGTTATATAGTAAAAATGAAACGGAGCAAATAACGGTTTCCCAAAAATATATTTATTCACAAATATCTTAAGAACCCGATGTGATAGAGATAAACGGATTTCAAATTTGAAATCAGCGCAAGAAACTGACCTAAGAACACTTATTCTTATATAAGAAAGAAAAATGTTGTTTGTCAGTGTAATTGAATGCCTCGAAGACATAGGTATTGATGGAAAAGATATAAGAATACTCAGTAACCTTTATTGGGAGCAAACTGCCACAGTAAGATCGGGAAGGAATTATTCACCATACATAGACATAAAAAGAGGTGTCAGACAATGTTGTGTGCTGTCCCCCTGCTTATTTAATTTATACACCGAAAAAATTTTCAAACAGATACAGGAAATACCAGGACTGAACATCAGTGGAAGGTCAATAATCAACCTTAGATATGCAGATGATACTGTGTTGTTAGCTGAAAGCGAACAGGAGTTACAAGAACTAGTGAAGCAAGTGAACAGTATAAGTCATGAATATGGACTTGACATTAATATTGAGAAAACAAAAACTATGATAATTAGCAAAACAGACGATAAACCCACATTAAAGATAAGCGTAAATGGGAAAATCCTGGAACAAGTCAAGAGCTAAGTATATCTTGGTCATATAATAACAGAAGATGGCAGATGTGAAACAGAAATCAAGAAGAGAATAGGAATGGCCAAAGCTACATTCAACAACATGAAACATATACTGACATCCAAACAGTTATCTCACAAATTAAAACTGAGAATCATAAAGTGTTATATATATTCTGCATTTCTGTATGGTGCAGAAACATGGACGATGAATAAGCATTTGGAAGAAAGAATTGAGGCTCTTGAAATGTGGATATATAGAAGAATGGGGCGTATCTCGTGGAAAGAGATGAAAACAAATAAGTAGGTTATAGAAAATCTAGGTATGAAAAGAGAACTAATGAGAGAGGTCAAAGTTCGGCAGCTAAAATACTTTGGCCACATAAAAAGGCATAACACCTTGCAGAAGACCATAACAGAAGGGAGAATTGAAGGCAAACGTGCAAGGGGAAGACAACGCTATAAGTGGGAAGATAACATCAAGAGATGGACAGGAAAGAGTCTATCAGAGTGCACCACCAAGACAAGAAACAGAAGACGTTGGAGATCCATTACAGCCAACCTTCGTTGTGGAGATGGCAACTGATGATGATGATGGATGCCTATTACGGGGGTTTTATTTTAACACCTAATGGTAGTGTATTTCAAGATGCTTCATGAAAGATTGAGAACCCCTCTTATGCACAAAGTATATATATATATATATATATATATATATATATATATATATATATATATATATATATATATATATATATATATATATATATATATATATATATGAATGATGTGTTTCATTAGAGGAATAAGCGTGGCCCTAAGGGTACCTATGTAATTAAGCGTTAGGTGGAGGGAATTCTTTTAACACAGAGCGTAACAATAAGCTATTTTCTTTCTGGATTTTCCGGCCTCTACGGCGGAGGTTTGTAACTAGTTTTCCATACTTGTAATTTGTTTAAGTAACTACTTATCTACTGTATGGCTACGGTTAACTCATTTAGAGATTTCCCCATAGTAGCATTATACGCAGTAACTAGAGGCGCGCATGGCTATTTTGTCTCACGCTGTGTGCGAGACAAAACTGAACCATTTTATTATCTATTTTGAATAGATAAGTGTTTTTTTTTACTATGTTTTCATTACAGCAACACCCGGTTCACTTCGATATAATTCTGAGCCAATAGCCTGGAATTGTCTTTCTGCCTGCATATAAAGGCCAGATAAACTCGCGACCCCTTTACAGTGGGGTACTCCCAACGTACGGCCGTGCAATCAGTCCAACTCCCTAATACGGTTTCAGTCGGATAATTTTCCCCAGCTGGGAAAGAAATTGTTAACGCCACCACTAAAGAAAGTGGAGTGCCCATGCTCCACGGCCTCAATGTTAGAGAGCTTCGCCAGCCATACATATTGCGCCAACTCATTTGTAGCGGACCAACGCACAACGGGATTTAATTTCCCAATCACAATTTTTAAAATCGTGAGCGCATGTTTCGCCTTCCTTGAGATGCGGGATTGACAACACTGGTGCAATTATAGATCCAAGTCCTAGTCCTGAAAGTTCTCGGCAAGAGGAATTTACAGCAGGAAGATTAATTCACGAATTTTATCAGCAGAAACCCGAAGAAGTGAGGGTCACCAGTAAGCTGGGATCCCAGTGGAGTATACGCTCACGCGTGCCAACGGAGTAGTAATTATAGTGAGAATGAACTCAGAAAAGGTAGCAGAGAGGGAAAGAGCTCTTAATAAACTGTGGACAGGGACAGTTAGTGAATTTAATAGTTGTGTGCCGACAATACGAAGTCGGCGGCTTAGTTTGTGTAGGTAGGAACTGCATTGCTTCAGGGTTCCCTGCCCAAGGAATTAGCAGCGCATTCATTCAATATCATGTGAGTTTATATCTGGATAAATTATGCTCTTTTTGTCATTTCGAATACTAGTCTTGACGGTATCTTGCAGTGATACATGCATTATGTTGTTTTGATGTTTTTTTGTGATCGATAATTTTGCTTTTACCAACAGGTTCTTTTTTGTTGTTGTTAATAAACTAGACAATTTATTAGTGGGTCAGATTTCCTTTCTATCCTTACTATACTTAGTTGTTTGTGGAGTCACTAATGTGTACTAAACCTTATCTCCAAGAAGAGAGAGAGGCAGTTTGACAGTAGTTCAACATAGTCATTGCGTGGCAGAAGAGAGAGTCAGCCCCTGTTCTTTACTCCTGATAACTATAAGCCACTATCCACATTCAACCCCACAACTCATCTATCTTCTCAGACTTTTGTCTTGTCTCAGACTCCACACAGACTTTTTGTCTTGTCTAGGCAGACACGTGAAAACCTCGCGTGACATCTATGTGTGTGTGTGTTTTTAAATGACCTGTATGTTCGCCAGCGCCCGATTGAAAGAGTGGTTAGAGCGCTGGTCTCTAGCAGCAAAAGTGTCGAATTCGATTCATGGTATCGACACGCTTCAGTATACCCAATGCTCGCGAGTTCCTTTAATTTATTTTATTTTCAACTGGAGCCTGGTAGCGTCACGCCTCAGGATACCCAGCTGTAAATAGGTACCTGAATCCGACAACAGATCATGCTACAACAGCACCAGTCAACGCAACATACTTGGCTCACGAGCGCAAACTTTAGCTGCACACTTACACGCTTGACGGCAACAGAGGATCTAAAAGTAAGTAATTCTAATATCTTCCTGAAATATTGGTTGAGCGTCCGATTGACACGAGTGGTTAGAGCGCTGATTTCTCGCGGCAAAGGTGCCTGGTTCGAATCACGTACCGACACGCTCCAGTCTATCCAGCTGTAAATGGGTACCTGACGAGTTAGGGAAGGAAATGCAGCGAGGAAGGGAACTGGTCACCCTACCTCTCGATGCTGGACCTAGTACGGAGAAGTCTCTAACACTTCACTCCCATACGGCAGTATCTGCTACGAGGCTACCTTGACCTTTACCGCTACATACTCGCAGCTTACCAATAGTGGCGTGCTTAGCACAGCTTGAAAAGCGCTGATATAGAGGCTGAGGCCAGGAGTAACAGCGAAACCAAGTTGAAATAATCAGCAATAAGTTCGCACCGCCGGAGAAAATACAGGAATGGTTCATTTGTTTTGCTACGCTGTTAAACGAACATTTGACCACATGACAGAAAACTTTATATAACGTACAGCAGGAATGAGACAGAAATATAGCCATGGGCTGAGACAATTAATTTAAAAAAAGGAGCGTTTAATACGGAGGAAAAGATTTACTATAAGAGGCGTTATTAGATCAATGGTGACAGAAAACAGTTAACACCAGAAATCTGGCCATAAAATGTGCTCTATAGTAAGGTCTCGGGTTACGAACGAAGTTCCGTTCTTTGAGCCGTTCGTAACCTGATTCCGGACTAAGTCGGAATTTGGACGCCCAGTAATTGTGCGTTTGTGTCAGTTAATAAAACATGGCCGAAATAATAACATTTATTTCTCGCCCCCCCCCCTCTCCCCCCCCCCCCCCCCAATTTAAAAAAAACCTAAACCTTATTAAAAATGACTTACTTACTTACTTAGTCGTTCCCCTTCTACCGTGAGGTGTAGAGGTTTGGAAGAGAGAGCGCCAGACCATTCTATCAGCTGTCTTCTTCCTGGCCTGGTTCCATTCTAGTCCTCGGTCCTTCAAAGATTGTCTAATGTTGTCCTCCCAACGAACTCTGGGTCGTCCTGGAGGTCTGGATCCCTGGCTCTTTGTTTCCCATGCTTGTCGTGGTAGCCGATCTTCTCCCATTCTGCAGACATGGCCAAAACATCTTAGTTGGGACTGTTCTATTTGGGTCTGCAGCGGATGGGATTTTAGGCCTTGACGGATCGTCTGGTTGCGGACCATGTCTCTTCTTGTTACTTCAACCACTTTCCTCAGATACCTCATTTCTGAGGATTGGATCTGGCTTTTGTGGGGTTGTAGTCATTGCCCACGACTCGCATCCATATGTCAAGACTGGGACATAGGTGGAGCGGTATACAGCCATCTTCGTTTTCTTACCAACCTCTTTCTTGCTGAGGAATCCACGATTTATGGCCTGAAAAAGTCTCCCAGCCGCTGCTTTCCGAGTGGCCAACTCTTCTTTGATGCCTCCCTTTCGGTCTATAATAGCTCCGAGATATTTAAAGTGGTCGACCTGCTCCAGGACCTGTTCTCCCAACTTAATCTGATGTTTTCTTTCTTCTCGTGATATCACCATGGATTTTGTTTTAGGGCTGCTTATGACCATCCCTCTCTTCTCCAGCTCTTCCTTCCAGACTTGCAGGTTGGATTGGAGATGTGCCTCTGATTTAGCAATCAGGGCAACATCATCAGCAAATGCCAGCTCCGAAATATAGACCTGTCTCATCTTCCTGAACTCTTTCTGAATGGTTTGCTGTCCTCACATAATTTCCAAGATCTATTAAAAATGACAATGTTGTAAAATACAGTAAATTTCCAAACACAGACAATTCAAACTAAGCAATGTTAATATCATCGCAGGAGTTTTACATTAAAGTCTAAACTCACAACAGAAGTCTTACACTTAAGTCCTAACTCATCACAGGAGTTTTACATTAAAGTCTAAACTCACAACAGAAGTCTTACGCTTAAGCCCTAACTCATCACAGGAGTTTTACATTAAAGTCTAACTCACAACAGAAGTCTTACACTTAAGCCCTAACTCATCACAGGAGTTTTACATTAAAGTCTAAACTCACAACAGAAGTCTTACAATTAAGCCCTAACTCATCACAGGAGTTTTACATTAGAGTCTAAACTCACAACAGAAGTCTTACACTTAAGCCCTAACTCATCACAAGAGTTTTACATTAAAGTCTAAACTCACAACAGAAGTCTTACACTTAAGCCCTAAACTCATCACAGGAGTTTTACATTAAAGTCTAAACTCACAACAGAAGTCTTACACTTTTAAAGTCCTAACGCAAGCGTCTAAGGCCATATTAGGTGTCTTACATTATAACAAAGTTTTACACAGTAAGCCCTAACTCACATTAGAAGTTTGGGACACAAAGATGCAGCAATAGAGAATGCAGTCAGCGACCCATAGCTTGACTGCTTGCCTCAGGATCAGCGAACCAGAGCTGACCAAGACCCTACTCCACCTCCACGTGGTGGTCCTGGAAACAGGCTGCATCAATGCAGTCTGGCTGAGAGAGTAGGGATCGAAGAGGGAAGGCAAACCCGGTCCCAAAAAATGCCGTGCTGAAGTCGGATGTGTCGGCCGAAAGGCGCAGATATCACAGCTCCGGCGTAAACCGACACAACGCAACCAACGTCCTTTTCAGGACGAACGAGGAAGAAGAAGACATTAGAAGTTTTACACCACATTACAACAAAGTCTTACACTAAAGTCCGAACTCACCTTATAATGTTTCATCATCATCATCATCTCAGCCCGTAACCCGTCATGGGTCGTAGGGGTGCCATGGTGGAAGCATCAGCAGACAGGGTCCTCCACTGCTCTCTATCCTCAGCAATGCGTACAAGTGTGGAAAAACCGTGTCCTGCCCATTCTTTGATGTTATCAGCCCAGGATTTTCTCTGCCTTCCTCTTCTCCATTTACCTTCGACTGTTCCCTGAAGGATCGTTTTCGAAAGGGAGTCATGACGAGTTACGTGCCCAAACCAGGCAAGCTTTCGACGTTTCACTATTGACAAAAGTGGTTCTTGGTGGCCTGCATAGGTGTTTATCTTCTCTCTAACATAGACATTTGTTTTGTGCTCTTTATAGCAAATGCGCAAAATTCTTCTATAACATTTATGCTCGAAAGCCTGAATCCTTCGCTCCGTATCTGCAGTGAGTGTCCAGCCCTCACACCCATACAAGAGAATAGATAATACAAGTGAATTGTATAATTTGATCTTCACAGGAAAACTGATGTTACTTTTCCAGATCACATTCAACCTTGTCATGGCAGCTGAGGCCATCTCAAGTCTTGTCTTGATTTCTTTACTTGATCTTCCATCACTACATATAGTGGACCCGAGATATTTAAAGGTGTTAACTTCTTTTAACGTTTGCCCATTTAACGTAATGTTGGTCGGAACATGTATAATGTTTATGCTACATTAAAACTGTGTACTAAAAGCACTAAAGTCTGACAGACTAAAGTATCGCACTAGAAGTCTTACATTAAAGATACAAACTAAAAAATGCACTAAAGTCTTGCACTACACTGAAATGGTATACTTAAGTATTACACTATATCACTATCGTGCATGAAAGTCTTGTAATTACATTAGACTTACACATGTCCTACAATAGACTGAAGTCTAAAACGAAGTTCTTTCATTATTCACTTGAGCTATATTTTTACACTAAGTATAACTCTATACAAGAAACGTTACATTAAATTTGTAAACTAAATTCTTACACTGCTTTAGAATTCTTGCACAGAACACTTAAAATTAAAGGAAATACGCTAGAAATCTTACACTAAAGTTTTACATCAGACAAATGTCTTACATTACGCTGAATCTTACACAGAAGTTTTACACTAAGCTGAATCTTGCACTGAAGTCTTTCACCAGACAAGAGTCTTACACTATGTTAGATATTTCACTAAAATCCTACACTTTGCAGTATCTTATACTAAAATTGTTCACTACGCTGAATCTTACACTATAGTCTAACACAAGACAACACTCTTATAATATGCTGAATCCAACTCTAATATCTTACTTACTTAGTCGTTCCTCTTCTACCGTGAGGTGTAGAGATTTGGAAGAGAGAGCGCCATACTATACTATGGGCTGTCTTCCTCCTGGCCTGGTTCCATTCTAGTCCTCGGTCATTTAGAGATTGTCTAATGTTGTCCTCCCAGGGGACTTGGTCGTCCAGGAGGTCTGGATCCCTGGCTGTTAGCATCCCATACCTGCCTTGGCAACCGATCTTCTCCCATTCTGCAGACATGGCCAAACCATCTTGGTTGGGACTGTTCTACTTGGGTCTGCAGGGCTTGGGTTTTTAGGCCTTGACGTATCGTCTGGTTGCGGACTAAAATCTTACGCCAGACTAAATTCTTATATTACTCCCAATCGTGCACTAAAATCTCATATTACGCTGAATCTTATACACATGTCTTACATTATGCTGAATCTTACACTAACATCTTACACCTCTCAAAAGTCTTACACTACGTTGCACCTTGCACATAAATCTTACACTACTGTACACAAAATCTTGCACACATGTCTTACACTACACTAAAATATAATAATAATAATAATAATAATAGCCCCTTCAGCCATAACTGACTATGGGAATGCGCCCCTGAGGTGACAGTCCTCAGCTGCTTATTTTCCTGGTGTTCCTTTCGACGTTTTCTCCTCTCTTCTGCTTGCCGTGAAAGCTTCTTTTCGCCCAATCTCAGTTGGCGCCGTAGATAGCATCGCCACGTGATGCGATCGGCAGCTTCATCCTCCCAGGTTGCTGGATTTATATCCAATGCCTTCATGTCTCTCTTGCACGCATCTTTGAACCTCAGCTGCGGTCGCCGAAATGTTCTTCTTCCATCTGCCAGTTGTCCGTAGAAGATATCTTTCGGGATACGACCATCTTCCATGCGGCAGACATGGCCATGACAACGTAGCCAGTGCCGTCTAAGCAGAGTATACATGCCTTGAAGGCCAGCATGTCACAACACCTCGACATTTGTCACTTTGTCCTTCCACGAAATGCTCATTCTTACACTAAAATCTTACACCAGACACATGTCTTACACCACGATAATTCTTACAAGTCTTACACCAGTCAAAAGTCTTACACCACGCTAATTCTTACACTAAAATCTTATACCATACACAAGTCTTACACCACGCTAATTCTTTCACTAAAATCTTACACCAGACACAGGACTTACACCACGCTAATTCTTACACTAAAATCTTACACCACGCTAATTCTTACACTAAAATCTTACACCATGCTAATTCTTACACTAAAATCTTACACCATGCTAATTCTTACTCTAAAATCTTATACCGTACACAAGTCTTACACCACGCTAATTCTTACACTAAAATCTTACACCAGACACAGGACTTACACCACGCTAATTCTTACACTAAAATCTTACACCAGACACAGGACTTACACCACGCTAATTCTTACACTAAAATCTTACACCAGTCACAAGTCTTACACCACGCTAATTCTTTCACTAAAATCTTACACCAGACACAGGACACACCACGCTAAGTCTTACACTAAAATCTTACACTAGACACAAGTCTTACACCACGCTAATTCTTTCACTAAAATCTTACACCAGACACAGGACCTACACCACGCTAATTCTTACACTAAAATCTTACACTAGACACAAGTCTTACACCACGCTCATTCTTACACTAAAATCTGACACCAGACACAAGTCTTACACCACGCTAATTCTTACACTGAAATCTTACACCAGTCAAAAGTCTTACACCACGCTAATTCTTTCACTAAAATCTTACACCAGACACAAGTCTTACACCACGCTAATTCTTACACTGAAATCTTACACCAGACACATGTCTTACAACACGCTAATTCTTACACTAAAGTCATACACTGGTAAAATGTCTTCATCATCATCTCATCATCTCAACCCATAACCCGTCATGGGTTGTAGGGGTGCCATGGTGGAAGCATCAGCAGACAGGGTCCTCCACTGCTCTCTATTCTCAGCAATGCGTACAAGTGTGGAGAAACCGTGTCCTGCCCATTCTTTGATGTTATCAGCCCAGGATTTTCTTTGCCTTCCTCTTCTCCGTTTACCTTCGACTGTTCCCTGGAGGATCGTTTTCGAAAGGGAGTCATGACGAGTTACATGCCCAAACCAGGCAAGCTTTCGAGGTTTCACTATTGACAAAAGTGGTTCTTGGTGGCCTGCATAGGTGTTTATCTTCTCTCTAACATAGACATTTGTTTTGTGCTCTTTATAGCAAATGCGCAAAATTCTTCTATAACATTTATGCTCGAAAGCCTGAATCCTTCGCTCCGTATCTGCAGTGAGTGTCCAGCCCTCACACCCATACAAGAGAATAGATAATACAAGTGATTTGTATAATTTGATCTTCACAGGAAAACTGATGTTACTTTTCCAGATCACATTCAACCTTGTCATGGCAGCTGAGGCCATCTCAAGTCTTGTCTTGATTTCTTTATTTGATCTTCCATCACTACATATAGTGGACCCGAGATATTTAAAGGTGTTAACTTCTTCTAACGTTTGCCCATTTAACGTAATGTTGGTCGGAACATGTTTCTTATGGCTATTCACCAATATCTTGCTTTTTTCTATATTAATTTCCATCCCATATGTTTTTGTCTTACACTACGCTAAATCTTAATCTAATTTCTTACACTGGTTAAAAGTCTTACATTACGATGAATCTGCCCCCCCCCCACACCCCCCCCAAAAAAAAAAAAAATTAACTAACTAGAACACAAATCTTTTTATATTTGGACATGCGCCCTAATATAACCGATGGATTCCTGTGTAAACGTTGATGGGGACGCGCTTCGCCAAAACGAGTCAACATTTTATGTTTAAAAAAAAAAGACACAACAATTTGATAATAAAATAAAAGTTTTACGCGAAACTCCTATTTTTTTTTTAAAGTCCGAGAAAATCAATACACAGGATGCCAGACGCAGACAGACAAGTAGACAGATAGGTAGACACTTAAATGGATAGACAGAGACAGACAGATGGAGGGATAGGTAGATAGATATATAGACAGACAGACAGACAGACATACAGATAGATAGATCTATAGATAGACAGACATATAGATAGATAGATAGATAGATAGATAGATAGATAGATAGATAGATAGATAGATAGATAGATAGATAGATAGACAGACAAGTAGTAGGCAGGTTGATAGGTAGGAAGGTGGATAGACATCTAAGAAGACATATAGTTAGACAGATAGACAGACCGATAGATAGATAGATAGATAGATAGATAGATAGATAGATAGATAGATAGATAGATAGATAGATAGATAGATAGATAGATAGATAGATAGATAGATAGATAGATAGATAAGCAGGCAGGCAGATGGATAGATAGATAGATAGATAGATAGATAGATAGATAGATAGATAGATAGATAGATAGATAGATAGATAGATAGATAGATAGATAGATAGAATACCTTTAACATGGAACTGCAGTCATGAACATCAGCTCAAGTCCACGCCAAGTGTATCCCCGTTAGAATCAACTCCCACGAGCGACTCCTCTCACCGGATGTTCCTCACACAGAGTTCAATGTTTTTCTCTCCAGCCGTCAGCACGCGCGCACTGCTCAAATCCTGGACTTTTTTTTTTGTCCGCGACCCGCGGAATCAAGAGACCGTAGTTACGCGGTACTCCATTAATTTAGCTACAAATACGAAACTTCTCTCCCTGGAACTACTTTAGATAAATTGTCTATCATTGCTGATATCTTTTATACAACATGGACAGATAATATGGTTACTGGAGCTCAGAATCTCAATGATCGATAGACCGTGTTAAGATTACTGCTTTAATTTTGACCGGTTCTCTCTCTCTCTCTCTCTCTCTCTCTCTCTCTCTCTCTCTCTCTCTCTCTCTCTCTCTCTCTCTCTCTCTCTCTCTCTCTCTCTCTTTCTCTTCTTAACAATCACCGGAAGTTTGTTCACACTTAATCCTGTTTGCTGTATCACTTCCTCTGCTAAGTTTTTGATCTATTACTTCCCCTGTTCAAGGTTTGATATACGACTTAAATCACTCCTCACTCTGCACCTCCAGGCTCAGATGATTAACGACAAGCGCACCCACCCCTTCTAGCTTTACATTTCTACTCCCTCGGGTATTGTTCCATTCATTAACCAGCGATCTCCCTCCCTCCTCCGCTAACATCTTCAAGGAGTGTTAGCACCACCTGCTCTTCCTAGTTTTATTCGTCACGCCGGCCTTACTAGACCTCCATCCCGAAGTCCGGCCGGGAGGAGTGAGAAATTTCTCGGTCAGCGGAGTCAACAAGTGCGGCGTTGAGTACGCAGCCTCATTTTGTTCCTGGACGTAAAATGGATCAAGTTCCCTGCTACTGTTGTTGAAACGTGAGACGTAGGAAGTGTTCTAGCATATTGTGCACATCTGCGAATGAGTAGTATCGCCTGGTGTTTATATGGTAAATGTGAAGTGCCGGTTTAAGGCCTTTCAGGGCCCTAAGCACTGAAAATAGTATTCCCTCCACCCCAATTTTTTTAAACAAAACGTGGAAAAATATATTAAGACAGAAAATATGCTTTTATTATTAAATTTTAAATAACAATAATATTAAGTGTATATATTTAAAATAGACTAAGTCGCAATTAAAAAAATTATATGATTAGGCCCAAGAAATAGTTTGGGTTTTGGTTTTAAGGACAATCTTCATTGCACACGGACAACTCCATCAGTGCTTCGATCTCCTCCCTTAGATCACAGAAGGAGAATCTCAGCACAGTGCACGAACTCCGAAGCACCGGCGAGGATCTCAATGTGTGTATACAGGAATCACACATTCTATAAATATTTCTGTGGCGGGTAGGTTTTCCTAATTTTGTAAATTTTGCCAGGGCAGCGACCGTATGGCCTACTTCGTCAAATATATTTCCTGTCCTGGGAACCGAAACTAGTACCTTTGGAATTAGAGGCGGACACCATACATCTTAGCCACTCCGACTTCAAGCCCCCCCCCCCCCCCCACCCCCCACCCCCGCGAAAAAAAACCAAACAAAGAGTAAGAAATAAAAAAAAATTTATTGTGGTAAAATTCCCATATTTTACATTTTTGTCACTCAACAATAACGTCTTACACCGCTCAAAAGTCTTACACTATGTTGTCTTGCAATCACAGACTCTCCTAGGATGGACAATGAACAGGTAAAAAGGTAGGAAAATACCAATGTTGCCGTACTACAAACCAAAATACTTGTAAATGCTGACTGAAATGGTCATATCAATAATTACATTATATAATTAACAACAACTCCGCCTATGCCGGTCCCAAGCCCGGATGAAAAAGGAGGAGGGCGGCCTGCATGGAGGCCGTAAGGAGGCAGCCCCTCCACCATGCAAAGGCACAACAGGCCAATCACCTGTTTGCTTTAAACCACGATTACGAGTAACATAAGAGAGAAAACCGGACTGATTCTAAAGGCGACGAACTGGAACGGACTACGGACTACGACTTATGGAACATGGAACACAAGAAGTATAAATGGGAAGGAAGAGGAGCTGGTGGAAGAGATGAGGAAAGCAAAACTAGAAATCCTGGCTATAACGGAAACAAAGAAAAAAGGACAAGGAGTCATGGATCTCAATGGCAACACGCTGCTCTACAGTGGTGTACCCATATCTGAAAGAGCTAAAGGGGGTGTGGGTTGCATGGTGGCCCAAAATCAAAAAGATAGTATCAAGGGATGGAACTTTGTCTCGGAGCGCATTATGGTTGTAAAACTAAAAGAAGGAGAAACCATAGTCAACCTGGTCATAGTGTATGGGCCAAATGAGGATGAGAGAGCAGAGGTCAAGGAGGAATTCTTCGAGCTGCTTCAAAGGACAGTGGATGACTGCCTAGATGAAGTTATCATGCTCGGAGATTTTAATGCCAGAGTTGGAAATGACCATGCTAGCTGGGGTGGAGTTATCGGAAGATATGGAGAAGATACTCTCAATGACAATGGAAAGCGACTCCTTAGATTCTGCAGTGAGCAGAATCTGATCATTACAAACACAAAGTTCCCCCATAAGCGCATACATGCATACACTCCTTGATGTGAAACCAACCAAAGAATGAGAAGTCAGTGATCGACTATGCCATTGTTCGGAGAAAGCCATTCATTCAAATATGTCCGAGATGCAAGAGTCTGGAGGGGGCCAGAGATTGGAATGATCTTCTACTTACCTGGCTAGCAATCAAACGAACAACTGAAAGAGTTGCTCAGCCTAGGAACTGCCCAACATCACGCAAGAAACCAAGTAAACGAGCAGGAGAAATGAGCATTAGGACCTACAAGCTGAGAGAGCCAGAAATTAAAGACCAGATACACTCAGAACAGAAGTAAAGAACAAAGTGCTAGCAGCAAAACAGAAGTCCTGGGAAGAATTTGGAGAAAAGCTAGAAAAAGATGCACAAGAAAATCAGAAATTGTTCTATAAGACCCTAAAGAACATGAGGAAGGAAAAACAATGCCCTCTCAAATTTATAAAGGACAAGCAAGGCAAATTGCTTACTGCCCCGAAGGAAGTAATGGAAAGATGGAAAGAATATTTCTCAGAACTCCTGGATGGTGAGCAAGGTCAAACATCAGAAATGAAAACCACTAGCACAGAAGAGGAAACCAATGGTGATGAAGATGACATAAAGATGGAAGAACTGAAGGCAGCACTAGAGAAAATCAAGATGGGCAAAGCAGCAGGGCATGATGATATAACACCAGAAATGGTTAAGTACATGGGAGCATCAGGCGACCTGTTACTCTTAAGGGTCCTACAGGCAGCATGGTGCAACAAGACCATACCAAAGGATTGGGAGATCGCCATCATAACACCAATTTTCAAAAAGGGTGACAATCGACAGTGTGGAAACCATAGAGGCATATCCCTTCTCAGTGTCCCTGGAAAAATCTACTCTAGAATCCTAGAGCAGAGACTCCGACGCCTAGCTGAGCCACAATTGGATGAGGTCCAGTGCGGATTCCGAGCAAACCGAAGTACTCAAGACCTAATCTTCACACTCAGACAGCTGAGTGAAAAGGCCCTTGAGTATAAGAGTGAGATCCATCTTTGTTTCATAGATCTGGAAAAGGCGTTTGACAGGGTCCCTTGGAGCAAACTTTGGGACTGTTTGGCAAGGAAGAATATTCCAGCACCTCTGATTCATGCTATACAGAGCTTCTACAAGTCTTGCAGAAATTATGTGAGGACAGCAAACCATAAGTCAGAAGAGTTCAGGACCACCACTGGTGTAAGACAAGGTGATATCCTATCACCTTACCTCTTCATACTCCTTATGGACGATGTCATCAAGGCATGTAAGGAGAGAACAAGAAAGTATTCAGTGGGATACTGGAAGATGAGACAGGTCTATATTTCAGAGCTGGCATTTGCTGAAGATGTTGCCCTGATTGCTAAATCAGAGGCACATCTCCAATCCAACCTGCAAGTCTGGAAGGAAGAGCTGGAGAAGAGAGGGATGGTCATAAGCAGCTCTAAAACAAAATCCATGGTGATATCACGAGAAGAAAGAAGACATCAGATTAAGCTGGGAGAACAGGTACTGGAGCAGGTCGACCACTTTAAATACCTCGGAGCTACTATAGACCGAAAGGGAGGCATCAAAGAAGAGTTGGCCACTCGAAAAGCAACAGCTGGGAGACTTTTTCAGGCCATAAATCGAGGATTCCTCAGCAAGAGAGAGGTTGGTAAGAAAACGAAGATGGCTGTATACCGCTCCACCTATGTCCCAGTCTTGACATATGGATGCGAGTCATGGGCAATGACTACAACCCATAAAAACCAGATCCAAACCTCAGAAATGAGGTATCTGAGGAAGGTGGTTGAAGTAACAAGAAGAGACATGGTACGCAACCAGACGATACGTCAAGGCCTAAAATGCCACCCCCTACAGACCCAAGTAGAACAGTCCCAACTAAGATGGTTTGGCCATGTCTGCAGAATGGGAGAAGATCGGCTACCACGACAAGCATGGGAAACAAAGAGCCAAGGATCCAGACCCCGAGGACGACCCAGAGTCCGCTGGGAGGACAACATTATACAATCTTTGAAGGACCGAGGACTAGAATGGAACCAGGCCAGGAGGAAGACAGCCGATAGAATAGTCTGGCGCTCTCTCTTCCAAACCTCTACACCTCACGGTAGAAGGGGAACGACTAAGTAAGTACGTAAGTAATTAACAACTAATATTGCCCTTAGTGGACTGGTGCCCCAAGTGCTTATTTAGTGGGCTTTGTGGATAATCTGGTTCTGTATTTATATCTCCTTTTTTTTTTTTTTTTTTGCAGGTTATTTTGTTGTTTCTTGTTTGCAGGTTTTGCCTTCTTGTGACGAGACACGACTCTTTTAACCTAGACTTAAGTTATTTGGTTATATCGGAGCGCAATTCGCCATTCAAAAATAAGTGAACTCTGTTAACTGAAGCGATGTGTTGATGAACTCTAAGTCATGAAAAGGACTACTAGCATCTATCAGCTTGCGCGAAGTAGCCCTGAAAAGGACTAGTCCTTAAAAGAACTGCTAGCCCGATCAACGTTGATAGATACTAAGTCCTGAAAAGGACTAACATTATCTATCTGCTAGCATAGTAAAGCCCTGAAAAGGACTTGTCCTGAAAAGGACTGCCAGCTACGCCATCGTTGCCCATACCTACTCAGTGTTCAGGGAACACCGAATGTAGTGAACTCTTAAGTGCAACCACTTAAGGACTGCTAGCCCGACCAGAGTTGATAGATACTATGTCTTGAAAAGGACTAACATTATCCATCTGTTAGCATAAAGCCCTGAAAAGAACTTGTCCTGAAAAAGACTCGCCAGCTACGCCAACACTGGACCTATGTTACGATAGAGTGATTTTTATGCATGTTTGGTACGTATGTAGAGCGTCGGATTGGCTAAGCGAGATGCGTGGGATGTTTGTGCCAAAATGCTGAACGTTTTATATGTGTGAATGTACGAGCATGTGGTATGTTTGTTCTGTTTGGGTGCATGCTTTCGGTGGGCTACGTTCTTTTATGTAAGTGGTGTGTGCGAATGCATGTGGGTGTGGAGAATACATCTGTGTGAACGACCTGCCATCCAGTGCGGAAAAGTGAGGTTGTAGAACTAAACAATTCATGCTGGTCTTTTTTTATTTTATTTTTCCCGGGGAAGTGAAGGGAAAAGGGAAAGGGGGCGGGCACGAAAAGATACTTCTGCATTAATGACCCACATATTATTTCTAGTCTGGCGAATGATTCCCTCTCCAGTGGAAGGACCCGAAGTTTATAAAAGAACCGATTTGGAAAGGCATCACTATATTAATGGGTTAAAAAATGTTGGGGGAGGCGGAGGGAAAGGTAATTTGCGTCGCAGCCTATGCTGTTCTTGACTACTTACATTCTTCTATGACAGGCATGTGCACACTTTAGCATACCGAGATCTAATTCTACTTTTTTTCTACGAAGCTACGGCCTACAAAAAACAATAATTCGTTTTTTCTACGTTTACAGTTTTTCAACTGTAGATAATATAATAACTCCACATTCTTGTAAAACGAGAAAGTATTTAAGTCCTGGAATAGGAGTCTCTTCAGGGGAGTAATTTAAGTATTTGGCATCCGGGGCGGATCCTACATTTGACACCGCCTCCCAATAAAGAAACCCACTGCCAAGTATATTTTCAATAGTAATTACTATCATAATAGTGTCCAATGGCACCCCTCTCCTGGCTGTCACACGGGGCGGACCGCCCCCTCACACCTCCTTAGTTCCTCATTGAGTCTCTTTATACTTGTCATAGTATTTAAAATAAAAATAAAAAGAGAGGACGTGAAGGTCTGCGGCGTGTGGGTTAAAATTTAATTTACTCCAAAGTTAATTTGCCATCGACAATACGATTCGCAGAGTGGTTAGAGCGATGGTCTCTCACGGCAAAAGTACCGGGTTCGATTCACTGTATCGACGCGCTTTAGTCTACCCAGCTGTAAATGTGACTTTGCTCTTGAGTTAGGGAAGCAAAAGATAGCGAGGAAAGGAACTGGTCACTTCCATCTCACGATGCTGGGCATAGTATAGCAAAGTCTCTAACACTACACTTCCCTACTGCAGTATTAGCTATGGGACTACCTTTACCTTTATAATACGTAGCACTAGAACCTCACTAGAACCTCACTAGAACCTCTCTAGAACCTCACTAGAAACTCACTAGAACCTCACTAGAACCTCACTAGAAACTCACTAGAACCTCACAAGAACCTCACTAGAACCTCACTAGAAACTCACTAGAACCTCACTAGAAACTCACTAGAACCTCACTAGAAACTCACTAGAACCTCACTAAAACCTCACCTCTGTACTTCAGTTAGTTTCCCCTTGAACTGAGAGCCATTATCAGTCAAGATTTGATTGGGAAAGCCTAACCTTGTGAAAATTGTGAGCAATGCCTCTGCCACATGTTTAGAATCAATCGATGACAGGGCTACAGCCTCTCCCCACATAGAACAAGTGTCAACCAGAGTCAGAATGTAGCTGTTCCTTCTCTTGGTTCGGGTGAGAGGTCCCACAAGATCCACGGCAACTCTCTCAAAGGGTGTTCCCACTATGGGCATTTCCCCCAGAGTTGCTGGTGCAGTCCAATGTTTAGGTGCTACTCGTTGGCACTCTGGACAGGATTTTACATATCGTTTGATATCTTCAGTTATTCCTGGCCAGAAATAGTGACAAGCTATTCGCTGTCCTGTTGCGCTGATTCCCATATGACCACTGAAGGGAATCGCATGCCCTAGTTCCAACACTTTAGTCCTATATGAAGTGGGAAGGACCAGCTGTCCGTGACCATTGGATTCAGATCCAGCCTTCCTATATATCAGTTTGTTCTTCATATAAAACTCTCCCTTGCCTGGAGGTGTATGAGATTTGGGCAACTTCTTGAAACATGGCTTGAGTGTTTTGTCCTCAGCCTGTGCCTTCCTCATCTCATCTGGGTGAGTATTTATGGGATTATCCTCCTCCTTCTTTGACTGTGATCTGGTCTGCACTGTTGCCAATATCACAGGTCTCTTGGGATTCCCCAAGAAGACATATCTACACCCCAATATTAGAGGGTAGATTGGCTCATTTATCACTGCTGCTTTTATGATTCCTTCCACATATCGCGTTTTCACTTTTATTCGGGCGACGGGAAGTGTCATGGTAGCTACATCCTTGGTTGCAGTTTGAATCTCCACTGTTTCCGTGGTGTATTGATCGGCCTGCACCAGGTGAGAACTCACAACGGAATCGTAATCTAAACCGGTATCATATAAACATCTTATAGTGACACCATTACAGATGACATCTTCACACACTGGGGGGTGGTATGGTTCCTGTAATTCTTCAGGTTTGCCCTTCTTTTCCTTTTTCCCCGATGTCATAGCAGCAAAATGAGGAGGTTTCCTTCTACAATGGTCAGTGTCATGATTGTTCATCTTACAATTTTTACACCACCTTTTTCCTTGGTTGAAAGATTTTCTTTCATCATATTTCCTTTCATCGAATTGTGGGAATTTATTTTTATTGTCATACCGTGGCCTATCAAATTGGTGCTTACCTTTATTTTGATCCTTAGGATCAAATTTATTAAAGTTCTGTGGTGCCCTAAAGTTATCCACTTGTTTCTTTTTATTACCTGTTACCTCTGCTTGAGCTGCTTGATACTTTCAGCAACATTTAACAACTCATCCAGCCTCTCTGCACCTTGTTCCATGAGAAACTTTCTCAGGTCTGGAGCCATGGACTCTCTTAGTTGCTCTATAAGGACCATTTCCTTAAGATCTTGGGTTTTCCCCAGAGAAGTCCATTTCTCCAAGTATGTCTCTATTCGTGCAGAGAACTGGTGATAGGTTTCACCTGACAGTAGTTTAGCATTCCTAAATTTTTTCCTATAAAATTCTGCATTCTTTTCATACCTTAACAAAAGAGCCTGCTTTAGCATGTCATAATTTTCCTGATCACCTCTGCTCATTTTTGCAAAAACTTCATAAGCTGCCCCACGAAGTCCCTGAGATAACTTTAAGCTCCACCTTTCTCTCTCTAACCCATACGTGGTAGCTAATAGCTCATACCTATTTAGGTAGCTCTCAATATCATCGTCTTTCTCAACAAAATGATCTAAATGAAAATTCATAGCTGAGGTTGAGGCTCCTTGGCTAGCAGTGGCATCAGAGGCAAAGGGACTGGCACCATTTTCAGGAGCATGGCCCTGAAACTCAAACTCCCTTAGTCGTAACTCATGTTCCCTTTGTAATCTTTTATCTTCTGCTTCCCTTTCTGCAGCTAATTTCCTCTCTTCCCTTTCTGCAGCTAATTTCTTCTCTTCTCTTTCTGCAGCTAATCTTTTGTCTTCTCTTTCTGCTTCCAATTTCTTAGCCTCTTTGTCAGCCTCAATCTGCAACCTCTTAGTCTCAGCCTCAGCTTGCAACCTCTTAGTCTCAGCCTCTAACTTTCTTTCGGCCTCTTTTTCTAATCTTCTTTCTTCGCGTTCAATAAATTTGTCACATTCCGTGGTGACATAGGCAACCATAACTTGCCCATCTAATCCTAACTCTTTTGCAGTCTGAACAGCAGCAGATCGAAACTTGGCCAGGTCCGCCATTGTCTATCAGGTAAATTTCTACAATGTCTAACCAACAATTCAAATTCTAAATATATATAATGGACAACACAGGCACCGTGAGCTCAACCTTATTTAATTCCACCCAAGGATACCTTTTAATTCTTATATTCCCTGAAGTGAATTACCCCCACTATTTTTAATAGGGAAAGATTCAAAATCCCAAGAGCGAGACCCCAATATATGTGGTGAAGTGGGATGTTATAAATATTTATAGGGGACTTAGTGTACTGACTGAGATCAGCTGTGAAGGTATATATATATCTAATAAGAGTAGTGTATTATATATAACCTTACTTGCTACCACATATCTATATATCTCAGTCAGAATTATTCTGGAATAGTGTGATGACTACGTTATGTGTCTAGGGTATGTGTATGATGAAGTGTAAGTCACAACAACAGACAGATAAACAATTTAATTTAATCCACTACTCTTGACAACACTGTGACACTCACATACATATAACACTCTATGAGAATATCTTAAGGAGTCACTGATAACTTTTCAAATAACAATATGTATTCATTTTTTGTCATAAAGGTATATGTGTCCCTGACCATTCCCCCATTATTCCCCTAAAGTGATCTACACTGTCTTCCCCATCGTCTAAAGACAGTCATCTAACAACCGTTTACCACTTGCAATGACCAACATCCTCCCTAGGGCTTTTCGTCCAATACTAAACCATTTCAAGATGAGGGGACATACCTCATGTTGAGGGGCAGCCTACCTTGGGGGGGGATAATCGTTCGCTTATTGGTGTGATGCGCACCTGGCAGATCACCAGGCCCCATGTTGCCCCCATACATCCCTAGCCCAACTCTAGGGGAGATCCCCGATACGAGAATCCTCCACATCCCTCGGCTACACCGCCGCACCCGAGAGTTGCCACAATTACCCCCCTCCATCACTGTAATGTTACTTACAGCCGTTAATGGTAACCACCAAATAGCCCAAGCGCCTACGCGTGTAATGCAAAATGCCCCGTAATCCTGGTGAACCGTTCAACCAAATATTAATAAAGCCCTCCTCTGACCACATTAACCTGCACGCCCACTCCTGGTCTCATGTATGAGGGATTCTTGTGCTCTCCCCCGAATCTAACCACTTGTAGGATGCCTACAAGTGGGTCAAAAAGGGACCCATATTCTCATATGGCATTCTTGAAGGTTTTTGACCGAACCGCGCATCCACACTAACATCAGCAAACATTGCAGACTCACGTTAGGTACCAACTAGGTATGCGGGTGGTCATTCATTGAGCGATACCCATATAAGGTTACCCGTTTCTTTTTACATGGAACTGGCGCCATCCAGCCCATTTCCCTTTGAAGTGGACATACCCACCAACTTGCCTGTAAAGTCGTCCTGTACTCCTTTCGACACACCAAGTCTAATCAAGCTACTTCCCTGGCACCCGCCTCAGCCATCTATTTCGTACCCGTCCACAAACTCCCCCCCCCAGTTCATCGATAAGGGGGGGACGCCTAGCTCTAAACTTCCCCCCAGGATAGGCACATGCGTTACTAACCCTTGAAAATAATCCATTGTTAAAAATAAGGAGCATGGCGGCAGGACTAGGACCCACGTTTTTCCCAATAGCCCCATCTGTACCTTTGAACCCGTCCCTACAGGCCCTGCCAAACCCAGTAACACCTCCCCAACTCGCGAACACAACCCGAACCTTATCACAAAACTATTATTCCGGTGCCTCCATCCAAATATGAGCCATTTAACTCTGTATCACTCCAGAACTACAAGCGATTACATTTTCTCCACTCCAACATCTAATAGGCCTTTGGCCAAATACCATAGACAGTGGGCTCTGCCCTACCATCAAGACCACTGATAATCCCAACTTCGTCCACCAACACTCACGACCCTTAATTTTCCCCACAACCCAGTACTATATAACCTAAATACCCGAACATACGACAGCCTCCAACACAAATCCCAGATCATGAACCCGCCTCCTGCCATTCAGCAATCTGAAAATTGTCCCACTGGGGCAAACCATCCCACACCTCAACTGCGCTCACCAATCAAATTCCACATCTGCCATCGCCTTCACCAACCGAGGTGCACCCCAACTATGCTCTAAGTATCACTACACCAGGCTTATTATATTATAGCACATAACCCCAAAATGCCACCACGAGCATGTCCTTGCAACGTACTTAAACGTGTAGCTATATATCAAGCTTACGCCGCCTGCTTAACTAGTGGTCTCGAACTAACCGCTCCCAAGTGTGTATATCAGCGAGTCCACCCTGAGCAAATGAGGCCCCGTTTCGACAAGTGTTTGAAAAAAATGTTACCTTTTTCCCGTTCTCCCCCTAACAACCCAAGATAGTATTTATAGCGCCGACCAATCGTGGTTAGGCGTACCCCCAATCAAACCCCCCAAAACAAAGACAGCAACGTAAACTTTTACATTCATGCTATACCGCGCACCATGACAGATATACACCACCTAACCAGGAAAACTCCGTATAAGCTTGTCCCTGTGGAGTAAACTGTTATGTTTTTCAACAAACCGTAAACGCTCAATTGTTAATCTTTTACCTTAATAAGGCGTTATTTTATGATTTTTAAAACCTAACTATCTGGTGAAAGTGTAGTGAAATGTTATCCTGTTCCGCTACCGAAAAAAAAGTTAGTGCAAGTAGTCCTTATGTACAACGCGTGAATGGCAGCATTTGTGTATGCGCGCGAGAGCGTGAATTTAGTGTTCGAACGGGATCGGGCTTTCACTTATTCACATTTGCCCTCTCATAATAAATTTTCTTAGCCCATTCTAAACTTCTCAAGCTATCCTTTTGAATCCTTATCTGATCAATAAGAAACATCTTGGATAAACAAAGATTTAGAAAATAAGACAAATGAATGGATTGTCACACATTTAAAATTTAGGTTCCAACTCATCAATTAATGGCATACTTTCAAGGTTTTTCTTAGAAATGCATAGCAACATTTTTAATAATGTGAGTATTGGCAAACCGCGTGTATGTTGCAGAATGCCTTTATAACAACTGGAAACGTTACAATTTGCAATCAAGACGCAGTTACGAAACACAAAGGGAATATCGAGTACAGAGAACATTGTGACACAGACACTGTTCTTGTACCAAAGCTTTCTTACTATTGTACCTTTATTTACTTTACATATGTATTTATTATGCTTTATATTATACCTAGAAAAAAAAAAAATGTGTGGATTAAGAAAAACTTCCTCTACAAGTAACCCAGAAACCTACCCCACTTTACCCCCCTCTCAAAACACAGCCTGCTCCAAGAAATAACACAAAACACCAATAGAAAACAAAAAACAACTACAAATCAACAAAATGAGGTGTACACCTAGTAGTAAACACTCATCACAGTAATTCTTCTTCGAGCTTAAACATAAAAAATCATCCGCTCCCCCCATATGTTAAATCCGTACAAAAAACAACAAAGCAGCACCAAAACATTCGCCCCCACTGACCCGCCCCACTTCTGTCTACAACCCTATTCGAACACTATTTTAAATCAGCCAATCCTGTAGCAACCCCCCTCACGCTTATATAGGTAGACATAAAAAATCCCCCACACCCTGTCCAACCCCCCCACTCTCACACCACAATCCAAACACAAACGACTCATCCCCACAACCAAATGAAGTGCCACTAACTTACCCAACAAAAACGCATATAATATGCGTAGACTGTTGAATAAAAACAGCTTAAAATTAATATAAACAGAAACAAGGCTTTCTAGCTAAGACAAGATTGCCACTGGGCTACTAAATCCCCATTCCATATTTCATCTGGATTGTACTGTTAGTAGAGTAGCACGACTAACAACCACAAAACATTTACCTGTTGCCATCCGAGTCCCTTAACTCATGAATTATACTTGACTTAAGTCAGAAGTGTAATTTTCAAAATGTGGTGTATCTGGTCTTGTGTGCTTATCCCTCAATTCTACTTGGTAAAGTCATATCACAATGTGGTGGTCCATGTAGATGCGATCAGGATGTTCCTTGTACGTGTCAATACAGTTAACCGGGTGCACATATGGAATTACGAGTTTTTTGATATACTTCTTGGTGAGAAACCTACATAATGAGACAAAGGATCACGACTCTCCTTCTTGGTTGTTGGTCTCGAGGCTTTCTGTAGTTTCGTTTTTCTAAATTCTTTGGGTCAGGGGTCATGTTTACCCCGTGATAAAGCTGAAAGTGTACCATAAAAATTCCAATTCTGGTTAACATCGCAAACGCAATATTCCTCAGTTGGATCAAAGTCATTCACAAGATTTGCACACAAACACTTCAACTGTTCATTTGTAGTGGTCAGCTGTTACCGCATCAGAATGTCAAACAGCATGTTCAGATAGTACAAATGTTTTCTCCAAAAAGTGCAATTTCTGTTCTATAGCAATGGAGTATCCAATGATGATTTTCCATCCAAATGTTGTCTATTAGCTACAGGGATTATCATCCATCAATTTTGGAATTTTAAATAGGGCCAATAATTAGAGCATTTCTCTCACAAAAAGACCTCCCTCACTGCATTTCTAGAGAAGAGGACATCTTTAAGAAGACACAGGTCGCATACTTCTTACAATCCACAAAATGTGCCAATCATTATTATAAACGTCATAGTGTCCTTTACTTCAGAGGTACAAAAATGCAAGGGGGGAAGTATGGGGGCCCTAAACCGTCAGGCTAGTTAAAACTGGAATCTGATAATATCCATTAAGCCTCAGAATCTCACAATGGGAGTAAAATATATTTTAGCTTTATTTTAGTCCTGGCAAAAAAACAAGCTAGATTTGGGGAGTAATCCTGCCATGTGATCCCACCTGTCCCCCCCGCTTCTGTAATAGCATTCAGTCCAAGTCCTCCTGTAATCTATACAGAAGTCTATATGATCATCGCCTCCAAGTAAAGGGCTTTTTTTTTTTTCCTTAAGAGTACAAAACACCGGAGAACTATATACTGAAGACTTTCTCACTGTGCGAAATAATTCCCCCCCTCCCCTTCAACTAGATAGTCACAAGTCTAACATCTCTTCCTTTCAAACACCAGCTTTTTTCTCCTTAGCAAATGGAAACCGTGACGAAAATTATGGTTTTTTTTTTTTCTTTCCAAACAGACTAGTGTGTGGGTCGGGTCCCCTAAATCAGTTTCATATCATCATCATATTCCAACAAAATAGGTGTTTTTTATTTTTTTTTTTTTTTTTATTTGTGTATGCAATTGGCCCACCCTGGTCTGGCTGTTCACAAGCCAACCTCTGCATTTTTGATTATTTAGAAAACCTTTCTTGCATGATTCTTATTTTTATTTTTTATTCGTTAAAAACCTGTTACATTATTTTCACCTGTGCATGCTCTCTTTCTGTAACATAGGACTATTCATTTATCGATTTAAATGGTGTTTTACTGGAACAATTTTTTTTTTTTTTCCATGGGGCGGATTGGACCAGACGGGCCAACAACGCTGTCCCTCCCACATCAAGGGGTTCATGTGGGAACCACCACCTTCCTGAAATTCACATTCTTTCCAAAAATGATCTTTTCTTCAAAGTGAAGATTTCTAGGAACTTTTAGAATTTTTTCTTTCCCCTTGCTTATGGATCTCCCAATGGCGCAATCAACAAGAGTAGACCCTAAAGAAAGAGGTAATGGGTCTATCCTTCCCAAGGAATTTTCTTTTCTAGGAGACCTTACATCCATAAAAATTAATTGGGAGGGTCTAAATGTGAGGACTTAGGCTATTCCCACATGGATGTAAAATTTATTTTCTGACGGTGGACCCCCCCTTCTCCTACGCAACTGTATGATACCCTAGATGAACCCAATTTTTAAACTTTTGTGGTTTTCCACTCCCCGCTAAGATGAAATGCAGTACCTTTTCCTCAAAACCCCCAAGTGTAAAAGATTGACCTCTGGTCCTTTTCGCACCATTCCCTGTAAAATATAATCGCAATACCACCGGCCCCCCGCCAACTCCGGCAATTTTGCGGGTTCCCCGGCTATGTTTCAAATTTTTCCGAATTGGCAAAAGTGGTTTCCTCAAGCCAGTTTTAAAACACTCGAGTTGTCAGCTCAAATTCACTCATTATAGGTATGAAGATGTAATTTTCCCCTTCTGTCCATTTAACTCTCACGCCTTTGTACGCAATAAAAAAAAATGTGTCCACCAATGTTATTCAATACCATAAAGCTCTTCAAAGTGGACCCTTTTCCTAGTTTTCTGGGCCGCCCACGCCCTTACCAAACCCCCATTGGCAAGTTGCCGCGCGGCCATTCCAGGTGAGCCCCAGTAACTTTGTTTTGTTTTTTTTAAACGAGTGGGGGTTTACCTCCAGCTTACAGTCCATGAAGATCAAGGCAAAATAATGATTTGGTCTAGTGCGGCACGGTACATTATGTGGTCCCCATGTAATTCTGGTTTTTTCATCAAGTCCCCAGCCACAATTTTTTCCCAGTTTTCTTTTAAACAAATACAGTTCAAATTACCAATAATGCCGTTAGAATATTTACGGATCTGTTGCCGACCCTTGTTGCCGCCAATAATTCCCTTAAAAGGTTGGGGATGAATACCCCTAATACAATATAGGAAAGTTTCACATTTTATGGCAAAGGAAATCCTGAAAACTTTTTCTTACCCCTCCCAGATATTTATCATGTTCCCCCCCAAAACGAAAAACGTGAGACCATCTAACAGAACAGAGCAATAAGTATTTTTTGGTTAATACCGTCAAACTTTCGGTTGGAATAGGGGAATACTGATCCCCCCGAAGCCTCTGCCGTCCCAAACTTCTACCACATTCTGATTTAGAGCAAAATTTTTTTTTTTTTTCCTCAGCCTTCTAACAAATCCCCTCTTTCCCTCCCCCAGTATTTGGTTTTTTATTTTACAGTTCCCCCGATTTAGGAAAATTTGTCCCCCCCCCCCCCGTGGCTTTTTTGATGATTCAACAGCAGGGCTATGAGACTGAACCTTTTTATTTTCTTTGCACCACTCCCGATCATTAGTGGCCGCCCTATTGTCAGAAAAAATATGAAGCCCCAGTACCTTATACCCTGACCCCCCCACCCCCTGTGGTATCGGGGTGGGGGTCCCCCCCCCCCCCCCCCCACCCCCCCCCAACCCCCCCCCCCACCCCTTTTCCCCCCCATTAAAACCCCCCCTTTTGGTTCCACCTTTACCCCCCCCCATCACAATTTTTTATTACCCCCCCCTTTTTTAAATTTTGTCATAGGTGCTGACACTTAAATGGCATTTTGGGCCCCCACCCGTGGCAAAGAATTTAGTGTTCCCCGTTAACAATCCAAAGTATTACCTTTTTCCCGCAAGTTTCATCGTAGCCCTTTTGACAAGCGGGAGCGTTTGTTGAAGTTTATTTTTGCTCCCTAATGTGGCTTAAAAAAATGCCTGAACTGGATTTTTTTTCTACAATAAATCCTCAAATAGTCCCCAATTCTCTTTGCAGTTAATTGGGCACAGGCCAACCCCTAGCGTTGCCAAACAACTTTTGTGACTTAGATCCCATACGCGAAGCTTTGTCCAAAAGTTGGACGTCAGGCTGTGGTTTCCTCGGATAAACCACCCTGGAGATCTTTTTCCCCTTTCAAATGGTCCCAGCCCCCCCCCTATCCATATCTTTTTTTTTTCCAACATCTGGTAAGTGCCTTCCTTCATAACAAGCATAATTGCCTTCCCACCACTGCCGACCTGGATGTTGTATGACAAATCCTTATTTTTTTTTGGGCAACGAAGTACACTGTGTTCACAACCTTGACCCACATGGCTTTTGAGGTCAAACAACTGTAAATCCCCTTCTCAAAGCACTGCCCCCACTACGACCTAATCCAACTTGTTGATTTTTCAGTCTCTAAATTAATTCACTCCATCCCCCCCCCTTACTTGCCCCCAGTGAAGTCTTGTTAAAAATGACGGACCCGCAAGACCTTTTTTTGAACAAAAACATACTCGCATCATTTCCCCGATGAAAAACAGGTGCAACTTTAGGTGGTTCTACCAACAAGATTCCATATCACCCCCTCAGCCCCCTGGGGGCCCTTTTCCCTCCATCTCTTGTTTCAGAATAACCAGGATCTCTGGGGGTAATAAATTGGCTCACCTAAAACGAAACAAAATGCCACAACAGCAGTAACTCCCCTCTCCGCCAACTGTAGCTCCCTTGAACAACATAGGGGTTGTCTCCAAACCCTTGGGACCCCTCAAGGGGGCGGTCCAGCATCAAAACAACCCTTCATGCAATACGGTAACCCCCACACGCTATTAAATACCATGATTTTTTTTGTCCCTAACTTCTAAACCGGTATCATATAAACACCTTATAGTGACACCATTACAGATGACATCTTCACACACTGGGGGGTGGTATGGTTCCTGTAATTCTTCAGGTTTGACCTTCTTTTCCTTTTTCCCCGATGTCATAGCAGCACAATGAGGAGGTTTCCTTCTACAATGGTCAGTGTCATGATTGTTCATCTTACAATTTTTACACCACCTTTTTCCTTGGTTGAAAGATTTTCTTTCATCATATTTCCTTCATCGAATTGTGGGAATTTATTTTTATTTTCATACCGTGGCCTATCAAATTGGTGCTTACCTTTGTTTTGATCCTTAGGATCAAATTTATTAAAGTTCTGTGGTGCCCTAAAGTTATCCACTTGTTTCTTTTTATTACCTGTTACCTCTGCTTGAGCTGCTTGATACCTTTCAGCAACATTTAGCAACTCATCCAGCCTCTCTGCACCTTGTTCCATGAGAAACTTTCTCAGGTCTGGAGCCATGGACTCTCTTAATTGCTCTATAAGGACCATTTCCTTAAGATCTTGGGTTTTCCCCAGAGAAGTCCATTTCTCCAAGTATGTCTCTATTCGTGCAGAGAAACTGGTGATAGGTTTTCACCTGACAGTAGTTTAGCATTCCTAAATTTTTTTCCTATAAAATTCTGCATTCTTTTCATACCTTAACAAAAGAGCCTGCTTTAGCATGTCATAATTTTTCTGATCACCTCTGCTCATTTTTGCAAAAACTTCATAAGCTGCCCCACGAAGTCCCTGAGATAACTTTAAGCTCCACCTTTCTCTCTCTAACCCATACGTGGTAGCTAATAGTTCATACCTATTTAGGTAGCTCTCAATATCATCGTCTTTCTCAACAAAATGATCTAAATGAAAATTCATAGCTGAGGTTGAGGCTCCTTGAGTAACCGTAGCATCAGAGGCAAAGGGACTGGCACCATTTTCAGGAGCATGGCCTTGAAACTCAAACTCCCTTAGTCGTAACTCATGTTCCCTTTGTAATCTTTTCTCCTCCTTTTCTGCTTCCCTTCCCTCTGCAGCTAATCTCTTCTCTTCTCTTTCTGCAGCTAATCTTTTGTCTTCTCTTTCTGCTTCCAATTTCTTAGCCTCAGCCTCAATCTGCAACCTCTTAGTCTCGCCTCAGCTTGCAACAGCCTCAACCTCTTAGTCTCAGCCTCTAACTTTCTTTCGGCTTCTTTTTCTAATCTTCTTTCTTCGCGTTCAATAAATTTGTCACATTCCGTAGTGACATAGGCAACCATAACTTGCCCATCTAATCCTAACTCTTTTGCAGTCTGTACAGCAGCAGATCGAAACTTGGCCAGGTCCGCCATTGTCTATCAGGTAAATTTCTACAATGTCTAACCAACAATTTAATCTCTAAATATATATCTAATGGACAACACAGGCACCGTGAGCTCAACCTTATTTAATTCCACCCAAGGATACCTTTTAATTCTTATATTCCCTGAAGTGAATTACCCCAAATATTTTTAATAGGGAAAGATTCAAAATCCCAAGAGCGAGACCCCCAATATATGTGGTGAAGTGGGATGTTATAAATATTTATAGGGGACTTAGTGTACTGACTGAGATCAGCTGTGAAGGTATCTATATCTATTAAGAGTAGTGTATTATAGATAACCTTACTTGCTACCACATATCTATATATCTCAGTCAGAATTATTCTGGAATAGTGTGATGACTACGTTATGTGTCTAGGGTATGTGTATGATGAAGTGTAAGTCACAACAACAGACAGATAAACAATTTAATTTAATCCACTACTCTTGACAACACTGTGACACTCACATACATATAACACTCTATGAGAATATCTTAAGGAGTCACTGATAACTTTTCAAATAACAATATGTATTCATGGTTATCATAAAGGTATATGTGTCCCTGATTCAAATACAAAGGAACCAGGAATCACAATCAATTTTAATTACAAGTATATGTACAGACTTTATCAATATGAATATTGTAGTGACATATATTATTAAAAAATATCCTATGTGTGTCAGTTGTGTAGTGGTAATATGAGGTAATACTGGTTTTGTTTTGTTCAAGCTCTGTTGGTATTTGTCATCATGACTTCAATAGTTTGTCTTTTGGGACTAGTATTGGAGATGTTCTCAGTTCCTGATATTAAGACAATTAAATTCCCCTCTGAATGTTATTTTTACAAAGTCATTTCAAGATGAGGGGACATAATGTTGAGCTCAGCTGGCCAAATCAGCTTATCTTGCGTGATGGCGGCAGGAAAGGACTCCTCTGCTCGAATTCTCCTCTGGGCTCTGGAGACACCTCACTGATAGCTAAAAAGACCAAGGAGTATGCTGTCCGACTCTGGATTCAGCAAAGCTCTGACCAGGTGCTGCTCAGTACCATCAAGACCACGGTCCCTGAAAACAAGAAGGATGTACCTTCTACTTCATAACTAATTGATACTCTAGTTCTACACTGAGCACAATACAACACAAACATTGAGTTCAGAGCGTTAGGCCAACTGTCAGCTTCATCTGAAATACTTTATACCAGTATTTACCTCCTTAATGGTTACCACGCCTCTGCACTTCCAGCATTATTTCTGTCTAATCAATCATCCAGGTGTCAGTGTACTATTTGGCCATTCCATCCCGTTTTACTTCCCTCCGACACCCTCTGTTCAGGCTGGAGCATTATAGGCTTTATCTCCTGTTTGCCACTGAACTACACATATATATACAGGCATAAATTAACAATTTACATTCAATTTTTCATTAAAAGATACTGAATGGTTCAAGCTTACCACAATTTCATGGAAATAAACACAGATACGTTGATTAGCAATGAATTCTGGCACAATTACTGGCACAAATTCCCATCTGCTTATGTTCCAGGCTTTTATTTAACACAAATATGAGCTGGCTTCAACGCACTGTTGCTTTATCAAGATTATTTGCACTAGTGGTCTCGAACTAACGCTCCTAAGTGAGTATATCAGCGAGTCTAGCCAATGAGGCCACGTTTCGACAAGTGTTTGAAAAAATGTTACCTTTTCACGTCTCCCCTAACAACGAAAGATAGTATTTATAGCCCGACCAATCGTGGTTAGTCTTTCATTTGTTGCGCTCCAATCAATTTGGAGTTTACATGGTAGGCTAATTCTGTAACGTAAGTTTTTTTTTTCAAACACGTTATAAAAAAATTTTATGAGCAGAAATGATTCCATGCTGTCAGGCATCCCCACTATTTTATTTTGGGTATAATTTATTAATTCCTGGACTATTTGCGTAACGTTTTACATATTCTTGTCAGCAAGCCCTAAGGAACCCAAATATCCAAATTTAAAAGAGCTACGTGGCTGCGTTCAAAATATGTATTTTCTACCTCCTGTTTCGAAGATGTGCTGTCTGGGTACTGTTATGTTTTTCAAACGTAAACCCATCTATTGTTATCTTTCCTAATAAGCGTTTTTTATGATTTTAAAACCTAACTCTGGGAAGGGTAGTGAATTTATCACTGTCCGTCTGAAAAAAAGTTAGTGCATGTAGTCTTACACGCGTGATGGCAGCATTTGTGTATCGCGCGAAGCGTGTTTAGTGTTCGGCTTTCTGCCTCTCCCTTCCCGCTATCCTTTTGTCCATCTGTCTTTTGATCTTGGTAACATAGTGTAGAAAAAGACATGAATGGAATTTAAAATTTAGGTCAACTTGCATATTTCAAGGTTTTTCTTAGAAAGGCAGCACATTTTATTGTGTGTTTGGGAAACGCGTGTATGTTGCAGAAGGCCTTTAATATCAACGTGAAACGTTACAATTTGCATACGCAGTAGAAAACAAGGGGATTTCGAGTACAGTCATTGTGACAGCACTGTTCTTTACCATTCTTCTTCCTTTATTTATTATATGTATTTATTAGGCTTTATATTTACTTGATAATTTATATATGTGGATTAGAATATTCCACGACACCGAGCAGACAATGTGTAGAATCGACCGCATTAGTGAGTAAATAACATTGGGATGACCACCATAGATTATCTTATCAACTGATAATAGTTCTGTCTGACCAGCTGAATGTTGCCATATGTTGAGGATTGCTTTATGGTGTGTAATCATCATGGCTATTTTAGTTTTTGCCAGGAGTCGTGGATGGTGAGAAGATAGGACTGAGATATTTATGGTCCAGCTGGAGCAGAGGTGATAGTGACAGCTATGTGAAATGAAGGTGGTAGAAATAGTATTGTTTCACGAGGAGGGGTAAACGTGTAGGGAAAAGGTGATAGTGTAGAGAGAAAAAGGCAGTCTTGGATTGAGTAATTGCTCTAATCCAGCCTATCTTACGACTCTTTTTAACTTCAGACGCCCTTACTCTCCTTGTACAACATACAAGGTACACAACACTTAAGTACACAAACTTCTATGACATATAACTACTACGTACAGACGAGAAAACAAACTATGAATAATATATATATATATATATATATATATATATATATATATATATATATATATATATATATATATATATATATATATATATATATATATATAAGGGGTTTGACCGACACTATAGAGTAAGTTTTTTAAATTTATTTTCGCTAAAGTATCACAACATCAAGACAAGCATTACATTAATACATTTTCTAGTTACATCAGAGAAATGAAAATATAAATCTAATAGGACTTCCCTCTTGTATAGGAAACGTAAGAAAGATCCCACCCGAGGTAAGATACCAAGAGATCAAATAATTAACAATGGGAGTAGGGGCAGTCAGGACGGGTAAAGAATGAAGTCCATGATTTAACTATCCCGTGGGCATTCAGATTAGTGAGAGATAAATAAAAAAGATGTTATATTAGTAATAACTTAAGAAATAAGTTCTTTCGTTCTGTTTCACTCTCTACACACATACAGTGAGCTCACTACAGTTATGCTTACCCCTCTGCCAACGCTGCATTCATTCCATGTAATTTATCAAACACATTTGTATTTAAGACTATTATGAGTCCTATTATTTGTCCAGTTCAGCCCCAGACTCTCCGTTTAAGCAACTGCTATGTTTTTCGGACAGTCGCTGAATTGGTGCGTTGATAATTTTTTTTTCTGGGTATTCCTCTTCGTACTGCAGGTATTGGTTTGGGATAAGTTTTTCTAGGTGGTGGCACTGTCCTGGAAAGTTATAAGTTAATATAGTTTTTCCCGGAGTGGTCGAGCCTCCAGTGGCTGTGACTATCTCTGTCGTAGTGAATGTGTAAAAAAAAAACCAGAATGTTACTCCCAGGCAGAAGGAAATAGGCGAGTATGACCCGTGAATTCTCTCTGTAGAATTTGGTGGTAGGAAAACTTTACTGTCATATGGTTTTTTAAAGAAAAATTAGTGCTGTAAGTTCTGCCACATCAGGCAAGTAATATTTATATGGATAAGATGGAAAAATCTTCTGGCATAGTCCCGTTCCAGTTTAACATTTAAACAAATTTTACATTGAAGTGTTCTGGTTATTTAACCACTCTCATGGATGGAGGAGGTGGACCACGAAGGGTCTCCAACATCAGATTTTTCACCGACAATGTTTGGACGTTTAGGAACATATGATTGGAATTCCATAAGACATCTGAACATACATCTCTATAAGAACCGCTGGATCGCAAAGGTATGATCTACCTATATAAAAGAGAATAGATAACAGGTAATCATACTATAATTATATTCTAACACCCGCCTTTTAGGTAAGACCTTAAATCACTCCGGTATTTAATTATCTATATATAAAAGCACGAGTTATGAACACTAGTCACTTAAAATTTACGCATGATGAAAATAGAAATAAATGGTATCAAACAAATTATCGATCGTCTAGCGTCTTATAATATTTTAAGCCTCTTCTACTGGGGAATAGCAAGAAATTAAATTACGTTTACGGCTGGAGAGAATTTAGCTATAAGTTTATTTAATACGTTATTCATCTTAACACAAAATCCCAGTGACATATAATGAAGAAACTTTAACGATCAAATCACTCAAAACTCTAATATATTATTACCGCAGCACAAAGAATGAATTAATCTCCACATATTAAAAAAATCCAAAATTCTTGTTTGGCTCTCATATATCTTCTTCTTCCTTCCTCGTTCGCCCTGAAAAGGACGGTGGTTGCGTTGTGTCTGTTTACGCCTAAGCTGTGATATCTGCACATTTCGGTCGACACATCCGACTTCAGCACGGCATTTTTTAGGGACCGGGTTTGCCTTCCCATTGCGATCCGCACTCGCTCAGCCAGACTGCACTGCTGCAGACTGTTTCCAGGACCACCACGTGGAGATGGAGTGCGGTCTTAACCAGCTCTGGTTTGCTGGTCCTGATGCAAGCAGTACAGCTATGGGTCGCTAACTGCATTCACTATTGCTGCATCTTGGGGTCCCGGCTCTCATATATGAGCTAGGTACTTTCTTCAAATCTCTGGCGCTATTGATAACTGATATTATTAAGCGATGCCTATATATATTAAATGAATAGAAATCGACCTTACTGACATTCAAAGATTATCAACAACAACAACAAAAAAAAAAAAAAAAAAAAAAAAAAAACGTTACGCATTGACACCCCTAGTGATACTTTGTTTATTATCAACGAAATTTGGTCAATTACAAAATCGTTAAGAATCAGAATATAAAGACAACAAAAATGAGAACCCGAAAGTTAAGAATATTCGTTCTTTAATAAATATATAGAAGTACTTAAGCATTTATTGCTTCATCTATTGGGTCCAAATAAACAGTTATCAGTACTATATAATCTAGCACCTTTTGAGTACGGCACTGTGAAATTCAACTCGTCAATCAGACAGTCAAACAAGCCAGAGTAAGGAATAGGATCAGGATTCCATTTTGAAGGACCGGACAACATGTTTGAGCATCTTGTGGATTTACACAACGACAAATCTACCTTTATTAATACGGAAAACCCTGAATCCTAGGAACCTGAGCACTAAGTCATAGTGGGAGTCTATTGTAAAGTAACACATCAGGACACGTGTAAGAGGCATCTTAATCAAGTTGCCGAAACTATTTCTCTGAGCTAGAAGTCGGTATTCCCAAAGGTATTTTAGTCGGTGGTGTGACCGTGCAATGCTCATATGCATAATTACATCTGAGTAATAATAGTAAAATTTAACATATAATAGGGAATTAATGAATAATACAACAGGGCTGCATGCTCCATTGGCAGCATCGCTTCAGACAATATAATCTAATATAATAAAATAGAAAGTTAGTTTTCGATTAAACAAAACAACAGACATCACTCGTGTATAGGAAGCATAACGGCAGGTCATTTCGTCCTGCACTAGTAATTTTGAGTGACAGCTGTTTTGGGTTCTCACACTTGTAGAAGAGCACTCTAAAATCATTTCAAAAACAAAGACGAAGCAATATACGTATTTTTGACTGACAGCTTATTATAATTATATGAGAAAGGAATGAAATGTTGCTTGACGTAAAGTATATTTAGGAAAATGAATTTGATTTTAACCATAAGTACGAAACACCTGGGCGTGTGAATGGTGTATAGTAATGATTGATAGTTTGGCATTTGTTTTTAATGAGAATACACGCAGAAGTACATTTGGGTTGCATAATTAGAACGTGAGAAATAGTTATTAGATGTAAAAGATACGTGCTGAAATCAGCATTTCACACGGTTGTCAGGTTTACAAGGTCATAAAATCCTGACAGTGTCTCATAGAACAATAGAGAAAAACAGGTGCCAAGTGCAAAATGAATTAATACTAGAGTTAGTATAGTACAGTCAAAACAGGAGAGCTCGGAAACAACCATGTAGAAGTAGACTGCAGAGAGAGAAGACTCAGAGTGCTGACTTGTATTTAGAAATAGCTATTTGGCGTAGTAAAGAGCTCACCAAGCGTTTTTCGTTAATAGATTTTACTACAGTCAATCATCATAGTCTGAAGTAGAAACGTCCAGCACTACCTACAACATCCTTGGTGAGCGTCGTCACCACAATGAGGTAAATACATTTATGTGCTAACTAGTAGTGACAACGTGAGATAGGTGAAGGTAAACTTTCGTTTCGTCAAGTGACTTTATAAAGAAAGTATTCTTTTGTTTCGTCAATAAAGCTTCAACCCATCTCAGTGTTCTGCTATGCTAAGCGCTTCTCAAGAGAACATTATAGAAAAAGTGTTACTAAACCTTTCAGGAAAAGACAGGAACGGGCTACACCAACTTTCGACTTAAAGAAGCCTATTTAACCAGATGAGAATTTCAGCAAAGAATAATAACGTCAAATACAGATTTATTATCGAGAAGCTAGCTCAAGGATTCCCAACTAGTTGTTAGAAATCCTTGATGACGTAACCAAACAGGCAAATTAAGACTTGTCATAGACGACCGACGACACAGAATGCATTCCAGCCTCTCGAAAGATGACTAAGAGCACGCTATAAGTTTTGAGATGCAATTTGATGATCTCTTTCGAATCAAAGCTGTGTTCTGGTACCTTCCTCAATAAAGATAAGAAAACGTCTGCATCTGTAGTTGATATCTTCAAGAGTATTTTGTGTGATGTTACGAAGTTGCGTTGTTCAATTAACTGTGTACATTGTGGTGGTGGTAATGGCCAATAACATACTATAAAGAACAGCGGGGTTAGTCAGAGAACCTGGTTGAGGTTTTCACTCTCCTCTACAACGTAGTGGGAATCTCCATCCGAGGCGTATAGCCTTTCATTCCACTGCAACAAAAACAATTAAACAATTTATCAAACGAATCTAAGCCTTGGAGAATAAACAATCTATATGGTGCTATCTGTAGAACAAGTGTGTGGTATAAGTGGCCTTCAATCAAAGCCAGACACCTACAGCAGTCGGATCTTAACAGACGCTGGAGCATCTTCGCGATTATCCCACGATACTTCCACAGATGTGTTGCGGCCACCAGACTTGACCAGTGAGGAGAGGGAACCAGTTCATAACCTGCAAAGAACAAGCATCGGCTGGAGAAGAAACTAACCGACATCTTACTGGCAGCTAAGTGTCGTGTGGTGCGTATTGGGGCAACTACGACAGTAGTTTTTGCCAGGAATAGCCTATGATATATTAGGTAGAAGGTCTCTAGAAATTGGCTCGTTAAGAAAGAATAAAGACCTATTGGAGATATGGTCAAGAAGACGGGAATGCGAATGCTTTCCTCTGGACAGTGTTTTCTAATTAGTTATGGAAAGAGTTGTTTCCCCACGACCTTAGCTTCTGCCCTTAGATCCCGTAACAGAAAAAGCCCCCAACCTCATCTGAGTAGAGAAATGTTCCTATAGGTGAATATGTAACACCGACAGCACGAGTGATACATTAACAAACTAGATAATGATCAAACGATCGTTGGGTTTATTAATGACATATCCACACATATAGGGTTAGTAATGGTTAGAACGTGATGATGGTGAAAGACGATTCACACAAAACACACAGATGAGATAATAAAATTGCAGTTAATTAAGTAGTAGTTAATTAAGAATGAACTGGTGCAAAGCGAAATGATGATGATGTGATATGATACGTGTTACCAAAATGGTGAGTAATCTACACAGTCCATGTGTCTCTAAATGCTTCTCCTAGATATGATGATTCACACGTATGCATAAAATGTCCCAAATTGTTATACGTTATGTCGAGTGGGGTATCTCTAAGTCGAGGACGTTCTGACGAAAACTGTTGTCAGACTGAGAACGGTGACGAGATATATATATATATATTCCTTCACTGGTTGAGTATATCTCTGTAATGTTGATCAACAGTTAATAGCTGTCATATGAACAAAAGGTCTGTTGTCTAATCTCCCGAGGGTACTGGTCAGGCTGGATATCTTCACGAAATGTTAGTGATATGTAGACTCATAATCTTGCGTATGTAGTCGTGATTCATAAAATATACTTTAGAGTCTGCTTCATAGAATGCGCTTAAGAGTGTGTCGCACTTGGTATAAATATGAGATTCCACTTTTGAGCTCTTTAGCTTGACTTCAGATAATAATGATCTTTCGAGTGATTTGAACTTGTGGTAACTATGTATTGAACTTGTGAGCCAGTAGTATATGGTGACGAAAAATGCTGCGTCCACCTTCTGACTTGTGGGTGAGACAATATTCCTTTTTAATTGAGAAATGAAAGATGTCCTATGGCGAATTCTGCTAGCCAAATGTCCGTTTTTGATAACTTATTTCTGGTTAGACGTCAGACACGTTGCGTGTAGACTCAGACTTCTGATGAACTGAAGACACACAAAAGTCTTCGTAAGTTTTTCACATTTAACATCACTGGTTGACTTTCATTCATACTACTGCTCATTATTGATCTCTCTCTGAGTTCGATTCTAATGATGTTAAATATCTTGTGCATGAGAGACTGTGATGATTGTCGTGAAACATTCTAAATCCACATATATAAATTAAAAGGTAAATGTAAAGCCTAACGAATTAATACAATAAAAGGAAAGAAGAATGGTAAAGAACAGTGCTGTCACAATGACTGTACTCGAGATCCCCCTTTTTCTGCTTCGTCTGCATATTCTCACGCTTTCACGTTTACTAGTAAAGCCTATAGCAGCATACACGCCTTTCTAACAATAAAACGTGTACTGTATTTCTTAGAAAACCTTGAGATACGCAAGCTGATTAATGACCTGGATTAATATTCCATTAATTTCATTTTATACACTACGTTAACATAAACGAAAGGACAGATGGACTTAGGATAGAAAGAGAGAGGGCTGAACGGAGGAACGCCGGCAACACTAACACGCAGTCGCGCGATATAAATTAATGCCACCCCAAGCGTAAGGCATGAAGCACTAACTTTTTTTTCTTGAAATGGACAGTGATAAAATACACTACCAATACGAGAGTTAGGTTTAAAAACATGATTAATGCTTATTAGGAAACATGACATTCTACTGTTTTATGTCTGAAATCCTGACATTAGTCTGACAGAACAGTCGAAAAGGCAGGACAGGTGGCGGTTCTAAATCGAAAAAAATAAAAAATACACGACTATCCTAGAAAATGCATATTTTGAACGCAGCCACTTAGCTCCATTAAATTTATATATTTGGGTTCCTTAGGACTTGCTGACAAAGAATATGTTAAGTGTTACGCAAATAGTCTAGGAATTAACAAATTATAGCCAAAAGAAAATAGTGAGGATGTCTGACAGCACCAAATCATAATCGCACAGTGGCATGTTTTGAAACCACCATTTTACGGGAAATAGGCCACCATGTTAAATCCTATTTGATTGGAGGGAATGATATGTAAGGCTAAACATGATTAGTCGGATTGCAAATACTATTTTTGGTTGTTAGGGGAAACGTAGGAAGGGTAAAGTTTTTCAAAAAGCTTGTGTAAACATGGTCCTATTGGCTAGACCCGCTGATATAGTCAATTAGGAGCGTCTGTTCAGTGCCACATTTTAGAATAAACTTACTAAGAAACAGTGCGTTGAGATCCAGCTCCTATTGTTCTAAATAAAAGCCTGGGACAGAGGCAGAACGGAATTTGTGCCATAATTCATCGCCAGTCAACGTATTTGTTTATTATTTCCATGAATTGTGGGACCGTGGTCCTAACTTATTGAAGCAGCACCTGGTCTGAGTTTTGCTGAATCCAGAGGCTGATAGCATACTCCTTGGTCCAGATAGCGACTAGTGAGGTGTCTCAAGAACACGGTGAAGCAAGCGAGCAGAGGAGTCTGTTCCTGCCGCCCTCACAGAAGATAAGATTCTGTGGCCAGAGCAGCTCAATCCTATGTGCCCCCCTCTAAAATTGACATTATATTAAAGAAAGAGGGACAATAAATTGTTTCAATTGACAGGAACTGTGAACTTTTCCCAATACTATTTCCACCATAAGCAAACACTTGAAGTCATGATGACAAACAACAACCAAGCTTGAACAAGCCAGTATTACCTCATAGTACTACATCACAACTTACACACATATGATAATAATAATACTATATGTCAATACAAAGAGTCTATCTATAAATTGTGTACATATAACTTGTAATTACATTTGATTGTGATTCCTGGTTCACTGTGTAGTTGAATCAGGATATCTATTATTGAAAGGAATTAATACATATATTTTTAAACGTTAACACTTGACTCATTTAAGATAGTCTTATAGAGTGTTTTATGTGTGTGATTGTCACAGTGTTGTAAAGTGTTGTGGAATAAATTAAATTGTTTATCTGTCTGTTGTTGTTGTGACTTACACTTCATCATTTTCATAACCCTAGACATTCAACGTAGTCATCACAATATTCCAGAAAAATTCTGACTGAGGTATAAATGTGGTAGCAAGTAAGGTTATCTGTAATACACCACACTTATTAGATACAGATACCTTCACAGCTGATCTCAGTCAGTACACTAAGTCCCCTATAAATATTTATATCATCCCACTTTACCACAATGATGATGAAGGTGAAGTATGAACTATTAATTACCTCCTATCATCTTATCATCTTCTAGGAAAATCTTCTGATCATATTAATCAGTTATACAAAGAATTAATTGAAACTCTATCTTTCGCACCTTTAGCTGTGTGGTTAAAATAAATAAAGAATAAGAAAATGTATTAATAATCTGTAAACAAAGAGCCAAGGATCCAGACCCCCAGGACGACCCAGAGTCCGCTGGGAGAACAACATTAAACAATCTTTGAAGGACCGAGGACTAGAATGGAACCAGGCCAGGAGGAAGACAGCCGATAGGATAGTCTGGCGCTCTCTCTTCCAAACCTCTACACCTCACGGTAGAAGGGGAACGACTAAGTAAGTAAGTATTAATAATCTGTATAAGATCTACTAACCTTCTTTTCCCTTCGCAAAATCCTTTAAGAACACAATTCACCACAGAACTGAATTATCATCCACTCTGAATAAACACGTGTATTTAGGCTAGGCGTTATAGGGATCTCTGTACCTCACAATGTAAAACTGGACTGCTTCCTCTCTAGCGAGCTACGCGGTATTATATCTCTGGAAGTCCAATGTGGGTTTCTTGCACCTGTAACGTACTGCTCCGCCCATACAACCAATCCCTGAGAGCCTCTCTGGTCACTCATTCACAGGATCGCTCTTGTCCCCTGTCAGTCCAAACGTGGGTGTGGTAATTCGCGACCAACTTTCGTTGCCTGGCTTGTTTGACAAACAGGTAGTGAGATAATTGGCTGGCCAATTCAAAAGTGCTGTCACATTATTCTCTGGCTGTTTATTGTTCCATGTGTTGGCGGAATTCTTTGTTAACTCCGCCCATTGTCGCCAGCATGCTAACATGTCCTCTTTGTGGCGCCGCTTATTGATTTACATGCCGGTTGGTTTAATCAGCATGAGACGTATTCACCTGGCCAAGCTGGGCGTCCAATGTGGTGACCTGGCCGAGCAACAAAGTTCACAGAAATTGTATAATGCCCAGATGTCTGATTGGGATGACCAGATGTGTTTTCACTAGATTTATCACGATGCAATGTGGACTTCAAACGATAATGTCAGGTATGGGGACTCAATCAAAAGACTTTATTTCCCCCGATGAAAGAACAAATGCGGTTCTCTAGATACCGGTCGCGAGTAATCACAACGATGAAATAGCAAATGGGGGATAGCAAATGTGGGATGAAAGAGCACACATGTCGGAGAAAATACAATAAGAGAGAGGTAGGAAAAGATAGAGCAATAAGGCCTTTGCGCTCGTTTATCACACTAAGTACCCATTTAAAGCTGCCAAGTGAACTCTGTGTTATTTAAATTTGAAAGAGATAACACACTATCCAAATCATCCCCCGTGATGAAATTTTAAAGACTCTGTTTAATTCATCTCACTCTTATTTATTTTACATTTGTTAACGACAATTGATTATTACATTTGTTATCTGTAAATATACAAATGTATTGTTGATTTAATCATTTTTTGAGTGAACTGCACTCATATGTCTTAGTCATCTTAAATACTTACTACAGAGCTATTAAAGTAATATTTTACTGAGTTAAATCAGTTGTGGGTTCATCAAAACGAGCAAAAATTCCTTACTTATACGAGGGGCGTTCAGAAAGTAATGCACCACATCGTTTTTCTCAGCTAATAATGAAGATAGACGCATGAAATTTTGCACACTTCAAATATGGCATGTGCCAATTGTGTGCATCAAATGGCACCGCAACCGGCCAAATAATACGGCTACCCTAAACCGTTGAAATGGAGCGTGTTAGCAACTTGCGTTATAAACAGCGAATTTTGATAGAATTTCTCGTTGCAGAGAAGGAAACTGTTGTGAATATTCACAAGCATCTATGTGATGTGTATGGAAGTTTTGCAGTCGACAGGAGTACAGTCAGTCACTGGGTTCAGAGAATCAAAGAATCAGGAAGTGGAGATATGGAGCTGCTTGATCGGCCGCGCTGTGGACGTCCTGCCACAGCCACCAACGCAGAAATGTTGAAATGCGCTGAGGGCATTATTCTTACTCATAGGCGAATCACTACTCAACAATTGGCCTTACAGCTGTCAGTCAGCATTAGTAGTGCAAATGCAGTTATAAAAACTCTCGGATTTTCTAAGGTTTGCGCAAGACGGGTTCTTCGAAGTCTCACAAATGACCACCGATTGCAAAGGAAAGCAATTTCTTCTGAATTGTTGGAGCGTTTCAATGCTGATGGAGAGAACTTTTTGGCTAAGATCGTTACAGGCGACACAACCTGGGCACATCATTTTGAACCTGAGACAAAAAGACAGTCAATGGAGTGGCATCATCCGCAATCACAACGAAGAAAGAAATTCAAGACAATTCCTTCGGCTGGAAAGGTCATGATCACTGTCTTTTGGGACATTGAAGGTGTGATTCTTGTGGACGTTATGCCAAGAGGAGAGACAATCAATTCGCAAGCTTACATTAAGACATTGAAAAAACTCAATCAACGTTTTCGCAGAGTTCGGCCGCACAAGAATCCAGCAGACCTGCTTCTCCTTCACGACAATGCTCGACCTCACACAAGTCTGGCAACACGGGAGGCAATCATCAAATTGGGTTGGACTGTACTACCCCATCCACGCTATAGTCCCGATTTGGCACCCTCTGATTTTCATCTATTTGGTCCACTTAAAGATGCACTCCGTGGGACTAGGTTTGAAGATGATGAAGGAGTGATTCATGCAGCGAAGAAATGGCTACATGATCAAGACAAAATCTGGTACGGGCTAAGAATACATGCACTTGTTTCGCGCTGGCATAAAACCGTACAAGCTGATGGGGATTATGTTGAATAATACCGATGTTTACATGACATATCCATGTATATTGTGTATAAATTTCATGCTTTTTGAATAAACAGCTCCTGAGAAAAACGATGTGGTGCATTACTTTCTGAACGCCCCTCGTAGAAGGTCAGGAAAGATAAAAAGTTTACACGGCCTGGATCCTATCAGCCGTAGTACTTGTTTTCTTTAAATTCCTGTGAGGCTCCCTAGAATCCAAGTACCATTCTTCAATTTACATCTCTGCCACGAGTAATCTTGAGCGACAGGTAGACACCTTTGAAGACCCTCAGTAGATACTCTGAATTTTGGCCACTATTGGACCATCACTGCAGAGCAAGGGGAGTAAATTTCGTGACCCTCTATCACTTCTTTTACTTTTCCGTTGTCTAGTGGTCTCCTCCTGCCTTCATTATGAGTACTTGCTCCCATACCTGTGCTTATTTTTCACACATGCCTGTACAGTCATATCTCGCTTTACGATGATTCGCTTTCCGACGCTTCGCTCATATGACGGTTTTCAGTTAACACCATTTCCACGATACTCCGGCTTGACTAGCTCATATGACCCTTTTTCGACATGACACTTTTTCGAAACCGCTTTCCTTTGATCTCTCTGGTACGCTTTATATTTCGTGACTTCGTGTGTTTTTTGCTGCATTTCAAGCGCATCATTGTGATTTAGCTCTGCTATTTTGTGATAAAAAATGTGCTTCCAAAATGATTTCATTATGTTTATATTTTATTGTTGTTAAATAAATATTTAATGTAATACTGACATTGTTGTGAAGATGGCTAGGCAGCTAGAACTTGAAGTGGAGGCAGAAGATATAGCGGAACGTGTGGATTCTGCATTAGAAACATTGATCCCTGAGCCTAAAGGCCTAACCTGCAAAGAACTTGTGAAAGCTTTCTAGCATTTTGAAAAGGGGATGGTAATTTTGAAAAAGAACGTATCCAAATTTTGAAAGATGTTGCAAGGTTAACACTTCAGTTTTAAATTCGTATATAACCTGTCGCAAGTACATCAGCAGAGTGTCCTGTTGCAACTACATCACCCCAAAGCCCTACTGCATTGTCCATCGAAAGCTCTACACGAGCAGCATAAAAGACCTGCTTCTACAAGAAGTACATCATAATCTCCAGCAAAGAAGCGCTATAAAGAATGGACTGCCGATCTAGAAGATGTGGCCTCTCCTTCAGACTTCCTTCAATAATTGGGCAGTCGCAACTACCATCAGAAGAATACTATGGCTAAGAATAAATAAAATACTGTTTTACATTGTTTGTTGAAATTCTAAGTTGATTAGTTAGGTTTGTAATGTACATATATGACCATTCCAGTACTGTACTTGCTTCAGTAGTGAAAAAAGGCCATGTTTCGCTGTACGTCGATTTTCGCTTTACGACAGCGGCCTGGAATATAACATGTCGTATGAGCGAGGTATGCTGTATGATGATACTGAACACAAAGCCCCTTACAATGATGTCAGCATGAAAGCGAAATAAGGCACATACGACAAGGAATCTAATCCATGTAAATCCGTACTGCCTATAGAATGACCTGGCCAGTAATATGAAATTCTATACAGAGTATTACTTAAGTAAATCCCCCGTGAGGTCATTGTCTTGGTAGTTTAGTGTTGAGACTCCTGTCATTTTTATAATGGTGGTGGCGGGATCTTATCCGATCAACTGCCATCTTCATATGGAAGGTTGGCTACAGTGAAACTCCAACGTCTTCTATCTCTAGTCTTAATACTACACTCAGATAGATACTTTTCTGTCTATCTCTTCCCACTTATTATGGATATGCCTGTCCTCCTCGTGCACGTTTGCCTTCAACTCTTCCTTCTGTTATTGTTACGCCTTGTTTATATGACCATAATATTTTACCTGTATGACTTTGATCTCGTTCATTATTTTTGTATTTCATTCCTAGCTTTTTTTATGACTTATTTATTTGTTTTCGTCTATTTCCACCAGATGCGTCCCATTTATCAATGGATGGGTGTGAAAAAAAATCGAAAAAAGGTGATTCGTCTTACGAGGACAAAAGACAAAGAAAATAGCCAACGTTACGCCCACAAGGCCTTCGTCGGGGAAAGGAAAGAAAGTGAAGGCTAGATAGGACACATAAGAACCTAAATAAATATAAAAATTTAACCTAGGTACTTCCCTGAAGGCATCGAAGTCCTAACACTTTTGCTGATCGCGAACGGACAAGCGTGCCCGGAAAAGGACATTTATCCCATTTATCAACATCTCAACTGCCTCACTGTTCTCAATGACTGTTTATTGCCTATGTGTGTTACACCCAACAGTTACTGTAAACTGAGTCAATTACAATTTTCAAATTGTGTGTGTGTGAGTGCATGTGTGTGTGTTTTTCCTTTATCCTAAAATGGCAGTCTGTTCAAACTTGCCATGGCGTTTAGAGGCCTGAAAAAAAGCAATAGGATTTTGTGGGCAATTGGATTTTGTAGACAATAGGATTTTGTGGGCAATAGGATTTTGTGAGCAATAGGATTTTGTGGGCAATAGGATTTTGTGGACAATAAGATTTTGTGGACAATAGGATTTTGTGGGCAATAGGATTTTGTGGGCAAAAGGATGTTGTAGGCAATAGGATTTTGTAGGCAATAGCATTTTGAGCCAAGCCATAGATGTGGCGAATTAGTTGATTGGTTCGCCACATCAAATAATAAACATTCCTAACTACCTCGATTAAAGGCAAAAATCTGAAATTCCTTTGAACGCATTTCTTTCTTCTTTGATCCTTAGCCGCCGACCGCCAAAGCAGTCGGTGGCCATCACGCCTGGTGGCGTCTTGTAGGGCAACAAATTGATTTCACTTTGCTCGGTCGGTGGCCATCCTTCGTACAGTGCCCCAACTCTGGTTCCTTCTTTGCTTCTCAGCCTCCACAGTCCTCCGCCAAGTTGTTTTTGGTGGGCCTCTCTTTCGTTTTCCTTCAGGGGTCCATAGCATAGCTATTCTTGTGATGACATCGGGGTCTCTCCTGAGGACATGGCCTTCCCAGCTCCAGCGTCTGCCAGCTATGATGGTGTGCATGTCCTCTTGCTTGCTCCGAGTAAGCAGATCTTGGTTGGTGATGGTATTCGCCCCCCTCGCCCCCCCCCCCCCCTTCCTTTAGTACGCCACTGCCTCTCCATATCCCTATGATTCAAGACCTACGAAATATGAAATCGTAACACACATAGATTACCAACGTGGAACTGATGACAAGAACTAGACAAGTGCCAGTGGAACAAGAGATGAGAAGAAGACGATGGCGATGGATTGGACACACATTGAGGAGACCTGTTGATAGTATTACAAGGCAGTCCTTGTTCTGGAACCACCAGGGCAAGAGAGGCAGAGGTAGACCAAGAAGCACATGGAGAAGAGAGCTGGAAACAGAGGTGAAAATGATGAGGAGAACGTGGAAAGAACTTGAGATGATGGCACGTGATAGGAGGACTTGGCATGTGTTTGTTGAAGGCCTATGCTCCTTTGGGAGTGGAGGGTTATGAATGAACACACATAGATGTTTCAGCCTTATCAAAAACAGGGACACAACTAATATAAGGGCAATAACTCGTGAAGTGAGCTGGAACAGTACTTATCATACTGTCTGCTTGGATGATGCAGTTCTGCAGGCCCGTACTTGCTAATCTTTTTTCTTCAGCAGTGGTTCACAAGAACAAACATAAATATATAATTATTAGTGCGGGGTGTGGCGGAAAGTGAAAGTTTAGTACAGGTGTGAGCAATTCGTTCGCCAATAGACACAGGTGACGAGTAGATAGCAAAATGTGTGGCGAATTGGATTATTAGATTGACATGATACTGAAATAAAATTTCATGAAATTAAATTTTGACAACATTATTTCTTTCTGATGCTATTGTTTCCATCCTGTCCTGAAAACTCTGTTTCACAACGATATGATCCAACCCGTCAAGGAAATTAAACTCTGTTTCACAACGATATGATCCAACCCGTCAAGGAAATTAAACTCTGTTTCACAACGATATGATCCAACCCGTCAAGGAAATTAAACTCTGTTTCACAACGATATGATCCAACCCGTCAAGGAAATTAAACTATGCAGTAAATTGTTACGAGCTTGTCAAATAAAAAGATTGTAAGATTTCATTTCAAACTTTATCATCGAACTTTCTTGATTTGTATTTGTGTCTATAATCAGGAATAATGCTCTAATAAATGCATTCAAATTACAGAATGATGAAAGCAAGAACAGCCTTTTTTATTCTAAACAACATTTGGAAGTCCTCTCAATACAGCACAAGGACAAAATTAAGATTATATCAGAACTGTGTGCTTTCTGTGCTTCTCTATGGTGCGAAATGCTGGAGAGTAACAGAGAAGGAAATGTCGAAATTGTCCTCTTTCCACACAACCTGCCTAAGAAAAATTCTCCGAATCTTTTGGCCGAATACCATCACCAACCAAGATCTGCTTACTCGGAGCAAGCAAGAGGACATGCACACCATCATAGCTGGCAGACGCTGGAGCTGGGTTGGCCATGTCCTCAGAAGAGACCCCGATGCCATCACAAGAACCGCTATGCTATGGACCCCTGAAGGAAAACGAAAGAGAGGCCGACCAAAAACAACTTGGCGAAGGACTGTGGAGGCTGAAATGCAAAGAATGAACCAGAGTTGGGGCACTGTACGAAGGATCGCCACCGATCGAGCAAAGTGGAATCAATTTGTTGTTGCCCTACAAGACGCCACAAGGCGTGATGGCCACTGACTGCTTTGACGGTCGGCGGCTAAGGATCAAAGAAAAGAAAGAAGAAGAAGATGTCCATGCAATTGGAGAAAACAGTTCGGCACAAATAAACGTTAACAAATAGACTGTACACTTGTTCCAAATTTTAGATACTCTGAAATTTGAAAACAGACATAGTTTTATCATAATAGATCTTAAGAGAGCTCAGAATTTTCAAAAGTGGATTCCTACAGCTATTGGGTTGCCTACTGGTTGGCTAGGGGGGAAAGAAAATAGACACGACCACACATTTGTCATGATTATGTCCATGCAATGGGAGAAAGCGGAAATTTCGGCATAGATAAAAGTTAACAAATAGGCTTTTAAACCAATAAAACGGTATAGAATCAGTTTTACAAATAACGGTTCACAAGAAACAAGGGACGTTTCGGGTTTTACCCTTTGTCAGCCACAAACAGGTGACAAAGACAAGAATTACACATATAGTTTTGTAGTACCTATGTGTAATTCTTGTCTTTGTCACCTGTTTGTGGCTGACGAAGGGTAAAACCCGAAACGTCCCTTGTTTCTTGTGAACCGTTATTTGTAAAACTGATTCAATACCGTTTTATTGGTTTAAATACTTATATTCCTTACCAGTTTTACAGCAGCCCCTTAATTTATTTACTAACAAATAGGCTGCACTTATTTCAAATCTTATGTACTCTGATACCTGGCATCAGGCAGAATTTTTATCATAAAAGATCTTTACAGAGCTCGACGTTTCTAAAGGAGAGTTCTACAGCTACTGGGTTAACTACCGCTGGTCTAAGGAAAAAATAAACACACACACACACACAGAGGCGAACACTCACACAGGACTAATCGCTATATTAGCACCGCATATGTTTTGCGTTTGCGAGAAAGGATTTGGCAGAGAAATAATCTGAAAGACAAGGGGAGAGAAGGGAGGCTGAGGCCTCAGAAATTTCTAGACTGGCAAGCTTGAGCTCACTTCACGAGTTATTGCCCTTACGTTAGTTGTGTCTCTATTTGATAAGGCTGAAACATCCAAGAGTTGGTTGAAGTGGCTGTACTTCACGCGATTCAGAACTGAAGTGGCTGCAGATGTCTTCTACAGAAAGTCAGAAAACTCGGATAGAAGAAAGCTCATAAGATGTAGAAATGTGGGGAACATCTACACAAGAAAATAGCAGTTTTCATCATCATTATCACCATCATCATCATCAACTTCTTATTATTATTCTTGCCCCATGCCCACCTTCCTTAGTCGCTATTTACGACATGCATGGTTGTTTACAGCGTTACCATTCTTTGCTGTGTGTCTTTTTTGGCCATATAAAAAGACTTAACACCTTACTGAAGACCATTATAGAAGGAAGAGATGAAGGCAAACGTGCAAGAGGAAGACAGTGCTATAAGAAAATGAAAATATAGATGTATTTGCAGATAATCTCACAAAAGAAATATTGCTAATAGCTGTTAAACATATACCAAATGCATATATGCCAGACTACATAATTCCACACCGCATTAAGGAAACAAAAAAGAATGAACATTGGAACAAAAACCCAGTACGATGGTGGACAGTTAGATGTACAGAAATTCAAAAACAAAGAAAACAAGCTCTATAAGAATATAGAAAGAATAGATCTGAAGATAATTTAGATGTTTATAATAATAATAATAGCCCCTTCAGTCATAACTGACTATGGGAATGCGCCCCTGAGGTGACAGCCCTCAGCTGCTTATTTTCCTGGTGCTCCTTTCGACGTTTTCTCCTCACCTCTGCTTCTTGTGTGAGCCTCTCTTCGCCCAATCTGAGGTGGCGCCGTAAATAGCATCGCCACTTAGTGCGATCGGCAGCTTTATCCTCCCATGTTGCTGGATCCATGTCCAGTGCCCTCATATCTCTCTTGCACACATCTTTGAACCTCAGCTGTGGTCGCCCAACTGTTCTCTTGCCATCTGCTAATTGTCCGTAGAAGATATCTTTTGGGATGCGACCATCATCCATGCGGCGAACATGGCCAAGCCAGCGAAGTCTGCGCTGTCTAAGAAGCTGTAGTGGATTTTGATGGTATTGTATGGTGGTGTTATCACCTAGTGTGATGCGTGAGGTCAGCTGTGAAGGCTCCTGAGATAATTGTAGCTGTGAATATACAGAAGGCCCTTTCGTGCTACCACTTTATGACCTCACACATATCTTTTTTTACTAATGAATGTGGCTACGTTAAAATCTAGGGTACTGAATGTAATGTGTTGTATGGACATATACAAACACACACAGATATTAATTAAGTCTAATACTATCAATAAAAATTTATAACACAATGAACTAAATTCAGCTGGTTAAATTTAGAATAGAAAATCTTTTTTTAAATTTATTTGTTCTGAACCAAGGTTTTATTTTGGCCAGAACTTATGCAAAGATTTTGAAATTTATGAATGAATGGCATGAATAAATGGCATGATAAATGAAAGATGTTTACATATGCAATCTTCAAGATTAATTATAGTATTACTGTTCGAAATGTTAATTTTTCTGGGAAAACTATGAATGGATGTGCTGTTGGGGTGGCTTCATCCCTCCCTGTTTATGCCTACAAAAACATTGTCCATTAATGATGGAAGGAAATGGGATGCTTCAGTAGTAAATTCTCTTGGGTGCTAGTTTTATGAAGTTGGTGTAAGTTCAGCAGGCCAGCTAGCCTACTTAACTTTATTAGATTTGTTCTGGTGCTGGAATCTGATGGCCCCACCTCTCCGTGCTTGAGCAATACAAAGATGTTCTGTCGAAATGTACACTGCACGGGTCCTCACTTCAATTATTAATCAGCATTTGACACCACCTTAGTGTCAAGATCGAACTCACAGCTCAGATTATGAATAAAGAACACAGAAATGCTAGCAAAACTCAGCTGAGCTGCTGGCTATAGTATGGCGTCCCTGAACTTATTTCAATTTATTTCATTTGGAAATCACCACACTTGAAATTTACTGTGTCTATCACTGGACAACTATTGAGGAATGGCCCCAAATGCGCGTCTGAGCGCCGATATGATTGTCTGTGGCCAATCAATGCCTTGGTTTTTTTTTAATTCAAATTTCCTACACTAAAGTCATTTCAGTCATGCTTCAGTCAAGTATGGATTTTTATCTGTTAGTCTGTCCGTCTCTACTTGCGTTTTTACAAAAACGTACTTGATTTTTGAACCAACCTTTCTCTCCCCTCCAAAATTTTGTCGTTAAAAGTTATTTTTAGACACAGCTCCCACCAATATCCCTTCTCTTCCATGCTAATTAGATTTGAACACCTGCGTCTCAAGGTCGCGATTTTTTTGTGCAAATAGCGACACTTTTGATTCAATGCAGTCTTTCGCTGTTGTGAACAACACTGTCTTTTGTCATTATTTTCATTATTATCTATCCGTCTGTAAAATTAAAAACATATTATTTCACTGCTCAGAATGGGCCATCCGGCCAGCTAATTTTTATATTCCTAACATTAATATTAAGAAAAAGTTACTTTTTAAATTTTGTAATATTTCAAGCATCTGCGTTTAGCCGCTGAATTCAAATCAAAGGCTTGGTATCGCAAAAGCGTCCGTTTCCGTACCTCGTGTCAATTTTGGGGACGTGAATTTTTTCCTCCGTTTTCCCCCCCCCCCCCCCCCCTCGCCCGCCCCCCAAGTTGCGTCTCCTTAGCCTTGCTAGTCTCACGCAATTTTTTTTTTTCAGACATAATTTTTTTCCTTTTGATCCGCCGTTCTCATCCCTCCAAATGGTAACCGTTTTGATTTCCCGTCTAACAAGTCAATTTTTATGGAGGGTGATGACCCGCGGTCAGGGCGATCATGTACTATCAGCAGCTTACGCGTTATGTTTTTATCCTTACATTTTATCCTTTGGAGATATTTTTACGTTGTATCACTTGTTAATTTTATGACACATCTCCCCACTTGAAAACATGCCTACGGCAAGTTCTAAAACCAGTGATACACATAGATAAAATCTCTCCTCCCGTCTGCCATTACTCTAATTTTGATCACAGGGGTGCCGACTGAGGAAATCTGCACCGACATTCAATTTGCCTGGGATATATTGGATACTAAACTGATAAGGTTGAAGCAATAAAGACCACCTCAGCAATCTTGCGTTTTCATGCTTAGCCTGAGATAAGAATACGAGAGGCTGATGATCCGTCTCCACCACAAAAGTCCTACCATACAGATAGATTTGAAACTTCTTTATTGCCCAGATTAACGCTAAACATTCTTTTTCGCTTGTGGAGTATCCTTGTTCCGCCTTATTCAATTTGCGGCTTGCATAAGCGACTGGTTTCAGTTCCCCATCAGGTGAAGATGATCTTTGCAACAAAGCCCCTCCGAGTCCTACATTACTTGCATCGGTTCTTAAGACAAAGTCCTGTGTCAAATCAGGCAGTTTGAGAATAGGCCTGCTAGTGAGTTTTTCCTTTAACTCTTGGAACGCTAGTTCACATTGTGCAGTCCAAATAATTTTATCTGGAAGTCCCTTGCGAGTCAGATCAGTCAGAGGAGCACAAATAGCGTTAAAATTTTTGATGTATTTCTGATAAAATCCGCATAACGACACGAATGATCGCACGTCCTTTTTTGGTTTGTGGTCTAGGTGCTCTCTGCAGTTTTTCCAAGTTCTTAGGATCAGGGGTCATGTTACCCTGATATACAGTGTGTCCCAAGAATTCCAACTCTTTGCATCCAATACAACATTTTGTTGGCCTAGCAGTTAAGTTCGCCTCCCGAAGTCTATTAAATAACATTTCTAGAGCTTCAATGTGTTCTTCAAATGTCTCTGTGGCGACGAGAATATCATCCATGAAATTCGTGATACATGGGTTATTCAGGGGATCCAACAATTTGCGCATCATCCTTGAAAATACACTCGGAGCATTTTTCAGTCCGAATGGTAGCATATTGAATTCATAATGTCCATCCGAAGTGCTAAAAGCCAAATAAGGTCTCACTTCAGGCTTCACTGGGATCTGGTAATATCCTTTACTAAGATCCACCTTTGAAAAGTATTTTGCCTTGTTCAGTTTGGCAAATAACTGTTTTGTGTCTGGTAATGGATCCACTTGTCCTTCTGTGACAGCATTCAGTTTCCTGTAATCTATGCACAGTCTGTGTTCCCCAGACGGTTTCCTCAACAAAACGACACTAGAACTAAAAGATGATTCACTGTGCGAAATAATCCCCTCCTTCAACAAATAATCTATTTCTTCCTTCAATGCCTTCTCCTTCGCGAACGGAATAGAATAGGCTCTCATACAGATTGGGTTTGAGTCTACCAGTTTCATGTCATACTGTAGCAAATTTGTATGGCCTGGTTTATCTGTTAGTACATCTGTATGTTCCTCCAGAACCTGTTGAACTCTCTCCCTCTGGTTTTTAGTCAGGTGCTTACTGACTTTTACCTGTGCTGCTGTTTCACAAGGATGTAATGGGTATTCATGTGAGGTGAGTGGTTCCTTTTGCATCTGGGTTGCAATAGCCAAGGTCAATAAGGGGGTGCTTTCCTGGAGTGGTCTGTCCAGATACTTCTTTAATAAGTTTACATGATAAACTTTCTCCTTCCCCTCTTTGTCAATTTTATAGTTTGTTCTAGACACCTTCTCTAGAACCGTATATGGACCTTGCCAACCAATTTGTAATTTATTCTGGCTACCGGGTAGTAGAAGAAGCACCTTCTCTCCCACAGCTAGTTCTCGGTCCTTTGCCTTCCTATTAAAATATGCTGCATGTTTCTTCCTGGCTTGTTTCAAATTATCATTTGCCAGTTTCCATCCAGCTTTCAAACGAGTGGTCAGTTCGTTCACATATTGATAAGATGAGGTAACAGGTTCTTCCGCCTTCTCATCCGTCCAGGTCCTTAATAAAGCTTCTAAAGGACCTTTTATTGGCCTCCCAAATAGCAGAGTTGCGGGAGCCATCCCGGTTGAACTATGTGGTACCTCCCGATACGCAAACAATGCGGCGGGCAGGAATTGATCCCACAGATCCGGTTTTTCGTGTGCCAGCTTTCTCAGGATAGAAATGAGAGTCCCGTTGAACCTCTCTACCTGGCCGTTCCCTTGTGGATGGTACGGACTACAATGAAAGTGTCTGGCTTGAAATAGTTTAAAAACTTCTTCCGTTAGTTTCCCTTTGAACTGAGATCCATTATCCGTCAAGATTTGATGCAGGAATCCTAATCGGGTGAATATTGTAAGTAGTGCCTCTGCTACATGTTTTGAATCAATTGATGGCAGGGCTACCGCCTCTCCCCACATAGAACAAGTGTCCACCAGAGTAAGGATGTAACTGTTCCTCCTCTTGGTCCGAGTGAGAGGTCCCACAATATCCACTGCAACCCTCTCAAAAGGTGTTCCCACTATGGGCATTTCCCCTAGAGTTGCAGGAGCAGTCCAGTGCTTTGGAGCTACCCTTTGACATTCAGGGCAGGATTTGACATATCTTTTTATATCCTCCGTTATCCCTGGCCAGAAGTAATGACAAGCTATACGCTGTCCTGTGGCGCTGATCCCCATGTGACCACTGAAGGGAATCGCATGCCCGAGTTCCATCACTTTATCTCTATATGAGGTGGGAAGAACCAGCTGGTTGTGACCATTTGTTCCAGTTCCGGCCTTCCTGTATAATAGTTTATTCTTCATGAAATATTCCCCCTTGCTCGGAGGTGTGTGGCATTTGGGCAATTTTTTAAAACATGGCTTGAGTGTCCTATCCTCAGCCTGCGCCTTTCTCATCTCCTCTGGATGAGCATTTATAGGTTCACCTTCTTCCTCCTTCTTCTGTGACCTGGTCTGCACTGTCGCCATGATCACAGGTTTCTCGGGATTCCCCAAGAAGACGTATCTACATCCCAATATCAGAGGGTAGATTGGTTCATCTATCACTGCTGCTCTGATTTCTCCTTCCACATAGCGAGTTTTCACCGTTATCCTTGCGATGGGAAGTGTCATGAGTGGTATGTCCTTAGTCGCCCCTTGTATTTCCACTGTTTCTGTGGTATACTGACTTGGGTCCACTAGGCTAGACTTCACAACTGAATCATAATCCAAACCTGTATCATAAAGGCACCTTATGGTGACCCCATTACAAATAACATCCTCACAAACTGGGGGGTGATAAGGTTCCTGTTGTCCATTAGGATTAACCTTTAATCTTTGCGTCCCCGACTTCATTGCAGCAATGTTTGAAGGTTTCCTTCTACAAAATTCGGTGTTATGGTTATCTTTCTTGCACCATTTACACCATCTTTTTCCTTGGTTCAACGGTTTTCTTTCATTGAACTTTTGGTCATTGAACTGTGAGTTTCTGTCGCGATAGTCATTTCTTGGCCGTTCAAAGTTTGTCCTACCTTTATTTCCCTGCTCTCTATTATCAAATTTATTAAATTGCTGTGGAGCTTTAAAATTATCTATGTGCTTCTTTTTAGCACCACTTACCTCTGCCTGGGCTGCCTGATACCTCTCAGCGACATTTAAAACCTCCCCCAACTTCTCTGCACCTTGTTCCATGAGAAATTTTCTCATGTCTGGAGCCATGGACTCTCTCAATTGCTCAATCATGATCATTTCTTTAAGATCTTGGGTCTTCCCCAGAGCAGTCCATTTCTCCAAATAGGTTTCTAGTCTAGCAGAGAATTGGTGGTATGTCTCCCCAGACAACAGTTTGGCATTTCTAAATTTCTTACGATAAAATTCACCATTCTTCTCGTACCTTAATAACAAAGCCTGCTTTAACATGTCATAATTGTCTTGGTCTTCCCTGTTCATTTTAGCAAAGACTTCATAAGAAGTACCTCTCAGTCCTTGTGATAACTTTAAACTCCACCTCTCTCTCTCTAACCCATATGTAGTAGCTAATAACTCAAAACGTCCTAGGTACCCCTCTATGTCATCGTCTTTTTCAACAAAATGGTCTAAATGAAACCCCATAGCTGAGTTTGAGGCTCCCAGACTAGGCGTAGCATCTGAGGCAAAAGGGCTGGCACCATTTTCAGGAGCCTGGCCTTGTAATTCCAGCTCCCTTAGTCGTAATTCGTGCTCCCTTTGCAACCTTCTATCTTCTGCCTCCCTTTCGGCAGTCAATCTTTTTTCTTCTGCCTCACTTTCGGCCTTTTTATCTTCTGCCTCCCTTTGCTGTCGTTTGTCTTCTGCCTCAATCTGCAGCCTCTTAGTCTCAGCCTCTAACCTCTTCTCTTCAGCCAACCTTTCAGACTCTAATTTTCTTTCAGCCTCTTTTTCTAATCTCCTTTCTTCCCGTTCAATATATTTATCACATTCAGCCGTTACGTATTGAATTAAAATCTGACCATCCATTCCCATCTCCTTTGCGGTCAGCACAGCAGCTGATCGGAATTTTGCTAGCTCCGCCATACTTTTTAGACAATATAATAATATACAAGATAAATCTCTAACCACTAGATTACTTCTAATTACTATAGTCTAAATAATTCTAATTAATTAATTAACTAATTACTTATTACTGGCTGTGAAGATTCACCAACTTTTATCTGCAGGGACACTTTTAATTTTAAAGGGAATTTTACAATTTAGTTCCCCTAATTTTATTTCTCCCACCAGGAGATCCTAATATTACTGTTGGGCTAATTATCCCTGGACAAGACCCCAATATATGTAGTGGATTTTGATGGTATTGTATGGTGGTGTTATCACCTAGTGTGATGCGTGAGGTCAGCTGTGAAGGCTCCTGAGATAATTGTAGCTGTGAATATACAGAAGGCCCTTTCGTGCTACCACTTTATGACCTCACACATATCTTTTTTTACTAATGAATGTGGCTACGTTAAAATCTAGGGTACTGAATGTAATGTGTTGTATGGACATATACAAACACACACAGATATTAATTAAGTCTAATACTATCAATAAAAATTTATAACACAATGAACTAAATTCAGCTGGTTAAATTTAGAATAGAAAATCTTTTTTAAATTTATTTGTTCTGAACCAAGGTTTTATTTTGGCCAGAACTTATGCAAAGATTTTGAAATTTATGAATGAATGGCATGAATAAATGGCATGATAAATGAAAGATGTTTACATATGCAATCTTCAAGATTAATTATAGTATTACTGTTCGAAATGTTAATTTTTCTGGGAAAACTATGAATGGATGTGCTGTTGGGGTGGCTTCATCCCTCCCTGTTTATGCCTACAAAAACATTGTCCATTAATGATGGAAGGAAATGGGATGCTTCAGTAGTAAATTCTCTTGGGTGCTAGTTTTATGAAGTTGGTGTAGGTTCAGCAGGCCAGCTAGCCTACTTAACTTTAATAGATTTGTTCTGGTGCTGGAATCTGATGGCCCCACCTCTCCGTGCTTGAGCAATACAAAGATGTTCTGCCGAAATGTACACTGCACGGGTCCTCACTTCAATTATTAATCAGCATTTGACACCACCTTAGTGTCAAGATCGAACTCACAGCTCAGATTATGAATAAAGAACACAGAAATGCTAGCAAAACTCAGCTGAGCTGCTGGCTATAGTATGGCGTCCCTGAACTTATTTCAATTTATTTCATTTGGAAATCACCACACTTGAAATTTACTGTGTCTATCACTGGACAACTATTGAGGAATGGCCCCAAATGCGCGTCTGAGCGCCGATATGATTGTCTGTGGCCAATCAATGCCTTGGTTTTTTTTTAATTCAAATTTCCTACACTAAAGTCATTTCAGTCATGCTTCAGTCAAGTATGGATTTTTATCTGTTAGTCTGTCCGTCTCTACTTGCGTTTTTACAAAAACGTACTTGATTTTTGAACCAACCTTTCTCTCCCCTCCAAAATTTTGTCGTTAAAAGTTATTTTTAGACACAGCTCCCACCAATATCCCTTCTCTTCCATGCTAATTAGATTTGAACACCTGCGTCTCAAGGTCGCGATTTTTTGTGCAAATAGCGACACTTTTGATTCAATGCAGTCTTTCGCTGTTGTGAACAACACTGTCTTTTGTCATTATTTTCATTATTATCTATCCGTCTGTAAAATTAAAAACATATTATTTCACTGCTCAGAATGGGCCATCCGGCCAGCTAATTTTTATATTCCTCACATTAATATTAAGAAAAAGTTACTTTTTAAATTTTGTAATATTTCAAGCATCTGCGTTTAGCCGCTGAATTCAAATCAAAGGCTTGGTATCGCAAAAGCGTCCGTTTCCCCCTCCAAGTGCGTCTCCTTAGCCTTGCTAGTCTCACGCAATTTTTTTTCAGTCATATTTTTTTTTTTCCTTTTGATCCGCCGTTCTCATCCCTCCAAATGGTAACCGTTTTGATTTCCCGTCTAACAAGTCAATTTTTATGGAGGGTGATGACCCGCGGTCAGGGCGATCATGTACTATCAGCAGCTTACGCGTTATGTTTTTATCCCTACATTTTATCCTTTGGAGATATTTTTACGTTGTATCACTTGTTAATTTTATGACAGAAGCGTATACATACTTTGAAGGCCAGCACGTGACAACACCTCGACATTTGTCACTTTATCTTTCCACGAGATGCCGAGGATGCGGCGTAGACACCGCAAATGGAAGGTATTGAGCCTTCTTTCTTGCTTAGCATAGGTCGTCCAGGTCTCGCTGCCATATAGGAGTGTGCTGGTGACGCAGGCATTATATACCGCAGCTTTGGTCTTCATTGTGAGTTTAGAGTTTCCCCAAACACGCGATGTGAGGCGGGCAAAGGTAGCTGCAGCTTTGCCAATGCGGCTGTCGATTTCTGTAGATGTTTATAAGAACATAAGAAATGAATCAAACAGAATAATACTTAAGGCAAAAGAAAATCATTGGAGAAATTTTTGCCAAACACTGAACCCTACAAATAACTCTACAACAGATGTGTGGAATAAGTTAAAAGCCATTAAAGGCATTTTTTTTTTTTTTTTCGTTCGCCCGCTAATACTCGAGGCGAAATCTCAGCTAACCTGTTATATTTCTAACCCCCAACCCTGTTTTGAGCTTTGTCAAACAAAGCCATAAACAGAGACAGGTGTCCCAACGCCATTTCAGCTTCATCAAATACTCGCCGATTTCGGAGGTACAAACTAAACACATGATAATACCTAATATAAAAAGATTTGAAAGGGCAGAGACTGACTGGCAGAAAGCAGAGGTGCTGGCCAGGTACTATGATAGAGTTAGTTCTAAGGAAAATCTAGGACAGGCTGAAGTCAACAGACTAGCAACACTTCTTAAAAAGCTCAGTAAAGAAGTACCTAACACTGAAAATTTATCATATTTAAATGCAGATATTACAATGGAAGAAGTTGAAAATACAATAAAGGACAAATCAAATACATCGGCAGGGCATGACATCTTGAGCTATGAAATCTTGAAACACATACCAAAAAGTACCATAGAAATTATAACATCCCTGTTTAACAAAATTTGGAATACAGGACAAATTCCCAAAACATGGAAAACAGCAGTAATTATTCCAATACTAAAACCAGAAAAAGAAGCCCATGATGCCAGTTCATACAGACCAATTTCTTTAACTTCCCACCTAGGTAAAATATTAGAAACCATAGTAAATAAAAGATTAAAGTTTTATTTGGAAAAAAAATAATTTATATAGTCAAACTCAGGATTTAGGAAGAACAGATGCACTTTGGATCAGATAATTAAATTGGAACATGAAGTAAAATCAGGATTTCAAAAGAAAGAAAAAACTGTGGTAGTATTTTTAGATATAGCTAGGGCTTATGGTGAATGCTGGAGAGATGGTGCTCTCTTTAAAATGAAAAAGATAGGAGTAACCGGTAAAATATATAATTATTTAGAGAATTTTCTGCAAGATAGATATTTCACTGTTCAGTTAAACAATGATAGATCAGAACTGTATGAACAACAAAATGGAATACCCCAAGGATCAGTAATGTCTCCTTCAATTTTTACAATAATGGTAAATGATTTAGGTGAGGAATTTAATGATATAACAAATAAATTGTCACAGTTTGCAGATGATGTTGCTATATGGAGGACTGGGAGACATCTGCCAAAATTATATAAGGATCTACAGAAGCAAATAAATAAAGTATGTAAATGGATGACAAAATGGAGTTTTCAGCTGAATACAAATAAAACATTGGGAATGATCTTCAGTAAAGGTAGGGTTGTACAAAATAAAATTATAGACATAAATATCCAAGGGCAAAACATTAATACAGTGCAAACCACTCGATATCTAGGAATGATATTGGACCAACAGCTGAACTGGAATAAACACATAGATAAACTAGTGGAGTCTTACAGAGGATTGACTTATTAAGATATTTGAAAGGTAATGGATGGGGTGCAAGCACTAAGACAATGCTCACTTTATATAAATCTTTTATTAGATGAAAAATAGATTATGGAAGTATAATATATGACTCTGCTGCACACAGTAACAAGATTAAATTAGACAGAATTCAACATCAGGCTTTATGTACAATAGCAGGTGCAATCAGATCAACATCAATGGGAGCTACAGAGGTGGCTTTAGGAATTCTACCCTTGGAATTACGGAGAAAGGAGTTAAGACTTAATTACATGAACAGAGTTATGTTAGATAAGTCTCACCCTGCATATACAGCTTTTACCAGATGCCAACTAACAACTCAGGCCAATCCAATGAATATCACTAGATACCCTACAGGATGGAGGAAATTGTCCATCTGGGTACATTAATTACATCAATTAATAACAGTTGTGAATACAAGCCAGTGATTCCACCCTGGGAGATCAAGAAACCAGACACGGACTACCACCTAGCAGAAATACTTAAGAAAACCAATAATATAGAAAATATTAAAAACACAGCCAATAAATATATACAACAAATATCAAAAGACAGCCTTACTGTGTACACAGATTGATCCAAGGGAGAGGATGGCAAATTGGGGATAGGAATATATATTCCAATATGGAAAATGGCAAAAGAATATAGCATCACGGAAAATACATCCATTTTCCCTGCAGAGATGGTGGCAATACTAAAAGCACTAGAAATATTCTCTAATAACCCTCCCAAAAAACTAACAGTTTTAACTGACTCTCTTTCTACAATTAAAGCACTTAGAAACTTACGAGAATGTAGTAGACCTGATATAGCAGAGGAGATATTTCTGGCTACTACATGCTTATATTCCAGAGGATGTTCAGTCTTAATTGCTTGGATACCTTCACATGTTGGCATAGAGGGAAATGAAAAGGCAGATAAAGAAGCCAAGAAAGATAGATCTGATAAAAATCTAATAAATGTAGGGACGAGTAAATCAGAGATTAAGAGCTTAATTAAAGATTTAATAACAGATGAATGGAAAGCAGAGTGGGATAAAAATCTGAAAGGAAGACATGCTTATAAGTTGTTCAAGGCTCCAACAAGAAAATGTCAGATATCTAGGGAATTGAAAATTCCCAGTAATAAGAAACTTCTCAGACTACAGCTGGGAAAAGGCTATTTCAGAATAGAAGAACTTTACTGTGCAGGATGTCTTCAAGACAATAATATAGAACATTTCTTGTTAAAATGTAAGAGGTATGAACAAATGAGAATACCAATATTAGATTATTTGCAGGCATCCAATTTACCTATAAATATAGAAGAGGTGTTAAGAGTAGACAGACCTAGCGAAATACATAATATAGTCAAACAATATTTAACACGAACAAATGTTAATATATAGTGGCTGGGAAGGTGAAGGTCTGATGCTGTTATTACTTCTTCGTCTTCTTCTTTCGTTCGCTTGAAATATATTGTCTATATCTGCAGTGTTGTTTCTTGTATAAACTTCACTGTCTTTTGTAGTTCATGCAGAGGTCCGTATAGTTTTGCTTCCAGTGTTGTTTCTCTGGGCCAGTGGGTTTGCCTCAATATATCATATTCGGGGCAATCTTGAAGTACGTGCTCCGCAGTCTGGGGTGCCTGTCCACATGTACACATGGCTGAATTGCCAATCTTGAATTTTGTATACATGTGGCTGCGGAGGCGGTTGTGTCCTCTTCTGAGGCGCAGAATGACAATTTGTTCTGATCTGTTCATAACTTGGTAGTCATCCTGTGTTGGTGCTGGTGGCTTTCTGGTTGATTTGATCATCTTTTTCTTCTGATGGTACGTAACTGGTACATCCGGTTGCTCGTCTGCAGCACCTTCTTTAGCCAGTCCGTCTGCTCTCTCGTTTCCTGGTATTCCACAATGAGACGGTATCCACTGCATGGCGACCCTGCGCTGGTTGCACAGTTCAGAAAGTAGGACTTGTATACTTGGCAGTTTTCTGGACTGAAGTGCTTTGAGTGCTGATCTTGCATCTGTCAGGAATACTACAGGCTGTGGACCGAGATTGGTGTTCAATAGTTTCTCAGTTGCCACCTTGATTGCCTGGACTTCTGCATCATAGTTGTTACAGAATTTCCCCGTTGGTACTCTAACCGTATCCCTAGTGTTGTTTGGGTATTCTATGTACACTCCTGCTCCTCCATTCTTTACTGCATTCTGTGCTGACCCATCCGTGTATACTCGGACCCAGAGGTCCTGTGGGTATTCATCATCCAGGAAACTGAGAGTGACTGTCCTACGTTGCACGCTGTTCTGTTCATCCCTGTCGAATATTCCTTTCACTTTTGTCTGGATGTGTACTGGTAGTCCAGGCTCCTCTCTCCAAGGGGTTTGTTCTGGCACAGACTTTAGGGGGCTGTTAACTTCAGGCAGGTCTGAGGTTTGTCTACGAAATCGCTTGGCCTGGTGGATAAAGCTGCTTCTTTTCAGTCGCCCCATTGCTAGGTTTTGGAATCTGTCCTTCATTGGATGGCGTGGCATACAGAGGAACTTTTCTGCCTGTGTTAGCACTTTCGTGTCTCTGCGTTCTCTCAGTGCTTGTATCCTCCCCATTTTCTCCATCTCCACTATAGGCGTTGATTTCATTGCCCCCGTGATGACCCTAAGTGCCTGGTTTTGCACCTTATCTAGCTCTTGTAATGTGGTGTTTGATGCTGGACACCACGCAGCTGACCCATATTCCAGGTGTGGTCGTATGCCCTGCTGGTAAACTTTACTAAGTATTTTCCCGCTGGCTCCCCATGTGGTTCCACTTAGTTTTCTCAGGATGGCTAACTTCCTCCTGGCCTTTGTTGCTGCCTTGTTGATGTGCTGCTTCCATGTCAGCCTATCATCGAATGTAACTCCGAGATAGGTGGGTTGTTTATCTTCTCTCAGGAGTTCTTCGTTTATCTTGATGACACCAGCTTTTTGTTTGGGAGAGAGGGTGAAGAGCGTAGTGCTGCACTTGTCTGTGTTGATGCTGACACACCATCTATTTGCCCATGAGGTTAAGGCATCTATAGCTCTTTGTAGCAGTTTGGTGGCCACTGTTGCATGCTCATCTGTGCACCATATTACCAGGTCATCTGCGTACATTGCCACTTTCATTCCATGCGGTAGTTCAGCAACCAGGTCGTTGATGTAGACTAGGAAAAGTGTGGGGGACAGAACCCCTCCCTGAGGGACGCCATGACGCAGTAGAATTTTCTTACTCTTGAGGCCATCTAGTTGTACTCGGGCTCTTCTGTTATGCAAGTATGCTTTCACCCATTTGTACATCTTACCATTCACTCTACAATTTCTCAGTTTCTTCAGAAGCCCTTCTTTCCAAACCTTGTCAAATGCTTTCCTTAGATCTATCCATGCTGCTAGTACCAGTTTCTTATCTTGGAACGCATCCTCAATCTCTTGGGAAAGGTAAGTTGCCTGATCTTCGGTAGAATAACACTGCCTAAAGCCCGCCTGCTGTGGTACAAGAAGGTTTTCACTTTCAAGGTACCACTGCAGCCTGAGGTTGATGATACGTTCCATTGTTTTGCAGAGGCAGCTTGTAAGGCTGATTGGTCTGTAGTTGGAGGCAGTGGAACTGTCTTTTCCTGGTTTTAGGAGTGGTATCATGATTGCTTCCCTCCAGGTCTGTGGAACTCTGCCTGAGTTCCAACAGATATTGAAGATCTGCAGCAGCTTTGTTTTTGCTGCGGTTCCCAAGTTCTTAATCATTTCATTGGACACTCCATCAACTCCTGGCGACTTTCCCATTTTCAATTTGGATATTGCAAGCTCCAGTTCTCTGAATGTGATTGGTGCCTCCATAACTTCAGGTATGGTTCCATCTCTTCCTGCATATTGTTGTTTCTCACGAGTCTCCTGTTGCTTCTCTGGGCTAACTTCGATGTTGTTGTCTTTAGCAAAGGAGTCTGCAAAGTGATCAGCTGCCTGTTTTCCCATGAGGATGTTTCCATCTTTGTACAGAGCAATCCTTGAGTTTCTCCCTGTACCTTCATCGTTAAGTTGTTTTACCAGCTTCCACAGTTTCCTTGTATCTCTTTCGAAGTTCAAGGACTCTGTTTTCTCCTTCCAGCTTCTTCGCCTGGCCTGCAACTTGGCCCTTTGAAATTTGGCCTTAGCTTGCTGGTAGTTATTGTGGTGTTCTTGGCATGGACTGGTCTCAGCCTGCTTTCGAGATGTTTCCACGTCGTTGTGCAGCTGCTCTAGTTCACTATTCCAATATGGTTTGTAGTGCTTACGAGCCCCTCTAGGTATTGTTTCACGAGCAGCCTGTAATATGCATCTGCCGAATTCATCGACTAGCTTATTGATGTCTTTGTCTACAGTCAGATCTCTAGCCAGTATACTAGTACGATGCTGGAACATTGTCCAGTCTGCCTTCTTGTAGTTCCACCTAGAGAGAGTGCTGCTCTCCTTGACAAGTTCATTTTCCACAATTAGGAAGACTGGCCGGTGGTCGCTGCCTCCAAGTTGTTTCCCTACAACGCGTGTGGTGTTCCACTCCAGGCCGGGTGAGTGGAATGCCAGGTCTGGTGTAGAGGTGGTGTGCCATGATCTCGAGTAGAAGGTTGGTGGGTCGATTGGCTGGTTAATCAGGATAAGCCCATTGTCATCCTGCCAGTTTTCAAGCTCCTCACCTCTCCTGTCCATGTGATCATAGCCCCAGCTCTGTGAGTGGCTGTTGAAGTCCCGCATACAATCAGTCTTTCTTTTGCTGGGATTGTATCTAGTGCCAGTGGGCGGTCGCTCGGACAGTAGTAGTTGAGCAGGTGGAATTCTGAACTTTCTGTCCTGAGATGAAGCATCTGGTATTCCGCCCCCTCCATATATGTTTCAATCTGACATGCACTGATGTTATTCCTCACAAGTGTCAGTATTCCACCCTTTCGCCTGTCTATTCGGTCAGATCGGCAGCACTAGTAGCCTCTGATTTTGAAGGCTATGTCTTTGTTGAGGTGGGTTTCTTGCAAGCAACATACATTTACTTGCTCTTCATTCAAGATATTTTCGAGCTCTAATTTTTTGCTGTAGCCGTCTTTTTTACTATTGACGCCTTCAGCATTCCAGTGCATTATTTTAAATGGTCTTTTCTTTGCTTGGCCAGTAGCTCTATTCTCATGCCTCCTGGCTCCACGAGGCAATTGAGAAGGACCCCCAGTAGTAGGGGTTGGGCCCTTCCGAGGCAGAGGGCCCGGCACTGCACCTGCCTGGGTGTCCGTCACAGGGCGAGTGCCATAACGTTTTGCAGTTATAGGCATACTTCCATAGCGCGTGTGCGTGGCATCCTGATTGCTGTGGTGCGCCTCTTGGCTGGTTGCCTCCGTCTTCAGCACCTTGACTTGCTAGGGCAGACTGTGGTCTTGCTCGAGTGTAGGAGGGCCTGGCCAGTCTTGGTTTTTCAGCCGCTGATGGCTGTACTTGAGCCCCATCTCCACGTCAAGGAGCTGGCCTCGATGGGGGCTGTTATTACAATGCTTATGACTTTTAACAGATGAAAGTCAATTAATTATCTGTTAAAGTCAGTTATATAACTGTAACCGCCAGGCCTGTACACCCCTTCACTTTAATATTATTCTTGTTCAGAGTTTCTTCTTGATTTTGTTTGTTTGTTTGTTTATTTTATTTTTTATTTTATTTATTATTTTTTTAAATTAATTTATTTATTTAATGTATAAGCACAATTGTGATTGTCCCTATTTACAATGATTTGACATGTGATGCCACTTTCTCATATCGGCAGTTTTTCATATTATTTGGAATTGAAAACAATATATATCCTAATTATAACCCATCAGAGGTTGAACGGGATATTTTTCTTCATTAATTTAAATAAACATAAAGCGCTATAAGTGGGAAGATAACATCAAGAGATGGACAGGAAAGACTCTATCAGAGTGCGCCATTAAGACAAGATATAGAAGATCTTCCGCGTTGGATGTGGCAGCTGATTATGATGAGTAGCGTCTTTTATTCCTGTTCGTATGTTTTGAATAAGTTGCTGTTACTGCAGCGTGCGCGAGAGAGAGAAAGAGAGAGAGAGAGAGAGAGAGAGAGAGAGAGAGAGAGAGAGAGAGAGAGAGAGAGAGAGAGAGAGAGAGAGAGAGAGAGAGAGAGAGAGAGAGTAAGAGAGAAAGAAAGAGAGGCAGAAAGAGAGAGAAATACAGAGTGAACGAACGAACGAACGAACGACGAACTTTATTTTCAAAGGGTTGTGAATTGGGCACACAGGCCCGTCTAACATTCTGCCCTAGAGAGACAAAGAGAGAGAGAGAGAAAGAGAAAGAAAGAGAGAGGGAAAGAAAAAGAAAGAGATTTAACTTGTTTAAGACAGTGGGGAAAAAACAACAGTGTTATTACAATGAAATACCAAACAGATAACAACAGACTTGAAAAACAATAATTATCCAAATGACATAACAGTTTATTGCAGACTAAAATTTTTTGTTACTATTGATTTTTGATGCTAGGAAATTATAGCTATTTATTATTTTTGATGACTTACAAATTCGGCAGTCTATTTTTCTAAAGGGCGTGCGATGCTAAATATAAAATTTATAGTTCATTATCTATATATATATATATATATATATATATATATATATATATATATATATATATATATATATATATATATATATATATATATATATATATATATATATATATATATATATATATATATTTTGTAGTCTGTAAACAAGATCAAAAGCACTCACTGTTCATACTGCCGTTCAAGTACTATTATGGGTTATTGATCTTCAAGGTTCGTAAATGTACTTTATGTTGATGTATAAATTTTTGTAATGATATCTTCACACGATAATTCAAATCCTGACGAAAAAATATTTTTTCTCCATCGATTATTTGCTCTTTTCCGATCTGTGCCATCACCTGGTGTACTACAAAGTATGAAATACAGTCGTTTTAAAATCATCAACGGTGTTTTAGTCTCACTAGCACTTCGTTACTGGTAGCTTTTTAATCATCGAATAAGAAGTGGTGAAACTTTAAAACGTTATTCAAACTACATAAATTTGCTGCCAGAAGAGGGGGGGGGGGGGGGGGGGGGGAGGGGGAACGGTGAACTTAAAGTGAAAGAGGTAAAGCCTAAATAGTACTCAATGTTACAGATTAAAAACATCAATTTATTCACATCTGAGTAGACTATCTAGATAGTGTGTCTCTGGTTTAGGTATCTATGGCGAAATTATTTTGTCTGTTCCGCAAGTGAAGGATTCCTGAAAAAAAAAATTATAATAATACAGAAAGTAATCAAAATTAGAAATAGGCTAAACCAGAGGCTGCAACCGCTCGATCCCGACTACCGGTAAATCCCAGTGGATAATTGTGTACATCTTCAGACAAATACCGGGGGGAGGGGGGGAGGAGAAAAGGGGATGGTTGCAGAAAGACTTTATAAACTATGAAAATTTTGAACTAGGCCTCTCCTGGATGCATTTAAAACCGCAGTGACCCCGGATCAAAGGTGCTTTTTCCTCATCCCCAAATTACTCGAGCTGGCTACTAAAATATATTCATGAACTGCAGGAGATATGAACGCGATCTTTTCGTGGTAAGATTTATCCTTCTCCCCCAAATCCCACACCCACATAACACACACACACACACACACACACACACACACACACACACGTATATATATTGGGTTGCCGGACACCAGCGCTAAATCACTAACATAATAATCTATTTAATACGTTAACATATCTACTTTGTACGTATTTATTACGCCTTCGATTTAATCAGTATAAACTGTTCCTGCAAATACGGCATCAGGGAAACACATCTTAAACTGTTAAATATTTTAAAAGATGACATAACGTATAAACTGGAATTCCATTATGCCTGTTTAACGTAACTTGGAACACATGAAAAACTCCATAGGCGTGAAGCGTCTTCAGTAACCAGATGCAAGACAAAATACATACACTTGATGAGAGGTCATAGAAAGTCTGAAAATGCGCAGTGGAAAGATAAAGACAATGAGAATGAAGACACGAAACGATAACAATTTGCGCTTTAAGAAACGCCCCTACAAGATGTAGAATTATATACATATCTTACTTACTTACTTAGTCGTTCCCCTTCTACCGTGAGGTGTAGAGATTTGGAAGAGAGAGCGCCAGACCATTCTATCAGCTGTCTTCTTCCTGGCCTATATACATATCTTGGTGGCAATATAGACAGAGTTGGGGGACAGAGGGTGATATTAAAATTAGAACACAAAAGGTTAGAGAAGCTTTCATTGCACTGGGAAATGTACAGAAATCATAAGAAATCAATCCCAACATTAAAAAAAAAAAAAAAATAACAATCTTCAAGTTAAAAGTCAAATCAGTCCTGTATGGCTCTAGTACATGGAGAATAAAAAAAAACAAAAAAACAAATGTACAAAGAACAGAAGAATTGAAACGGTACTGTGACAGAGTTATGTAAATATATTACATGAATCCACGCGTTATTGCTTCCACGTGTTTTCCACCTTTGCTTGCTTATTAATATTCACGTTTCGTTAACGCAGAAGGCATGCGCTTCGATATCTGTCGAACTCATATTTTAGCCACGCCTATTTTTTTTCTCTCTATGTCTTACAGACACTAGGAATGTTTACAAACAGACCTATTAGCTAGTCCTGAGCCGTTAACTGTATTATCACGCAAACGATTTGGCAATCGCTGAATAGTGACATATCAGAGAATGAGTCGTCTAATGGTAAAATCAAGGGCGATAAGTCTAAAAGACGTACTTGGTCAGGGGGGAATTAATCTGAGGAAAGGGGAGATAATCACAGTTCCCCCCCCCCACATCCGTTTGTTCGGAACGTAATCCGCGACAGTGGTGCGGACGAGATCAAAAGACAATTCTCGCTAGCGAAGATTTATACGGTCGGCGAAAGTGTGAAAATAAGCTTTCATTCAAGAATCGACTGCAGATTTTCCCAAAAATACGGGCAAGGCGTGAAATCTCGCACTGACTAGCAAATTTCAGACCGATTTATATATATACCCCAGCATTTAAAATCATTTATCGAGTAGCCTCAGAATTTTCGGAACCATCTAGCTTCGAATTTTAGACCATTGTACTAGTGGAATTACTTTAGATTTCGATGGAGATACGAGCGTAGTTTAAAATTTCTGTGTTGCGATAAATATTTATACTAGCATTTTGAGTGACTTAATTGTTAAAGTCCGTCATTATAGTCACTAGGATTTTCTGTGTTGAGTGATTTAATTGTTAAGTCTGTCATTATATTTCACTAGGATGTTCTGTGTTTATTAAATAGCGTATTAAATAACTTATAGCTAAATTTTCCAGATAATCTATACACTTGTGGGTTCTATCGAATTTATAACCGAATGGATAATAATAAATTACACCGTTGCGCGGGTTAGGATCAATACTGATATTGTGATTAAATATTTTGTATTTTTCTTCCAAAAATTCAGTACAGATCACAAACCAAACCTACCAGCGGCCTTAATCTAAATCTGAGAAAACGGGTCTAAGTCTAAGTCCAATAGACGCCAAACAAACATTCTTATGCAAATAGCGGGTCTACAAGGTTGACCTGTTCGGCCCTCTTGTTTCACACACACACACACACAGAGAGAGAGAGAGAGAGAGAGAGAGAGAGAGAGAGTACACCCATATAAGAATAATTGTAACTGGACCTATAGCTATCCAGATTCTTTTCCCATTTTTCATGTACATTCAGCCCGTTGTGGCGAAAATATCAACATTAACATTTCCCGATTACCGACCACTGTGTTGTGGCGAGGAATTTTATCCCTAGAGATTTACATACCTGACATTCTCCTAAAGTATTGGAATTACAAGCTAATGACACTGTGAACACTAGATATCTTAAGTATTTTCCTACCTGGACTAATTGATGTGAACTACACAGATCCGAGTAACAGTAACAAAGTAAGCGTTCCCCAAATAACAGGATTAATCCAACTTGGAGGAGCTGGGGCTTACTTTGCCAAAACTAACCCAACACTGGATTTGCTGCGTATACCATGGAAATATGTTCCAGATGCTGTAAATCAAATTAGGTAAGAGAGACTGAAAATGTGGTCACAGTATGTCTGAAGCGAGAGAAAGAAGGAGTGGATAATTCTTCTATAGTATAATCATTTTACTCACTTTGTTTTCTTACTTTCATTATGTTTGCTAATACTGTTTATTCCAGGATAGATTAATTAGAAACTCTGTTCTTTTACAGTATAGTCAAATTCTGTACCATAGTGCTAATCTTTTGACCTTTTTGGGTTTAATAAATTCTTCTAACGGGATCTTGTCTCAACATAGGGAATTGCACTTATGTGTCTATTTCTTTATTATTTCTATAACCTATGATATTTTTATATTTGATATTTGATACTGTATGTTGTGAAGTTTTCTTTATGATAAATAAACTTAACATAAAACTTAATTACCTGTGTTGGTCAGCTCGGCCCAATATCCCTACACCATTACTATAGTTTCACGTTTGTGCGTCAAGTTGTCGTCACTTATCTGTGTGTGTGTGTATGTGAGTGGTTATAGTATATATGTTAATATATACAGAAAGGTAATCTGTCTGATAAACAAATTTCAGTCGTAAGATAGGCAGGACTATAGTATCTTCTCAATCCAGGGACAAACTCTACCTTTTCACCATTTCACTCGTGAAATCTATTTCTTTACCTTATCTCTCACTGAGTTACCACCTTTTTCAGTTCTATTCAGACGGGACCAGAATCTTTCTTAATCCCCTATCCAAAATCTACGACAGTACAACAAAGTCAACAATGTGGAAATGATGGCACGAACTTGTAAAGTGCCAGTGGAACAATACATGAGAAGAGGGCGCAGGAGATGGATGGGACACACATTGAGAAAACCTGCTGATAGCAATACAAAGATGTCTTCGTTCTGGAAAGGCCAGGGTATGAGGCACAGAGGTAGATCAACATTCCATAGAAAAGAGGACCACAGACAGTGTGGCGTGATTATCTCCCCTGCTCTGCAGTAGGGGTCCAACAATGACCAAACTCTTGGCAGAGATATAAATAGAGATGAGGGGAAAATGCCCTTGAGTATGAAGGTGAGATACATCTTTGTTTCTTGGATCTAGAGAAGGCGTTTGACAAGGTCCCCTGGAATAAACGTTGGGATAACTTGGCAAGGAAGAACATTCCAGCACCTCTGATCCATGCTATACAGAACTTCTACAAGACTTGCAGAAATGATGTGGAGATGACAAACCATAAGTCAGAAGAGTTCAGGACCACCATTGGTATAAGACAATGTGATATTCTGTCACCTTATCTTTTCGTATTCCTCATGAACGATGTCGTCAAAGCGTGTAAGGAAAGGATCAAGAAGTATTCAGTGAGGTACTAGAAGCTGAGACAGGTATGTATTTCAGAGCTAGTATTTTCCGACAATGCTGCCCTGATTGCTAAATCAGAGGCACATCTTCAATCCAACTTACAAGTCTGGAAGGAAGAGAGGGATGGTTATCAGCAACTCCAAAACATAAACCAAGGTGATATTAAGAGAAGGAAAAAGGCATCAAATTAAGCTGGGAGAACAGAGTCTGGAGCAGGTCAATCACTTTAAATACCGCGGAGCTATCATAGACTGGAAGGTAAGCATCAACGAAGATTTAGCTACCCGAAGCAGTAAGTAAGACTTTTTCTGGCCATAAATCGAGGATTCCTCAGCAAAAGAGAAATTAGCAAGAGGACGAGGATGGCTGTATACTACATATGTGCCAGTCTTGACATATGAATGCAAGTCGTGGGCAATGACTGCAACCCGCAAAAGCCAGCTCCAAACCTCAGAAATGAGGTATCTGAGGAAGATGGTTGAAGTAACAAGAAGAGACATGGTCTGCAACCAGACGACACATCAGGGCTTCAAAATGCAGCCCCTGCGGACTCAAGTGGAACAGTCCCAATTACGATGGTTTGGCCATGTATGCAGAATGATGGTTTGGCCATGTATGCAGAATGCAAGAAGATTGGCTACCACGACCAATATGAGAAACCAAGGGCCATAAATCTGGACCTCCAGGACACCCAGTGTTCACTGGGAGGACAACATCAGACAATCCCTGAAGAACCGAGGACTATATTGGAACCAGGCCTAGAGGAAGACCACTGATATGACAGTAAGGCGTTCTTTCCTGGGAACCTCTACACCCCAGGGTAGAACGACTAAGTAGTAGTAGTAGTAACGATATAAATAGAAAAATTATGCTTCTATTTTAGGGAGAATCACAGGGTTTTAAAGAATGGCAAGCATAACAACGGAGATCATCTAAGCTGTCATGTTCTAATTTATCTCCCGCCCCTTCTGTGAGGAAATATATTTTGACTCGTATTTCTGACCCCACAGCGAAAGGTCATTCAGAAACTATTAATTTGATAGCTCTATATGGTTATGTATTTAAAACTATATGAGTCATACGGATGCAGACATACAATACTCTCAATTGTGATTAATCCAACTATAGATTTAAAGTTACATATAAACAGGTTTAATAATCACTCTATAACAGCGCAGCAAATGGACATTTCAAACTATGTCCTATTTTCCACCACAATTTAGATCATCCGATGATGATAAATATCATCGCTTCATTTGTATAAACAACTTTTATTATTTTACATTGTTAAACCATAAGTGAGCAAAATTTTCTCTTAAAAATTGTAAGGTGGAAAAGAGAGTTCATTGGTTGAAACTAATTTGTGTAATTTGTGTTGTAATATTTGAAATTTATACAGCTCACTACTTAATAGTTAAAACTACTAATTCTATACTAGTTAAGTAGCAATTGCATTGTTGTGTAACTTTGAAAACATACTTCTTGTACAAAATGGCCAACCCAACCTTCACGCTTTCTATTTAAATATTGAGAAAGAATGAGCTTTTTCGGGCCAAGATCTGACTGACTTTGTGGTCACTCCGGTGAAGGTACACAGTGATAGGGAGGATAAAGAACAAGCGACCGAGAAAGATAAATCCGACCAGGAGAAGGCATAGAACGCAGCACTTCGTGAAGAAATAAAGTTAGAGAGAAAGAGAGAGAGAGAGAGAGAGAGAGAGAGAGAGAGAGAGAGAGAGAGAGAGAGAGAGAGAGAGAGAGAGAGAAGAAAAGGAAAAAGAGAGACAAGAAAAAGAAAAGAAAAGAGCATTTGACAAGAAGAAGGCTTTCTATGGGAGAGGGTATAGTAAGATTTTTATTAACATTAAAATGGGAAAGACTGGAGTAAGGCTTTCAAAAGGAGTTAAAATAAATATTCAGTGAACGATTGAGTGTGGTTTACAACTATAGAACAAGGGAGGTAGATCCGTGTAAATACCGAGGGTCCCGAGGAGACGAAGCAAGAGTAGGACTACCGTACCCCTGACATCGTAAGAAGCGACTAATATGAGAATGTGAATGGTTCTGGCGACCTTATCATATAAATCAAATCTCTACATTAATCTGAGCTACAAAAGCACGTGAAGCCTTTGGTGCAGGCTTTCCGTAAAGAGACCAGTTTCAAGAGTGGTTCCAGGATTGATTAAAAAAACGAAAAAAGATAACGATCACGACAACAATGAAGATGACAAAGTAGCGTGGTTATATTATATCACGATGGTTATATTATATCACGATGGTTATATTGTATCACGATGGTTATATTATATCACGATGGTTATATTATATCACGATGGTTATATTATATCACGATGGTTATATTATATCACGATGGTTATATTATATCACGATGGTTATATTATATCACGATGGTTATATTATATCACGATGGTTATATTGTATCACGATGGTTATATTATATCACGATGGTTATATTATATCACGATGGTTATATTATATCACGATGGTTATATTATATCACGATGGTTATATTGTATCACGATGGTTATATTATATCACGATGGTTATATTATATCACGATGGTTATATTATATCACGATGGTTATATTATATCACGATGGTTATATTATATCACGATGGTTATATTATATCACGATGGTTATATTGTATCACGATGGTTATATTATATCACGATGGTTATATTATATCACGATGGTTATATTATATCACGATGGTTATATTGTATCACGATGGTTATATTGTATCACGATGGTTATATTATATCACGATGGTTATATTGTATCACGATGGTTATATTATATCACGATGGTTATATTATATCACGATGGTTATATTTATCACGATGGTTATTATATCACGATGGTTATATTATATCACGATGGTTATATTGTATCACGATGGTTATATTATATCACGATGGTTATATTATATCACGATGGTTATATTATATCACGATGGTTATATTATATCACGATGGTTATATTGTATCACGATGGTTATATTATATCACGATGGTTATATTATATCACGATGGTTATATTGTATCACGATGGTTATATTATATCACGATGGTTATATTGTATCACGATGGTTATATTATATCACGATGGTTATATTATATCACGATGGTTATATTATATCACGATGGTTATATTATATCACGATGGTTATATTATATCACGATGGTTATATTGTATCACGATGGTTATATTATATCACGATGGTTATATTATATCACGATGGTTATATTATATCACGATGGTTATATTATATCACGATGGTTATATTATATCACGATGGTTATATTATATCACGATGGTTATATTATATCACGATGGTTATATTACATCACGATGGTTATATTATATCACTGTGATAAAATTAACCGTGATACAACGTTAAAATATCTCCAAAGATAAAATGTAGGGATAAAAATAATGCGTAAGCTACTAGAAGACATGATCGCCCATGCCGCGGGTCACTATCCGCCATGGAAACTAACTTGTTAGACGTGAAGGCAAAACGTTTACCCTTGTAGACGGGATGAGAACGGAGATCAAAAAGAAAAATATGACTGAACACGTGCTTGAAACTAGCAAGGCTAAAAAGACGCAATTGGTGGGGAAAGGAAAAAAATTCACGTCCCCAAGTTGACACAAGGTAAATAAATTGACAAAAGGGACCTTAGCTATTATACGCAACAGTCATTTCTTGGACGCTTTTGCGATACTTAGTCCTTTATTTGAATTCAGCGGCAAACGCATTACAGAAGATGCTCGAACATATTTCAAAAAAACAACTAACCTTGAAAAGTAACTTTTTCTTAATAATAATGTTAGGAACATAAAACCTAGCTTGCCTGATGGCCCATCTTGAGCAGAGAAATAATATGCTTTCATTTATACAGACGGATAGATAATAATGAAGATATTGACAAAAGACTGTGTTGTTCATATCAGCGAGCGACTGCATTGAAACAAAAAATGTCACTAATTTTCAAAAAATTGCGGCCTTGAGACTCAAGTGCTAAAATCTAGATGAATGAAAGAGAGGGGGAATTAGTGGAAAGCTGTGGCTAAAAATAACTCTAGAGGCAGATTCGTGTAGGAAATGCATGTATAAACAAGTGTGTTTTTGTAAAAAACGCAAGTAGAGACAGACGGACCAACAGATAATAATACATACTTGACTGAGGTATGACTGAATTGACTTTTGGTAGGAGGTTTGAATTTGAAAAGGGGGAAAGGCGGTGATTGGCCACCGATAATCATATTATCGGCGTTCAGACGCGCATTTTTGCCATTCAACATAAATTGTCCAGTAGTAGACACAGTAATTCTTCAGTGGTGTATTTCCCAAAAGCTAATTGCAATATTTAGAGGGACGCCATACTAGAGCCAGCAGCTCAGCTGAGTTTTGTTAGCATATAACTGTGTTCTCTATTCATAATTCTGGTAAGATTGAAAGTATTTCTTTGTATATTTTAATATTGTTTAATGTTTCGAGTGATTTGATACTGCCATATCAAAATCTATCCCTTACAACAAGTAAGGATTCGCTCTAGATCCCCAGCCCCAGTTCAGGGTCTAGAGACAAACAAAATACATAAACGCCAGCAAGGATTATAAAGGGCGGATCAAGTGTTGAGATCAGTGGAACATATCACCTATCCTATTCAATGACAGGAAGCTAATGAACATATTTCAGAATATGTAGTCTTGGGGAACTTATACTATGTGAAACCAACTTGGTAAGATGTGCTGTATGGTCAGAGAGATCTGACCCCGTCTATGTGGTGTTGTTGTGTGGTGTTGTGTGTAGAAGTGGCTCAGGAGGTAGAGTTCTGACACATGACTGATAAGGTTGATAAAGTTGGATTTTTATTCCCGTTAATGATATCCACCAAAAGATAGATATAAGTGGATGGAAACAGACATCATCATCATCATCAGTTGATAAGATCTCTATGGTGTTGTTTGCTCCACTGTAGTGTATGGAATGTCAACTTGACCTACGCAGTGGGGTGTAGACATGGATTGAGTGTACAATGTGCGAATGATGATAAGGGTTCGTGTTGTTGACAAATGTTCTTTTCTCACACTCATGTATGACTGGAAGTCATCGACACCAACGACTGTGTACCTTTTTCTAAAGTTTAATTGGACGTACACACTCGACAGCACAGATAGTGACAAATCACAGGTTGGCATAATACATCATAGTACAGTGGATAAATGGTTCTGCAATGTTATGTTACATGGGCACTCATGTAGATTAATATTATAATGGACTGTCAGTAGCCAAGCCCTCAGCATCGCCCATACATATAAATCATCTGACTTCACTGACTGAGCACGTCAGCTTATAAACAATATTTCAGATGGCTTCTAAACCTAATCTCGTTTAGCGACGATTCTCCCACATAATGTTCAGCACATATTTTTTTTCATATAATAATATTGAACCGCTAATAACGGGCTCTCATGTGTAGCAGTGATCTCTGGACTAAACAAGCGATAATACGGGCATCCCCTTTCTCTTCTTGAAAGTCGCTACATGTTTTGGTTCCAAGATGGCTTCACTCGTGAACTGTCACTCACGTTTGGATGCAGATAATGAATCTGTCCTAAAGTTAGTCATTCATAAAACATTGCATTGCTCTGTAGATTTGATCATGAACAATTGACTGCATTCTACAGAATATAGTGCTGCTAGGAATCGAAGTCGTTTTCATCGAGTCAAATATATTCTCTTAGACATTCAAATCGTAACTATCGAAAATGGTGGCTTCGATCGAGAGTTCATAAGAGTGTCTTTGATTACCTTGGTAGAGGAAATATGGAACTGCCATTCCTTGGCAATATGAATAAACACTGGGGTAAAGCATACACGATAGGTCTAGACGACTATCACTTTCCCCACAAATACTGAGATCACTTTTTCCCGGCGACAGGCCGACATAGGAAACACACACAGTCCCTATCAGGACGAAGCCAAATCACACCACACTCTAGCGACACATCCGCCGAATAGCCTTTGACCTCTCTAGAGACAACAGAACATATAGTTCGACTTAGATATGTAAAGATATACAGATATAAGACAGACTCGTCCTACTCAGACAAACAATACACATAAATTCAGGCCATAGATATTCTGAAGCAAGAACAATCTATTATTACCCAAACAACGAATAAATCGCAGTAAAATGGATTTATCCGCGGAGTTTGATCGAAGAGATGGCACAACTTTCAAGGGAAGTAACTCAATAATGACTTTCCCTTAAGCACAAAAAAATTACCTATGTATAATATTGTAAGATATCAAAGACTGCACGTAACAGTCTTACCACACCTCCCGGGAAAAAAAAAATGGAACATTTTTTTTTTTTTGAAATACATCTAGGAGCAACGTACAATAGGCTCACAACGCATGAATAATGCGCAGATGAAAATATCAGGAATACCTATAACGCCTAATATGAGGCTAAGTCGACTTATGGAGCGACTGGTGAGAATGTGTCTCATAAACTGAGAGAAATTATTTCTCTACAAGTATATTTTTCCAGGAAGGTGTCATCAAAGTATAATACAATTCTGGCAATTACACAATGCCTAAAAAATTCATATCATCATTTCGTATTAGATATCTTAAATTTATGATTTATGAAGAAAAAATCATCAAAGCACAGCGGTGAATAAACATCAATGAACCGCTATGTAGTGATACAATCATTATATTATTAAATTACAAATGTGTATCTATCATGATATAGAAAAGGAACTACTATAGAACTAGACATATCAAGAAGTCTAAGCCCTAATAGTTATGTGGAATCATGTGGGCATCTTGACAGAATGTCTGCCATCACATTATCTGATCCACGAATAGCTCGCACAGAGAAATGAAAAGGTTGAAGAGCAATTGCATATCGAGTAGACCTCGAGCTCTTCAAATTCTTACTCTGTATAGCAGTAAGAGCTTTTTGGTCGGTTTCTACTATGAAATGTGCGCCTAGAAGGAATCTCTGTAGTTTGAGGATCGACCAAACCATAGCTAATAGCTCACGGTCTAAAACCGAATAATTCCTTTCTGCCGCATTAAGTTTTCTGGAAATATACATTACAGGATGCAGAGTTCCAGAGTACTCTTGCATTAGTGCCGCTCCAATCCCAGTGGATGAAGCGTCACTACGAAGAACGAATGTCTTATCTTTAGTAGGTAGCACTAAAATAGGTGGTGTTGAAAACAATGTTTTAATCTTATCCAGAGAGCATTGGCATTCCTGAGACCAGTGGACCACATTAGGCGAACCTTTCTTTAGAAGTGTTGAGAGAGGTGCCATGATAGAGGATAGATTCTGAATGAATCTGCCATAAAATTGAATAAGACCTAACAGACTTCTCACCTGTTTTTTAGTCTTAGGGATTGAGATGTTAAGTATCTTACTAGTATTATGGTCCTCTGTCTTTAGGAAACCATGACCAACTCGGTGGCCTAGGAAAGAAATTTCGCTAAAACCAATATAGGCTTTAGAGGGTTTCGCTGTCAGGTTGTGCTCACGCAAAGTAGACAGCAATTCATCTAACCCTGAATAGTGATCTTCCCAAGTATCGCTGAAAAGACAGATGTCGTCTAGATATGCAATGACATCTGACCGATAAGATAGGATTCGGCGCATCATGCGTACGAACGTAGCTGGTGCGTTCATAAGACCGAAAGGCATAAAATTCCATTGGAACAAACCTCTAGGTGTTGAAAAAGCCGTGAGAGGTTTGGCGCGTTCAGATAAAGGAACTTGCCAATATCCTTTAGACAAATCAAGTTTAGTGAAAAAATGAGATTTGGAGAGTCGAGTAAGTAGCTCTTCCAGTAAAGGCATAGGTTCGGCATCGAACTTAGTTACTTGATTCAATTTTCGATAGTCAACGCAAAGACATATGTTATTGTCTTTTTTACGCACAATAACCATCGGCGAAGAATATGCAGAGGTGGATGGTTCGATTATTTTCAAGTCTATCATCTCATCCAACTCTTTCTCGACCTGTGCTTGAAAATGTATAGGTATAGGATAAGGTCTAACCCTAATAGGAGTATGGTCAGTTAGAACAATGTCATGTTGAATGACATTCGTTTGTCCAGGGATGTCAGTGAGTACATCCTGAAATGTTTGCAACATAGTTGAAACTTGTCGCTGTTCTCCTAGAGACAAATCAGGAGAGACAGTAACGTTCTTCCATGATTCACTGGAATGAAGTGGGATCATTGGAAGAGGAAGATTTACATCTGAAAAACTTGTTTCCTCATCCTGTATCACGGACAGTGATGAGTAATGACCATGTTGTACTGGAGAATTGTCCGTTGCTTGGAAAATGGGTTGCAAATAATCCGGACGTTCATGGAATTCAGTAAGCATATTGATGTGGAAGGTTTTATGCTTCCCATCAATATCGACAATATAGTCGACATCGGAAATTTTCGATATTATATCGTACGGACCTTTCCAAGAAATAAGTAATCTGTTTTCCCTACAAGGTAGTAATACAAATGCTTTGTCACCAGGACAAAGTTGTCGTAAGCATCTCTTCTTATTGGCAAATTGCCTTGCCTTCTGTTTCGCAAATTCAGAAGAAGAAGTTGCTAATTTGCATGCTTCGATAATTTTTTGTCTCAACGCGATGACATATTCGTAGGATGACTTTGTGTCATCGTCAATATTGTCAGATGTTATGAGATCGTGAAGCAACGACATAGGGCCACGCGGACGCGCGCCAAAGACGAGTTCAAAGGGAGAAAATCCCGTATGTTCATTGGGCACCTCTCTGTAAGCGAAGAGGGCCGCAGGTAAAACTCTGTCCCAGTCTTGAGGATGATCCTCAGTTATCTTCCCCAGTAAGTTTTTAAGTGTTCTATTAAGGCGTTCGACCATACCATTAGACATTGGATGGTAGATACTACTTAAAGATCTATCTATCTGCAGAGTAGACATTACTTGAGACATGGTATCTGATATTAGTTGGGTGCCATGGTCTGACAATATCTCTCCGGGGAACCCCAGACGAGAAAATATAAGCCAAAGAGCATCTGCAATATCAGCAGTAGTAATGCTCTTCAGAGGAATAGCCTCTGGCCAACGTGTGCACATATCAACACACGTCAAGATAAACTGATGTCCTCTGGCAGACTTGATCTTAAATGGACCAATAATGTCTATGGCCATTTTTTGAAACGGCCGAATAGGAATGTCCGCCGCCTGAATGGGTGCAGCATGCCGTGGACCTTTGGATTTAACTTCCTGACATACTTTACAAGATCGACAATAAATCCGTATGTCCTTGTTTTACCAATGGCCAAAAGAAAGCCGCAAGGACTCTTGACTTAGTACGGGAAAAACCCATGTGTCCAGCACACTGAGAGTCGTGAGCGTGCTGCAAAAATTTTAACTCTCAAATTCTTGGGAACCAGGATTTGAGAATGACTTGACGTAATGGAGTCTTGAACCATACGTACAAGTACGCCATTCTTCTTTGTAATCCACGATTTACGACTTGTGTCTTTATTCGGATCACCTTTAGTTGCGAGAATGAAGAATTTCTTCAGAGTGGGATCATCTTCTTGCTGTTTTATAAACGAGTCACGAGAAATTACCAAGGGATTATCTTGGTTATGCACTTCATTATCTTCAGTAGATGAAGTTTGAGGCATATTAAGAGCCTGAGCTCTAGTGACTACAGCGTTAGCAATCTGCATGTTTTGCCTTTCCCACGTGGAAATTTGTTGCGGAGTGCATTCCTTGACTCCATGAATGCGACCGATGATGAGGTCAGCGATCGGATTCGGAAGAAGACATGCGTGTACATCTCCTGTAAAGAAAGGAGTAGCAATCCTAATGATAGCAGTAGAGTATTTCTCTAATGTGCCGCCAAATGTTACACATTTGACTACTTGTCCAGTGGCACGGGAAGGATCTACGAGTGACTGCCTAACACCAATTGTGGTGCATCCAGAATCAAATAGCACAGAGACTGGATTGTTATTCACTAAACCCTTACGTAAGACAAGAGAACCTCTTCCATCATGCGCGACTGATGCTGGAAGAGCAGGAAGAGGATGGCCACAGCTTAAAGTAGACACTGTGGTTGGCTCAAATAACGTTTTGCATTGGGGGGCACTGAGATGCTCTCCCAAAATCAAAAGCGGCACATGCCATATTACTAGCATCATTATTATCTTTACTCTGTTTATAGGCTTCATGGGACTCTTGTTGTGCAGAGTTTGCCTGAAAATGTGGTTTATGTCTTTTGTTTTGAGATCTACCTCGGTTATTATCACCTCTGTAGTTATTGTTACCTCTATTGTAACCCCTATTTGGGTTTGAGTCATAGTTCCCTTGGTTACCATTATCATATTCATTATAATGAGTATCTCTGTAATTATGATCTTGTTGACTCCAAGACGGATAACCCTGATAGTTTCTATAATTACTTCCTCTATGGAAATTCCTATAATTATGACCACCCCTGTGTCGAGAGCTATCAGGTCGTCTCCAGTTCTTTGAAGAAGAACCCTGAAATGATTGGTTACCTTGGTTTTGATAACTATTATGGTTACCTTTTTTTTATCAAATCTGTTTTGAGGTCCCTGAAATCTGTGTGAATAATTGGGATTGTATGGTGTTGCTGAAGCAACTGGCATACTCTCCTTAATCTTAGTGTTGCCAAAAGTCACGTCGGGGTGTGCAGTGACATATTGGGAACAATATTCTTCCATTTCTTTTAGAGATTTGGGTTTACGCTCATGTATAAATTCAAGGAAAGGTTTGTTCACAGATGACATAATCTTATCCCTGAGCAACAAATCCATAAGTCCGTCATACGTTTTTTTCTGTTTTGGAAAGCTCAATCCAACGATCAACTGTGAGACGTGCCTTTGCAGTGAATTCTGAGAATTCTACACCCGTCTCAGGTACCATCGTCTTAAATAAAAGGCGATAGCCTTCCTCACTTAGCTGATATTTTTTTTATCAAAGCCGCCCTAATGACATCATAATTATCCTTATCTGCTTCTCCTACAAGGCATAATCTAGTCAAAGATTCACCTTTCAAGTTTTCTGATAATTGATTAGCGTATTGTGATTTATCCACATTATGTGTACGACAAGAACGTTCAAATCTATCCAGCCAGAATGTAATATCGTCACTGGACTGATTGAACGGTGGAACCTTAACCTTGTAAGTAGAAGGTTTATCATTACCACTAGATGCCTGATTAACATTACTCATACTTGTCAATCTTAATTTCTCCAACTCAAATTCATGTTCTCTTATTGCTTTTTTTTCTTCAGCCTCTCTGTCTAATCTTTTTTGTTCAGCTTCCCTGTCTAATCTTTTTTGTTCAGCTTCCCTGTCTAATCTTTTTTGTTCAGCTTCACTGTCTAATCTTTTTTTGTTCAGCCGCAGCTTCTCTTTCCAATTTTTTTTTGTTCAGCTTCACTGTCTAATCTTTTTTGTTCAGCCGCAGCTTCTCTTTCCAATTTTTTTTGTTCAGCTTCAAATCTCCTTTCCTCTACCTGCATCTGCAATTTCTTTTGTTCAGCAGCAGCCTCAGCTTCTCTTTCTAATCTTTTCTCTCTGCCATAGCTCTTCTCTCTTCTGCAGCTAATGCTTTGTCATATTGAGCAACTGCCCATTGTTCTAATTGTTGACCAGTCTTATCAAGGGCTTTCCCTTGTGTAATGAAGTATTCCAAAGTAGACATGATGTCTAACAATAATACTAATCACCTGAACCAATAATAATACCACAAGTTCTCAATGACTTGATTAATCAGTATACTATCCCAATATCTGTGGGTCACAAGCCTTTAATAAGGTCTTGTATAATAGTAATAATAATCAGGTACTGGTTTATACCATAATCCAAGTGCAGTGCACAGGCAATTGTGTCTTATGAAATATACCTATATAAAACATATGTCAACCAACAGAATACATAAAGTACAAATAGGACTGACAATACAAGAACGTTTGCAGACATCAAAATAAATTAAATAGGGAAATCAATGAAAATAATCACTGAATCTGCAAAGAATAACAACACAAATGACGTCACAATATATGAATATAAATTGTGAATAGAACTGAAAGATAGAAAAGGTTAGACCAACAAATTACAAACAAATCAAAACAAAACTAAAGAACAAAGAAATATTACAAAAATAACAATAATTACAGTCTTCACAGCTAACACAAAAGCAACAGTTGTCGCAGCAAATTTTCAATCAAGAAAATTGCACCTATAGAAAACGCCCACAACGGACCCTCTATGACGTGGGATATTCTGTTGTGAGGACGCCGCCCAACCTTAAACACAACCCGCTGACATAGAAACTAACATACTATACAAACAAATAACATGTAAACATAAATATATATATAAATTATGTGTATGATAGTATGTGTTGCAAAATAGGCTCAGTTTTACAGTAATGGCAAAGTTATTTTTATGAAAACAAACAAACTGCCACTTTATTCAATTAAACATTCTGGCCTTAAATATTAAAGTTCATATATGGAAAACAAGAAGATCCATCGATGAAAATAGGACTTCTTAGTTCACTCATACTGTCTTCCTGTTAACATTGACAAGAATTGATCCAACTGTTCTGTGAAACTCTATAATGTCTAATGTAAAAAATGTCAACAACGCTGACCTACATACTGCATTCACCTGACAGGTCACGTGACGAAGTGTTGACAAAGAGCAAACCAATACTGCAAGTGTGTCGTATCAGCCACAGGAAACGGTCTGGTATCGGTAATCTGTTGACTTCTGAACTTCTGCGAGGTCAAACCCAGAAAGCTGGTCCACCAGTTGATAAAAGTTGAATAAAGTTGGATTTTTATTCCCGTTAATGATATCCACCAAAAGATAGATATAAGTGGATGGAAGCAGACATCATCATCATCATCAGTTGATAAGATCTCTATGGTGTTGTTTGCTCCACTGTAGTGTATGGAATGTCAACTTGACCTACGCAGTGGTGTGTAGACATGGATTGAGTGTACAATGTGCGAATGATGATAAGGGTTCGTGTTGTTGACAAATGTTCTTTTCTCACACTCATGTATGACTGGAAGTCATCGACACCAACGACTGTGTACCTTTTCTAAAGTTTAATTGGACGTACACACTCGACAGCACAGATAGTGACAAATCACAGGTTGGCATAATACATCATAGTACAGTGGATAAATGGTCTGCAATGTTATGTTACATGGGCACTCATGTAGATTAATATTATAATGGACTGTCAGTAGCCAAGCCCTCAGCATCGCCCATACATATAAATCATCTGACTTCACTGACTGAGCACGTCAGCTTATAAACAATATTTCAGATGGCTTCTAAACCTAATCTCGTTTAGCGACGATTCTCCCACATAATGTTCAGCACATATTTTTTTCATATAATAATATTGAACCGCTAATAACGGGTTCTCATGTGTAGCAGTGATCTCTGGACTAAACAAGCGATAATACGGGCATCCCCTTTCTCTTCTTGAAAGTCGCTACATGTTTTGGTTCCAAGATGGCTTCACTCGTGAACTGTCACTCACGTTTGGATGCAGATAATGAATCTGTCCTAAAGTTAGTCATTCATAAAACATTGCATTGCTCTGTAGATTTGATCATGAACAATTGACTGCATTCTACAGAATATAGTGCTGCTAGGAATCGAAGTCGTTTTCATCGAGTCAAATATATTCTCTTAGACATTCAAATCGTAACTATCGAAAATGGTGGCTTCGATCGAGAGTTCATAAGAGTGTCTTTGATTACCTTGGTAGAGGGAATATGGAACTGCCATTCCTTGGCAATATGAATAAACACTGGGGTAAAGCATACACGATAGGTCTAGACGACTATCACTTTCCCCACAAATACTGAGATCACTTTTTCCCGGCGACAGGCCGACATAGGAAACACACACAGTCCCTATCAGGACGAAGCCAAATCACACCACACTCTAGCGACACATCCGCCGAATAGCCTTTGACCTCTCTAGAGACAACAGAACATATAGTTCGACTTAGATATGTAAAGATATACAGATATAAGACAGACTCGTCCTACTCAGACAAACAATACACATAAATTCAGGCCATAGATATTCTGAAGCAAGAACAATCTATTATTACCCAAACAACGAATAAATCGCAGTAAAGTGGATTTATCCGCGGAGTTTGATCGAAGAGATGGCACAACTTTCAAGGGAAGTAACTCAATAATGACTTTCCCTTAAGCACAAAAAATTACCTATGTATAATATTGTAAGATATCAAAGACTGCACGTAACAATGACCCAATACTTTTATTTCAGAACTGTGAGTTTTTATTTGGCACCAAAGTGGTGTCAAATGCTGTGTTGAAAAATACAAGTGTGGACTCGTGCAGTCTAATAATTTGGCAGAGCAGCCTTTAATTGCCCCCAAGCACGGAGAGGTGGGGCCACCAGATTCCAGCACCAGAACTACTCAGTCAAGATACGTGAGCGTCTGGCCTGCTGGACATTCACCAACTTATTTTCTAAATAACACACCAACTATATTTCCATCAACTAGAACATACCATGTTGGGAAATAAACTTGTATTCCTCCCATCAGTAAATGGACAATGTTTGGTAGCCATAGACTGGGAGTGATGAAGCCACCCCAACAGCACATCCATTAATCGTTCTCCCATAGAAATTACAAATATAAACAGTAGTAATATTAACTAGTCTTGTGAAATACATATGTACACACCTTTCATTTATTATGCCATATATTCATGCATTTCATTCATAATTTCAAAACCTTTCATATGTTCTGACCAAAATAAAACCTTGGTTCAGAACAAATAAACTTAAAGAAAATTTACTATCAAAATGTTACACAGCTTGAGTTAGTTCAGTGTGTTATAAATTTTTATTAATATTATTAGACTTATTAAATATCTGTGTGTGTGTGTATGTAATCTACCACCACACATTCCATATCAGTACCCTAGATTTTTAACGTAGCCACATTCATTAGTAAAAAAAGATATGTGTGAGGTCGTAAGTGGTAGCAAGAAGGGCCTTCTGTAAATTCCCAGCTACATTTATCTCAGGAGCCTTCACAGCTGACCTCATGCATCACACTAGGTAATATCACAACCATACAGTACCATCAAATCCACGACAATCACCATGGTTATATTCTGGCCTTTTGAGCAATATTCTGGCCCTGTCTAATGTCTACAAGGCGCCAAGAGTAAACCTACGCTGCGCGTTTATCTATCTCAGTTATTCTGGGCTTCGGCAAATAAAACCAGGATATATCTGGTGGGGGGGGGGGGGGGGGGGGGGGGGGGGGGGGGGGGGGGGGGGGGGGGTAGGGGTTAATCTGAAACACAACACCGATAACGTTGATTGCCAGATATCCTGCGATTATGTAAAGTAGTTGGATTTTTCTTTGCGTTGTTAGTAAGTCTTGCGTAAGAATCTTTGGCCAGAGGTCGGCAACCCGTCAATCACGAACTACAGTACTTGTACACCACATGGGATGATTTGATAGACCGCTATACCTGTAGGTCATATGGAATAATTTAGCAGGTCTCTATGTGGCAGATAATGGAAAAAGGGGGTAGGGGTGGGGGAGGGGGGTGGGGGGATTTAAGACATTTTGAGCACAAGAAACTTTGGACTAGCCGTCACCCCCACCCCCCGGCAATTAAGTTCACTGTATCCTCAGGATTTAATGTACTTTTTCAATTAAAACACTTTCTAGCTTGCTCAAATTCGCTTTATTCGTGAATTACAAAAAATGGAAACGCAATATTTTTTTTTAATTAAACCTAATGGGGGTCATAATTGATGGCACCCACAGTGGGAACACTAGATGCGGATAAAGTTAGTTGCTTATCCTTTACAGGACGTGGCAATCAACCCCAGCTTTTATTGGCTGTTTGTGATTTTTCTAGGCAATTTTTACATTCAGTAGTTTGCCATTGCTTTCTGAACGGTACGGCGCTTATACCATTGTTAAAAATCCACACAAAGCGATCTGCTACCAAACCGCCTGCAGCAGGTTTCGAACCTGGTATATCTGGATTATGAAACTGCGTTCATATCCATTAGGCCACAGACGCCGACAGATGCGGATAAGGGAGAGATAATAAAGACAATTAATGATCGCCTATTAGAGAATGACACTGCGATCGATGAATCAACAAAGCTAAGATTGCGTGGATTTGGCATCAAACGTGAGACTAGCAGGGCGTGTAAAAAAAACTAGCGGGCAACAGGAGCAATTAGAATTCACACCCTTCGACATTTACTGAGGACTGAGCACCTATGGGTTTGCCCGGAGTGCAGTAATGTCGATTGAGGTCAACAATAACAATATACTGAGACCACCACTGGCCCTAATGCAGCTACGTTTACAACTGTGACTTTTGCTGTGAACCCATATCTTAGTTCCATGACCCGATCATTTTATTTGGTCGTTTTGAAAGAACTGACTCATACAAATCATTTAATACTGCTCTATGAGAACCTGTACCCTTGTTCAAATACTTCATGAGTTCTAATTCCACGCCACCCTATTATGATAATGTTCGAATTATTGTTCGATTTACTGTACGAATATTTTGGATTTTTTTCTTTTGTTGTTGTTGCTGTTTTTTTTTTTCATTACTTAAAAAAAAAAACATACTTAATTTTGATTATGATTGGATACTGTGAATGTGCACTGTCATATTACCTTTATAATGTTGCATGCTTTTAAATTAATGTTTAAAGTAACATGTGGGATTGAAAGGATATAGTAAGCAAGTGATACTAGTGAAGCAAGTGAACAGTATAAGTCATGAATATGGACTCGACATTAATATTGAGAAAACTAAAACTATGATAATTAGCAAAACAGATGATAAACCCACATTAAAGATAAGCGTAAATGGGAAAATCCTGGAACAAGTCAAGAGCTACGTATATCTTGGTCATATAATAACAGAAGATGGCAGATGTGAAACAGAAATCAAGAAGAGAATAGGAATGGCCAAAGCTACATTCAACAACATGAAACATATACTGACATCCAAACAGTTATCTCATAAATTAAAACTGAGAATCATAAAGTGTTATATATATTCTGCATTTCTGTATGGTGCAGAAACATGGACGATGAATAAGCATTTGGAAGAAAGAATTGAGGCTCTTGAAATGTGGATATATAGAAGAATGGGGCGTATCTCATGGAAAGAGATGAAAACAAATAAGGAGGTCCTAGAAAATCTAGGTATGAAAAGAGAACTAATGAGAGAGGTCAAAGTTCGGCAGCTAAAATACTTTGGCCACATAAAAAGGCATAACACCTTGCAGAAGACCATAACAGAAGGGAGAGTTGAAGGTAAACGTGCAAGGGGAAGACAGCGCTATAAGTGGGAAGATAACATCAAGAGATGGACGGGAAAGAGTCTATCAGACTGTACCACCAAGACAAGAGACAGAAGACGTTGGAGATCCATTACAGCCAACCTCCGTTGTGGAGATGGCAACTGATGATGATGAGTAAGCAAGATAAGTGAGAGTGGAAGGACAGAATGTGATGGGCCTGCGCACCCAATTCTTAAACCCTTTTAAAATAAAGTTCGTTCGTTCGTTCTCAGAACCTAGGTAATCGTGGGAATGCATGAAAATAATCTGTTAACACGGTCTGAAGGATTCGCGTAGCTACGGGCACTTAATATTACATTACGATATTTATAGTTAAACAGGCCAGTTAGGTCTCCACCCAGTTCAACAAAAGCCGTACACGCACAGGTTTTTCAAAGCCGTTGAGTTTCTAACACGGATTGCCTACACGGAAACTTTGTTGTGTAAGTTGTGTTCTGCTGCTGGCCGGGGTTGAAGTATGATATCTTTCTCTGACAGCGTTATTACGATTGAGTTAAGTTAAGAAATATCAGTAGAGCACAAAGTTTTTATATTTTGGCATGCGCCCTAATATAACCGACGGACATTGTCTATAGGTTTTAAATTTTTTTTATTTATTTATCGCACGCCCACTACTACTCGATGCGAAATCTTCGGTTTGTATGTCTAACCTGAGACTGATTTTACGTGAGTATCCCTGTTCCCTGTACGCTGACAGGTGTCTTTTGACCATTCAGGCAGATACTCGCCGTCTTCGGAGGTACCCATTAGAGCTGGGTCAGCTCAGGAGCCGTTCAGGTTATTCCAGTCCCTGGTCGACGACACTCCTTCAAATGCCTTCGCCAGGGCTCGAATTATTCCAGTCCAAGTCCTGGTCGACGACATTCTTTAAAATGTCCTCGCCCGGGCTTGAACCTGGGATCTCCCGATCGCCAGCGCAGTGTGGTAACCACTACACTAGTGCGGCTCAGGTGTCTAGGTTGAACGAGGCACGCCTCGCCAACACGAGGCGAAAACTCATATTTAAGAAAACAATGTTAAGAAATGCTATACTGTGGTGCCCCGTGTACACTTGCCCCCCTGGGTCTCCGGGGAAACAAAGAATAGGACTAACGTTCCCTCAGGCATGTGTAAAAAAAAGACTAACATGAAGTTGTACATGTGGCTGGCAACATCATCGTGTATAACAGGTTACCATAGAAAACACCACTGCAATAATTTGTGCTGTGGCATAGGATTCTTCAAGGTCACCATCTGCAGACGTGGCCCTATGAAACATGATGATGATAGCATGGTATTACAAAGATTATAGCAGCACGATATATTGTCCGTAGTTTTGCTAAATCTCCTAAGTGCCTTTGTTCTTGACTGATCTTTCAGGCTGAATAGTAGTTTCGGAAGATCATATATCGAAGCTACCACCGCACCTCTTGCGCCTACTTCTACACCTATGACTATTGTTATGGAAGAAATCGTGCCTCAGTTCTGTGGCCAGATAAAAAATAAAAATAATAAAATACAATTTTACCTCGATTTGGCCTCAATTCTTTACTTAAAGCTGTCTGTTCATGGTCCATGTTTCTGCGCCAAACAGTAATGAAGACTGTGTAATAAAACCCTATACGACATTTGTAATTTGTTGATTTTGTGTTTGGATGTTAATATCTATCTCATGTTGTCGAATGTACCTTTAGCTATTCCTATTCCTTCTTGATTCTTGTTGCAGGGATCACTACGATGTTAAAACAAAAAAACAAAAAAACACGCATACTGCACAACGTGCAAGAGGAAGGCAGCGCTATAAATGGGAAGATAACTTCAAGAATTGGACAGAACAAAGTCTATCAGAGTGCACCGTCAAGGCGAGAGACAGAAAACGTTGGGGATCTATTGCAACCGACCTTCGTTGTGGAGATGGCAGCTGATAATATCACACACGTTGTAAGCCCATTTTCTGTAGGTATTTCTTTAAAACATTGCTTATGATAAAGTGCCAACCTTTCAACCAACAGGAATGGGACGAACATTAACTTTCGCAGATGCCATACTCATGTACAGAACTTGCTCAGACAGACATGACATGGTCCAAGGCATACAAGAGACACTACAGGCGGTTTCCAAATGGTGTGAGGAAAGCGGATCAAAGGTCAATCCCAACAAGGCCTGTGTGATGTGGTGCTCTTTGAATAACTCCATAGTGAAAGCAGACCTTCCAGACATCACTTTCAATGGGCAGATCATTGAAAGGCAAGACATGCTGAAGTATCTGGGATTAACGTTTGATCTTGGGATATCGTTCAAGTATCATGTCTGTAGCAAAAGGTTTTTAGAGATGTATGATAGTGCTAGGAAAAGAAACAGAGTTCTCTCCCGAAGGTGTGAATTCCCAGTGACTTAGAGGTCCACTGGTATCACAAGTAAATCACGGCTGTGAGTAATCTGAGTCAAGAAATAGATTTAGACAATCAGATTATACTGTCACCACCTTAGCTTAGCAATCCCCTGTGATAATTAAATAAACTTTGAAAAAGTAACTCAACTTTAACTGCTCGTAATTTCAGTAATCGAGTACGGGCTAGGAATACTCTCGCTGCCAATGTCACAATGTGAACGACTGGAACGCATTCAAAATGAAGGGATGCAACTATTTTTGGGCTGTACGCGTGATATCCCCATTGTGACAATGAGATGCATGCTCGGATTGCTGCCGATTAGATCCAGATATGCGATGGCCCAGGCGAAAGCATATATGGGGGTAACCACCGACAAAAGACACCCCCTACATGAGAACTAGCTGACATCAAAGGAGCAAGAATCAAGAGGGGGGTGTCATGGATGGCACAGGCAGAGGCTACGATTGGTCAGGTGACCAGGGTTGAAAATGTATCCAAAGGGGAAGAGTGGAGTAAGTCAGGGGAGAACTGAATAAACTACCAGCAGGTCATCATTAGCCTTGGCAGAGAGTGCAGATCTTGGGGCAATGGAAAAGCAGAGCTGGAGATTAATCAGCTGATAAGTGATCATGCTGGGGATGATGACGCCATTGTGTACACTGATGGGTCTGTAGTGCGTGGTGAGAAATCAGGATGGGGCTTCTCTGCGAGAATAAAGGGCAGGGTCATCGCTGAGCAGAGTGGAGCCTACATGACAACAGCATGAGAATGGAGGTAGAGGCAGTTACTGCAGCACTGAGGTGGCTGTCTGAAACTCCATCAACCAGGGCAGTTATATTTGTCAGATTCTCAAGCCATGCTTCGGAAAGTTCAGAACGGATGGCTGCGGCAGGAATGGAAAACATCAAAATAATCCTCAAGTCTTCAAGAAGTGGTGTGGATCTACTGTCCTGGTCATGCAGGGGTACGTGGCAATGAGACAGCTGACAGCCTGACCTCGAGAGCACCCATAGTGGGGGGGGGGGGGGGGGGGGGGGGGGACTGGACATGGATAAGGGAGAGATACTAAGGGCTATTAATGATCGTCTTCTGGATACTGATACTGCAATGGATGAATCAACAAGGCTGAGACTGTTGGAGTTTGGCATCAAATGTGGGACCAGCATAAATGGACGTGAGAGAGTATGCATCCGTCGCATGTACAACCAGTGTGCTACATGTACAATTAGAATTCATACTCTTCGACATTTGCTGATGGAGACTGAACACCTATGGGTTTGCCCGGAGTGCAGTGAGGTCGATTCTGATTAACAATTATGCTTAAAAAAAAGAAACAAAAATATTGCACTGTTTTTAAAGAAACAGACTACGTTTATGAACTGTAAAAGCAGCTGAAAACCCTTAAAACTTGCGCGGGCAGTACATCGTGTTAATATTGTCAGAGTCAAGTGTTAACGTTTCTACCTCTGCGGACTTGACAGTCAAAGCCACAGAGGTGGAAAAATGGGCATGTCTTCTGTTTGAATGGATTTAAAAATAAAATTGGTTAAAAGCCAAGCCTGGGTACGTCATGCCAAATATTCGTGATAACATTCCTGTCCGTATTGGGGACACAAGTTTCACTGCAAGGCGGTGCAAGGCAGATTTCAATACAGTAAAATAATCCTCTGTGGTTTTTTTTTTTTGTTTAATTGTTGTTTGTGAAATTAAAATTTTCAGTTACACAGGATTAAATCGGAAACTTTGCTTGGACAGAATTGTACGCTTTTAAGAGAACTGACGCTGACTTTAGGGTAAGTATATTGTCATTCTTCAGTGGCGAGTTAGTGAAGGCAGCGAGGAAGGGAAAATGGAATAGGTCATTGTGTATAAGTGAAGTCTAGCACTTCACCCCCTTAATGCAGTATCTGCCATGGGACAATTGTTATCGTTTTGTATTGTTAGGCAGTCCTGAAGCATTGATGGTGTGGTCCAATCACTTAGTTTTCATTTCTAGGATTGCGGTATGATTTTTGATAATACGTTTTGTAAATATATGCTGTGAGGCTTATAGGTGTCGACCACACATGACGTCACGCAGTGAGGGAGAAAGAGGTCCAAAATTTTGTGACGAAGTGTGACGATAGGGGAAAAAAAAAGGGGGGGGGGGGGGCGCTAAAGAACACCACTTAACATAAACTTACCACTAGTAAACATAAAATTACCAAAAATAAACACAAACTGACCACTGCTAACATAAACTGACTATACTAACACCACTCAGCGTAAACAAACCACCACTGAACATAAATTGACCACCACTTTCCTTCCTAAAACCTTCATCGAAAAACTTGGATGGGCGCTGGGGCACCATTTTCTGTTGAAATCTATATGATATGTGTCCTATCGAACGCCAGCAACATATTCTCACATCTTGTTTCACTGATATTTGTCTTGTTCTTTCCATCAGTTCTGCATTGATGGTCTTGTTATAACATTTCAATCTTTCTTCTCCATTCAAGCACTAATTTCTGAATGTTTCTGGCAGTTATTGTTCTCCATGTTTCAGAACCATACAATAGAACAGGTGTGACATTTGAGCTGAAGATTTTAATTTTTAAGTAAATCATTGGACCTCCCTATTTATCTTGAAACATCTCCACATCATTGATGTTTCAGTGTTTGTGCAATCGTTATGAAAGTACTACCACTAAACATAAACTGTCTACCGCAAAATATATGTATCTACCACCACAAAACATAAGTACCACCACAAATACCACCACAAAACATATGTACCACCACAAAATATATGTACCACCACAAAACATAAGCACTGCCACACAACATAAGTACCACCACAAAACATCTGTACCAATACAAAATATAAAGCACCACCACTTAACTAACCATCACAAAACATATAGTATTACCACTAAATATAAACTGACTGCTACAGTACACAAACCAAGTCTTCTTCTTCTTCTCGTTCGCTGTTGTTTAGAAATGTCTACACAAGAAGCCAAACCAAGTGTAACTGTATAGTGTTCGTTTTTCAGGGGTAGTATAGGCAGATGGTCCAACATGCAGCAATGTGTACCACACCTTCTATGGATACAATATTAAAAAATACCTTCCCACAACTCTCCTGTAGCATCTATGTCACTGTCTTGATAACAAACAAATAAATGAAATAACGCCACTATATACAAACTAACATGAATTCCAAATGTTACAATACCCAGAATATGGATACATTTCATACAGGAGTGTTTATTCCATTATAGTTATACCCCTTTGTTGTTGTAACATCAAGTACATGATATCTGTTACAAAACTTGTATTGTCTAGTATATCATGTCTGTTACAAAACTAGTAGTGTCTAGTATATCATATCTGTGACACTACTTGCATTGTCTAGTATATCATATCTGTTACACTAATTGTATTGTCTAGTACACCATATCTGTTACACAATTTGTAATGTCTAATACACTATATCTGTTACACAATTTTTATTGTCTAGTATATCATATCTGTGACTCTACTTGTATTGTCTAGTATATCATATCTGTTACATTACTTGTATTGTCTAGTACACCATATCTGTTACACAACTAGTGTTGTCTAGTATATCATACTTGTTACACTACTTGTATTGTCTAGTATATCATATCTGTTACACAACTAGTTGTATTGTCTAGTACACCATATCTGTGACACTATTTGTATTGTCTAGCATACCATATCAGTTACTCTATGTGTATTGTGTAGTACACCGTATCTGTTACACAACTTGTATTGTCTAGTACACCAGATCTGTTACACATCTTGTATTGTCTAGTGCATCATGTGTGTTACACAACTTGTATTGTCTAGTACACCATATCAGTTATACAACTTGTATTGTCAAGTACACCATTTCAGTTATAAAACAAATATTGTCTCGTACACCGTATCTATTATACAACTTGTATTGTCTAGTACACCATATCAGTTACTCTACGTGTATTGTCTAGTACACCATATCTGTTACACAACTTCTATTGTCTAGTACACCATATCTGTTACACAACTTGTATTGTCTAGTACACCATATCTGTTACACAACTTGTTTTGTCTAGTACACCATATCTGTTACACAACTTGTATTGTCTAGTACACCATATCTGTTACACAACTTGTATTGTCTAGTACACCATATCTGTTACACAACTTGTATTGTCTAGTACACCATATCTGTTACACAACTTGTTTTGTCTAGTACACCATATCTGTTACACAACTTGTATTGTCTAGTACACCATATCAGTTACACAACTTGTATTGTCTAGTACACCATATCTGTTACACAACTTGTTTTGTCTAGTACACCATATCTGTTACACAACTTGTATTGTCTAGTACACCATATCTGTTACACAACTTGTATTGTCTAGTACACCATATCTGTTACACAACTTGTTTTGTCTAGTACACCATATCTGTTACACAACTTGTATTGTCTAGTACACCATATCTGTTACACAACTTGTTTTGTCTAGTACACCATATCTGTTACACAACTTGTATTGTCTAGTACACCATATCTGTTACACAACTTCTATTGTCTAGTACACCATATCTGTTACACAACTTGTATTGTCTAGTACACCATATCTGTTACACAACTTGTTTTGTCTAGTACACCATATCTGTTACACAACTTGTTTTGTCTAGTACACCATATCTGTTACACAACTTGTATTGTCTAGTACACCATATCTGTTACACAACTTGTATTGTCTAGTACACCATATCAGTTACACAACTTGTATTGTCTAGTACACCATATCAGTTACTCTACGTGTATTGTCTAGTACACCATATCTGTTACACAACTTGTATTGTCTAGTGCACCATATCTGTTACACAACTTGTATTGTCTAGTACACCATATCAGTTATACAACTTGTATTGTCTAGTACACCATATCAGTTACTCTACGTGTATTGTCTAGTACACCATATCTGTTACACAACTTGTATTGTCTAGTACACCATATCAGTTACACAACTTGTATTGTCTAGTACACCATATCAGTTACTCTACGTGTATTGTCTAGTACACCATATCAGTTACACAACTTGTATTGTCTAGTACACCATATCAGTTACTCTACGTGTATTGTCTAGTACACCATATCTGTTACACAACTTGTATTGTCTAGTACACCATATCAGTTATACAACTTGTATTGTCTAGTACACCATATCAGTTACTCTACGTGTATTGTCTAGTACACCATATCTGTTACACAACTTGTATTGTCTAGTACACCATATCAGTTACACAACTTGTATTGTCTAGTACACCATATCAGTTACTCTACGTGTATTGTCTAGTACACCATATCTGTTACACAACTTGTATTGTCTAGTACACCATATCTGTTACACAACTTGTATTGTCTAGTACACCATATCTGTTACACAACTTGTATTGTCTAGTACACCATATCTGTTACACAACTTGTATTGTCTAGTGCACCATATCTGTTACACAACTTGTTTTGTCTAGTACACCATATCTGTTACACAACTTGTATTGTCTAGTACACCATATCTGTTACACAACTTGTATTGTCTAGTACACCATATCTGTTACACAACTTGTATTGTCTAGTATACCATATCTGTTACACAACTTGTATTGTCTAGTACACCATATCTGTTACACAACTTGTATTGTCTAGTACACCATATCTGTTACACAACTTGTATTGTCTAGTATACCATATCTGTTACACAACTTGTATTGTCTAGTACACCATATCTGTTACACAACTTGTATTGTCTAGTACACCATATCTGTTACACAACTTGTATTGTCTAGTATACCATATCTGTTATACAACTTGTATTGTCTAGTACACCATATCAGTTATACAACTTGTATTGTCTAGTACACCATATCAGTTACTCTACGTGTATTGTCTAGTACACCATATCTGTTACACAACTTGTATTGTCTAGTATACCATATCTGTTATACAACTTGTATTGTCTAGTACACCATATCAGTTATACAACTTGTATTGTCTAGTACACCATATCAGTTACTCTACGTGTATTGTCTAGTACACCATATCAGTTATACAACTTGTATTGTCTAGTACACCATATCAGTTACTCTACGTGTATTGTCTAGTACACCATATCTGTTACACAACTTGTATTGTCTAGTACACCATATCTGTTACACAACTTGTATTGTCTAGTATACCATATCTGTTACACAACTTGTATTGTCTAGTACACCATATCTGTTACACAACTTGTATTGTCTAGTACACCATATCAGTTATACAACTTGTATTGTCTAGTATACCATATCTGTTACACAACTTGTATTGTCTAGTATACCATATCTGTTACACAACTTGTATTGTCTAGTACACCATATCTGTTACACAACTTGTATTGTCTAGTACACCATATCTGTTACACAACTTGTATTGTCTAGTACACCATATCTGTTACACAACTTGTATTGTCTAGTATACCATATCTGTTACACAACTTGTATTGTCTAGTATACCATATCTGTTACACAACTTGTATTGTCTAGTACACCATATCTGTTACACAACTTGTATTGTCTAGTACACCATATCTGTTACACAACTTGTATTGTCTAGTACACCATATCTGTTACACAACTTGTATTGTCTAGTACACCATATCTGTTACACAACTTGTATTGTCTAGTACACCATATCTGTTACACAACTTGTATTGTCTAGTATACCATATCAGTTATACAACTTGTATTGTCTAGTACACCATATCTGTTACACAACTTGTATTGTCTAGTACACCATATCTGTTACACAACTTGTATTGTCTAGTACACCATATCTGTTACACAACTTGTTTTGTCTAGTACACCATATCTGTTACACAACTTGTATTGTCTAGTATACCATATCAGTTATACAACTTGTATTGTCTAGTGCACCATATCTGTTACACAACTTGTATTGTCTAGTACACCATATCTGTTACACAACTTGTATTGTCTAGTACACCATATCTGTTACACAACTTGTATTGTCTAGTGCACCATATCTGTTACACAACTTGTATTGTCTAGTGCACCATATCTGTTACACAACTTGTATTGTCTAGTGCACCATATCTGTTACACAACTTGTATTGTCTAGTGCACCATATCTGTTACACAACTTGTATTGTCTAGTGCACCATATCTGTTACACAACTTGTATTGTCTAGTGCACCATATCTGTTACACAACTTGTATTGTCTAGTATACCATATCTGTTACACAACTTGTATTGTCTAGTGCACCATATCTGTTACACAACTTGTATTGTCTAGTACACCATATCTGTTACACAACTTGTATTGTCTAGTACACCATATCTGTTACACAACTTGTATTGTCTAGTACACCATATTTGTTCCACAATGATACGTGTCATAATGTTAATTATTCTGGAGATATTCTCCGTGGCCAAAGTAGACTCTAGGGGCAGTGATACAACACGATACCAGCATAACTGCACTGAGTGGACCAACACCTCCTTCACAATTTTACCAACATGCAGTTTATTCTTTTGACAAAAGAGCTCCATTGTAATAGATATATAGGCCCAAAGGCAAATGCAGTGGTACGTTTGTCCAGTCCGTTCCCTATCAAACGCTGGTCATTGGCAATCATTCAAACTTTATTTAATATCATCCTTTGGACAGCTTTATGAGTAGGCACACATTTCCTTACTAGAATAAGCCAGGGACACCTCAGCCAAGTATATTGATGTCCTGGTGGTGGAATAATTCAGGAAAAACACAGAATACTGCAGGAGCTCAAAACACATACATCCGCTCACGTCCAAACACAAGCCGCATCTCTTTTGCAGACGATCACCTCACTTCTGCTTCAAATGTATTCACGTCTGCTAGTCAACCATCTCAGCTTGACGTCACTTCCTTTATTAATAAGTGACTCCGTATAAAATAAACAAAAAAGGAGCCCTGTTGATCTGCCTATTATATCGACATGAATGTTATGAATTTTAATCAAAACATCCCCCCCCCCCCCCAAAAATAATGGAAACAAAGTTTTCATTATTCCCGTGGCGTGAGTAAAACATCACCAGAGTGAAATATGGTAACATCAAATTTCACTGTAAGTAATATCTAGCATAGCACCCAGGTTTCTGCCATAGGGTAGGCAATTTAACACTAAAAGTGTGGTCCATGGTTGTTAATACCAAAGCCAATGTCTACTACGGACAAATTCCTTGTTAACAGCAATGTGAGGTCGCCATAACTAATAGTACCCAACATATTAAAAAATGATGGTAGCAATACATGCATTCACATACCTCACACCGTCCAATAACACCTATCAGTCAAGTCCAGTATCAGTTGTCAAAGAGTTAACTTATTGACCAACATCAATAATGCAAAGCATTATAGAATATACAAATTTATAACAGCGTAAATAGATGAAATTAGGCAGACAATCATATTAGTAAAGTGAATGAATCCAACATCATACGCTAAAAGATTAAAGTCATGTGTACATCTTAAGTAAAAAAAAAAAAAAAAGGTAAAGGAACCCGTTACACGCCCATTGAGGCATATTGGGAATATGGTGTTAGGCCCATATTATCTTGACCGTCGGCACACGAGGGGTGATGTGGGGCTGGGTCGACCCAGGAGCCGTTTGTGGCCTAAAAATTTTTCCGCCTCATCTGGGGATCGAACCATAGACCACTGCGCTAGGAAGCCAGTGCACTAACCACTATGCTACCGCGGCTCCTTACATCTTAAGTACTTGTCATAAAAAGTATATTGTGGTGTCAGTAAAAAAAAAATGTTATTTTGAACATGACGAAGTTGTGTGTCCAATCAGGTAAGAATTCGCTAATGTATGGTACAAATTGCCAATAGTTATGAGAACCATTAAAATGTTCAATCAATAATTATTGTGAGTTTATTAATGCCTTGTGTCAAAGACAGAATCTCATACCGCGAATTAAAAATTAATCAACAGCTAATTAAAGCACTGTATTTAAAGTCACACTATTATATTGTTATCTGTACTAGTGGAATAATAACCAATTAAAGTCCAGAGAAAATATTTATAACTGAGCACAAAGTTCCTGTTCATGATTCTCTGCTATATTATCGTATAAGTTCCTTTATAAGTTCACATTAAGTAACAATGTTCAATGTCCAACCGGATAGAGAATAATAATGGCACGATAGGATTTTTCTAGTTATGTCCCTTTGACCATGCGAAGCATCCTTGAGTTAAGTCCCTTAATCTTTAGACGCCGTTCCAACAATAGAATAAATCAAGTTTTTTGCATAAAAAATATCCAAAATGTCACATTATTCTTAGACCACCAATGAATGTGTGTGTTTTTGCACATAAACCGAGTATGTAAGCTGTTAATACGTTCAACACCTGTAAGCACTGTCAAAAGAGTCATTGAGCGATTTGCTTCAATTTTTTGATGAAAAAATTACGATAGTACTCAGAATTGTTATTTATCACAGGATATTGTCATATATCCTCTGTACATAGTAGTAATAAATCAGGAAATTCCTCTCAGCATATGCATTGTCAGCAAAATATGTTCATATATGGTATATTGTTCATTAGTCAACAGGTGGAGAAGTCAGTTGATAGGTTTGATGTAACTTCACCAGATACTTGCATTAGCAGTGTTGCTAGATGACAGTGACTCTTTTATGCAACGTGATAACACATCCGTGACCACATTATGACTGCCCTTGATGGCACGAATGTCATATTCATAGGGTTTGAGCACAAGTGGTGCTCTGGCAGCCTTCTCATTACGAAATTTTGCACTCTTAAGATAGGATAAGGCCCTTTGATCTGTCTCCAAGACGAATTTCGCACCAATAAGATAGTGCTGCAGTTTTGTAAAACAATATACCACCGCGAGCAACTCCTTCTCGACAATGGGGTATTTTTCTCCGTGAGTGTCAATTTACGACTCACATACAGAATTGGATGTAGACAATCATCGAATTCCTGCATAAGTGTACCGCCGATTCCCGAACCAGAGGCGTCGACTCTAAGGATAAAAGGAAGTCGAGTATCAGGCAATCTTAAAATTGGTGATTTTGAGAAAAAAACTTAAGCAAATTTAATGACTCATTACACGAATGTGTCCAAACAATCTTATTTGGAGAGTTCTTTCTTAATAACGAAGACAGAACTGAAGTAATTTCTGAAACATTGGGCAATAATTTTCTATAGAATCCTACAAGACCTAAAAGACTGCGAACCTGTTTTTTTTTTGTCTTAGGAATTTCTAGATTCAAGATCCTGGAGATAGTGGAATCCTCGGGCTTAAGAAAACCGCCTCCTACTTTATGACCAAGAAAAGAAATTTCAGTGAATCCTATTTTAGTTTTCGAAGGTCTAGCAGAAAGATTATGGAGACGAAGAGTAGTTAAGAAAGACTCAGTTCCAAGAACATGTTCTTCCCACGATTGATGGAAAAGGCAAATATCATCAATATAGGTAATGATGTCATCACGACTAGAGAAAATTTTTCGCATCATACGAACAACAGTCGCAGGAGCGTTAATGAGACCAAAAGACATAACATTAAATTGGAACAATCCCAAAGGTGTAGCGAAAGCAGTATAAGGTTTTGCTCTGTCCGACAAGGGGACTTGCCAATAACCTTCAGATAAATCAAATTTACTGAAAAAGTAGCTGTAGATAGTCTGTCATTTAGAGAATCCAACAAAGGCAGAGGTTCAGCATCCGAGATTGTCAAAGCATTTAAACGCCTGAAATCAATGCAAATCCGAATGGATGTGTCTTTCTTTCTAATCAAGACCATAGGAAAACTATATGGAGATTGAGAAGGAAAAATTATGTTTAATTTTATCATATCCTCTATTTCTTTTTTGTACTTGTGATTGAAAATGTACAGGGATAGGATAAGGTTTAAGTTTGATTGGTCTGAAATCAGTAAGGAGAATATCATGTTCAATGATATTTGCACGCCCAGGAATATCCGTGAGCACGTTAGGAAAAGATTGTAGTAATAAAGAAATCTGAACCTTCTGATATGGAGCAAGAGTTGGCGAGATAGAAATATCCCTCCAATTCTCAGTAGAAGACCGTGGTAAAGAAGGTAGAGATAAAAGAGGCTCAGAAATATTAAGTAATTCAGACAACTCTTCCTGAATGACAGCTAAGGAAGAGCGACGATCAATAGACTCGTCGATAGCCTCAAAGACTGGTTTAAGATGTGGAGGACGAGAGTGAAATTGTTGCAGCATGTTGATGTGAAAGGTTTTTTTCCTTTCCTTTCATAGATATAATGTAGTCAACATCTGACAATCTTTCAAGTACAGTATATGGTCCTCTCCAAGTAATGTATTGCCCTTTTTTGTTAACAATACATAGGCCTCATCACCCGGCCATAATTGGCGCAGTTTTGTGTTTTGATTAACAAACAATCTTGCCTTGTTTAGCTTTTTCTGATGCTTCTACAGCTATCTGGCATGCGTCGATAATTGTCTTTCTCAAGTTAACCACGTATTGGTAGGAGGTTTGAACATCCTCAGGCATGTCAGCTCCAACCAATAACTGTTTTAGAATGGACATAGGTCCTCTTGGCATGGCACCAAAGACTAATTCAAACGGCACAAATCCAGTATGTTCGTTAGGTATTTCCCGATAAGCGAACATTACCGCTGGGAGTACTCTATCCCAATTCTGCGGGCATTTCGCAGTTACCTTGTCTAGCATTTGTTTAAGACAGCGATTTAGCCTCTCAATTTTCCCCTTCGAAATAGGGCGATATACACTACTAAGAGACCTATCTATCTCAAACTCTCTCATAACCTGAGTCATAACGTCAGAAATAAACTGAGTTCCCCGATCTGATAATATGTTTTCGGGAAAACCCAATCGACTGAAAATTAAAAATAGCGCATCAGCATCATCTGTAGTGGATATTGTTTTCAGAGGAATAGCCTTTGGCCAGTGCGTGCAGATATCAATGCATGTTAGCACATGACGATGACCTTTAGCTGACTTGACTGGTAGTGGACATATAAGGTCGATTGCTATTTTTACGAATGGACACAAAGATATGTCTGACGTCTGGATAGGCGCAATATGCTTAGGGCGTTTAGCTGCCACATATTGGCAAGTTTTGCACGTGCGACAAAAGATTTTCACATCTCTTGTCACCCCAGGCCAAACGAAATGAGACAAAACCCTTGTTTTGTCCTGTCAATCCCTAAATGTCCTGCACAATTAACATCATGAGCATGCCGTAAGACAAATGGGCAAAAAGTAGTAGGTACCATAATTTGTTTTTTTAATTGATGTGGAATCTTGGAAATTCCGAATCAAGATCCATTCTTGATTGTATACCAGTGTAAAGAATTATCATTAAATACCACATCATCAGACTTGGCAACATGAAAATTTTTTTTAATGAATCATCTTCATTTTGCATCTGTATGAATGATTCTTTGTCAATAAGTTCAACATGTAAATCATCATCATCTGTCCCCTCATTATCAGACATCTCATCATCAGTCATCACCTCCTCAGTCACCCTCTCATCATTCATCACCTCATCAGTCATCTCCTCAATCTGGACCTGTTCATGCAACCCTGCACGAGACTGAGCTCTAGTAGTGACAGCATTTGCCACAAGCAAACTGTTCCCATATTAAAATCTCATCATTAGTGCATTCATGAAAACCAGGGATATTCCCCAGGGTTATTCCAGCAGTTTGTTTGTCCAAGAAGCACACGAGAGTCCTTCCAGTAAAATAAGGGGTATCTAAGAATACTTCAGCAGTTGGATAATATTCAACTGTGCCCCCGAATGTAATGCACTTGACTTCTTTGTCTGTGTAATCAGATTGGTCCACTAATGACCTTCGCACCCCAACAGTAGTGCACCCAGTGTCCCTGAGCACTGAAACAAGTTGGTTGTTTACAAAACCCCTATTAAAAACTAGTGAACCTGTACCATCATAAGAGGACACGACTGGCAAAAGATGTCCACACAGGAGCTTAGGAACTATCTGTAGCTGAAACAAAGAATTACATTCAGAACAACTAGTACTATATGACAAGTCCACACTACATGCATTTGCATGAGCAGCAACATTGTTATTTCGGACTGTATTATTATCATTTTGATGCACAACTGCATTGGAACGTTCTGGATTCCTAGAACGTCGAATGTTATTGTTCTGTTGAGAACTTCTGTTGTAACTATTTACATTGTTTCCGTAGAATGACCTTTGGCCTCTGTTTGATTGGAAATTATATCCACCTCTGTTCCAATCCCTGCTAGGTCTGAAAGATGATTGTTGAGATAAATATCCATCATCATATGAATGGAAATTCATTTGAAGTTGTTGTGACCTATTGTTAAAATTATACCACCCTCTGAAAGATCCAGTATTATTATCTCGATTTAATCGAAAATTTCTGTCCATGCTATTTGATCGTTGTCTGGGTAGATTGGACATCGTGGTTCTAGCTGACGCCACAGGCAATGGATCCTTTATGTTAGTTCTGCCAAAATTTCTTCCAGGATGTGCAATTTGGTATTGTCGTCCAAGATTTTCTACAGCAGCCAACGTTTCAGGCTTTCTCTCCTGCAAAAAGGACAAAAAGTCACCACTGACTGAAGACAGCACTTTGTCTCTTAAAATTAAGTCAGCCAGCCCATCAAAAGTTTTATCAATTTTTGACAAATCAACCCGTCAATATCTAGTTTAAAAGTAGAGGCATGGTATTTCTTTCCATCCTCTTCACCTGCTGGATTAACCTGTTGATGTTGAAGATCTCTTGCCACGTCTTCTAACCTCTTTATTTCCTTTGCATGCCCAGTGAATGCAAAGGTTTTTAAAGCCTCACCCTCATACCAAAATCCTTACCAAGCTTGGTAAAATATTCCAGGGTAGCCATAATTTACTATTATTGTGACTCCAATTTGTCCAATAATACTATAATCAATATATATATTTAATATGTGAGCAATAACAGCAACTATTATTTTACCACTCAATATCAATCAACTGCATTAAACTATAGATGGTATTTTAGGAGCAAAAAAAATTAGAGGTACAAACAAGATTACACGAGAACAGTAGAAAGAGCAACCCAAGAAAATACTAATGAATAAAACAAGGCAGAAATGTATGAACTGTAGCAAAATCAAAAAAAAAAAAAAAAAAAAAAAAATTGGCTCTACCACACTTATGACAATACAAGCACAATTTAACAACATATAATACATCTAACAACTGAATGATAGCAAGATAAGGTGTACAAGCGGAAATGTGGTTTTTGAGTAGGATACTGAGAATATCGTGGACAGAGAAGAAAACAAATGCCGAGATATTGACAGCTGCGGGTGTTAATAGATCGCTCATCAAAACCATAAAGAAAAGACAAATGAAATTTATGGGACATATTAACAGAAGAGGAGGAGTGGAGGAATAAGTCTTATGTGGGAACATACCAGGTAGGAGAGGAAGAGGAAGGCAGAGAAAGAGGTATGTGGAAAGCTTAAACAACTGGGCAACAAACAACAGCATGAGTAACAACAACCCCATTAGACTATCAAAAGACAGAGACGATTGGAGGGTCATGATCGCCAATGTCTGTTCCAGACCAGGCACCTGAAGAAGAAGAAGAAGAAGAAGAAACCAAATAAAATACAATGAACCTGACAACAAATACAAATTTACAAATAAACAGGGCAAAACAGCTAACAGAAATGGTAATGATAATTTCAGTAGTAGCAGTAAACACACAGCTTTGTAATGCCGGCCCCACTATCTGAGAAAACCATGCACCAAACCCTGTAGAACAACCAAGAATTCACGAACATTGAATTGGTATTGTGAATTAATGGTTCCCTCGCCAACCAACCCATCTTTCACACAAACATGTAGATACAGATATACATAAAACATAATAAAAAAGAACCCTGTCAAATGAGATTCTTCAAGACTCAAAGTGTATGAATCAAGAAATTCACTTATCTGTCTTATGAAATAAATCCTCCTGGGTCCAGCTTCTGCCTCGGGGAAACACGATTCAACAGATATGCAGCAACTAGGGTTCGATTTAGTATTCACACTTGCAGCCGATCAGCACCGCCATCTTGAAAAATTTTCTTCACTTGCAAAAACTTAGTCCACCGACTTCACAAATTTCTTGAAAAATCACTTGAAAATACTGGATACAGTTCCACATAATATGTTCATGATCCTGGCTTGAGGCCACCAAAACTGATACGTGTCGTACTGTTAATTATTCCGGAGATATTCTCCGTGGCCAAAGTAGACTAGGTGCAGTCATGCTACACGCAAACAGCATAACTGCACTGAGCGGACCAACACCTCCTTCACAATTTTACCAACATGCAGTTTATTCTTTTGACAAAAAAGCTCCATTGTAATAGATATATAGGCCCAAAGGCAAATGACGTGGTACGTTAGTCCAGTCCGTTCCCTATCAAGCGCTGGTCATTGGCATTCATTCAAACTTTATTTAATATCGTCCTTTTGACATCTTTATGAGTAGGCACACATTTCCTTACTAGAATATGCCAGGGACACCTCAACCAAGTATATTGATGTCCTGGTGATGGAATAATTCAGGAAAAACACAGAATACTGCAGGAGCTCAAAACACATACATCCGCTCACTTCCAAACACAAGCCGCATCACTTTTGCAAATATTCGCCTCACTTCTGTTTCAAATTTATTCACGTCTGCCAGTCAACCATCTCAGCATGACGTCACTTCCTTTATTAATAAGTGACTCCGTGTAAAATAAACAAAAAAGGAGCCCTGTTGAGCTGCCTATTATATCGACATAAATGTTACGAATTTTAATCATAATATACAACTTTTATTGTCTAGTACACTGTAGCTGTTACACAACTTGTATTGTCTAGTACACCATATCAGTTACTCTACTTGTATTGTCTAGTACACCGTATCTGTTACACAACTTGTATTGTCTAGTACACTATTTCTGTTACACAACTTGTATTGTCTAGGACACCATATCACTTACACAATTTGAATTGTCTAGTACACCATATCTGTTACACAATTTCTATTGTCTAGTACACCATATCTGTTACACAATTTCTATTGTATAGTACACCATATCTGTTACACAACTTGTATTCTATAGTGTACATCTTGTATTGTTTAATACACCCTACACTGTACACTTTGTATTATTGAGTAAAAGTGAAGGTAGTTCCTTTACCTTAACAAATGCTGCCACAGGGGAGTGAAGTGTTAGAGACACCACTATAATAAATCCATCTTAATGAGGTGGAGTGACCATTTCCCTTCCCCACTGCCTGCCCTAACTCAAGAGCAGAATCTGGTACCGTTTACAGTCTTGGGCGTGAGGCTACCAGGTTTTGATCCTGGAACCTGGTAATTTTGGCTGCTTAGCGAACTGGATGCTCTATTTTTGAGTACATCTTGTATTGTTTAGTACATACCTTATAATTCGCACACCTGGCATTGTGCAGTTCACACCTTGTATTGTTTATTACACTGTATAATACCTGATGCACCTTGTTCGGTATACACATTGCGTTGTCTAGTACACCTTGCTTAGTTAATACAAATACTGTATTATCAGAACACACATATTGACATTCTGTTGTCTGCTGCTGTATTTGTCAGAAACCAGAATGGGGTCACGCTGGCGTGAGATGCTGATGGACTATGGTCAGATCCTTGGAGACAAATCCAGTCGATCAAGCAACAGTGCTTTCTTTACTGTGGATGGTGACCTGGATGAAAAAAGGAATGAGGAGCTTCAACTCAGACGTGTTCTGGAAATAGTGAGTTCTACACATAAGATCTTTTCTACTTCCTGTCTCCTTAACCGCGTCATGTGGCTTCTGTCTTCACATCATATGCAGCGTTTATCTGTGTTTACTCGCTCCCTTTTATCCTATAACAGTCTTTACTTTTAAACAGATATGTTATTGCAATACTTTTTCCTGTCTGTCTGTGTCTGTCCTTATTCAGGTAAATTACTTTTTGTCTGCCTTGATGTCACCCTTTTTGTCTGGCTTGTCTGTCTGCTGCTTTCAGGCCCAACGAGAAAAAAAAAAAAGGGGGGGGGGGGGGGAAACCAGCAGGGCCATTTAGCATGGGTCTCACCTCCGATATGGGCCTCACCTCAGCCTTTTTTAAAATGCCTTTCTTTACATAAAAATATTTTGTACCACACTGAGGGGGCCTCACAATGTGAAATGGCCTGGGCCTCAGCTGAGCTTTCAGAGGGTCTTGCTGCTTCTTTGCGCCTACCTGCTTTTCAATCTGTTTGTATCTGTCTGCCACATGTCTCTAACTCACAAATTTCTCTGTCTGCCAACTTGCTCTGTTTGCCTTAGTTTACTAATGGAGGTAAGCTGTTCACTTAAGAAAGTAGTGGTTATGACTACAAAATGACTGGTCACTGTAATAATGATCTCATGACCATAACACTAAATACTGTTACTGGAATAAAAAATTGTAATTGCTTCATTGGAATAAAATGGTGGTGTTAAACATTCCTACAAATTCATTCATTGATAATTCATTCATCATGTACTCACCACTCATTCATCATTCATTTATCATTTATTCATCATTCATTAATCATTTATTCATAATTTATTCATCATTCATTAATCATTCATTCATCATTCATTGATAATTCATTCATCATGTATTCACCACTCATTCATCATTCATTTATCATTTATTCATCATTCATTAATCATTTATTCATAATTTATTCATCATTCATTAATCATTCATTCATCATTCATTGATAATTCATTCATCATGTATTCACCACTCATTCATCATTCATTTATCATTTATTCATCATTCATTAATCATTTATTCATAATTTATTCATCATTCATTAATCATTCATTCATCATTCATTGATAATTCATTCATCGTGTATTCACCACTCATTCATCATTCATTTATCACTCATTCATCATTCACTCATTATTCATTTATCATCCATTTATCATCCAATCTCCTTGTTTGTTCTTATGAAGCTTTTATCCACCACTGCAGCCGGTCCTCTTGCAGGAAGACTACACCAAAGTATTGACATATTGTTGTCGTAGTGGTTCCTGTAGCTATTTATTTTGCATGGTGTGGTTGCCAGCCACCATACACAACGGAGTATTAGTTGTCTACTACAGCATGCCCAAGGAAGCAATAGTCATTTTCTTTCTTTGTCTGCTCAGAGACGCCCTGCCAATGACAGTGGGTATTCATACAGATGAAAACATGAGATGAATGAGAAAGCCAGGGTTAGGTATTCATACAGATGAAAACATGAGATGAATGAGAAAGCCAGGGTTAGGTATTCATACAGATGAAAACATGAGATGAATGAGAAAGCCAGGGTTAGACATTCATACAGATGAAAACATGAGATGAATGAGAAAGCCAGGGTTAGGTATTCATACAGATGAAAACATGAGATGAATGAGAAAGCCAGGGTTAGGTATTCATACAGATGAAAACATGAGATGAATGAGAAAGCCAGGGTTAGGTATTCATACAGATGAAAACATGAGATGAATGAGAAAGCCAGGGTTAGGTATTCATACAGATGAAAACATGAGATGAATGAGAAAGCCAGGGTTAGGTATTCATACAGATGAAAACATGAGATGAATGAGAAAGCCAGGGTTAGGTATTCATACAGATGAAAACATGAGATGAATGAGAAAGCCAGGGTTAGGTATTCATACAGATGAAAACATGAGATGAATGAGAAAGCCAGGGTTAGGTATTCATACAGATGAAAACATGAGATGAATGAGAAAGCCAGGGTTAGACATTCATACAGATGAAAACATGAGATGAATGAGAAAGCCAGGGTTAGACATTCATACAGATGAAAACATGAGATGAATGAGAAAGCCAGGGTTAGGTATTCATACAGATGAAAACATGAGATGAATGAGAAAGCCAGGGTTAGACATTCATACAGATGAAAACATGAGATGAATGAGAAAGCCAGGGTTAGGTATTCATACAGATGAAAACATGACATGAATGAGAACGCCAGGGTTAGACATTCATACAGATGAAAACATGAGATGAATGAGAAAGCCAGCGTTAGGTATTCATACAGATGAAAACATGAGATGAATGAGAAAGCCAGGGTTAGACATTCATACAGATGAAAACATGAGATGAATGAGAAAGCCAGGGTTAGGTATTCATACAGATGAAAACATGAGATGAATGAGAAAGCCAGGGTTAGACATTCATACAGATGAAAACATGAGATGAATGAGAAAGCCAGGGTTAGGTATTCATACAGATGAAAACATGACATGAATGAGAACGCCAGGGTTAGACATTCATACAGATGAAAACATGAGATGAATGAGAAAGCCAGCGTTAGGTATTCATACAGATGAAAACATGAGATGAATGAGAAAGCCAGGGTTAGACATTCATACAGATGAAAACATGAGATGAATGAGAAAGCCAGGGTTAGGTATTCATACAGATGAAAACATGAGATGATTAGGTATTCATACTGAATGAGAAAGCCAGGGTTAGGTATTCATACAGATGAAAACATGAGATGAATGAGAAAGCCAGGGTTAGACATTCATACAGATGAAAACATGAGATGAATGAGAAAGCCAGGGTTAGGTATTCATACAGATGAAAACATGAGATGAATGAGAAAGCCAGGGTTAGGTATTCATACAGATGAAAACATGAGATGAATGAGAAAGCCAGGGTTAGGTATTCATACAGATGAAAACATGAGATGAATGAGAAAGCCAGGGTTAGACATTCATACAGATGAAAACATGAGATGAATGAGAAAGCCAGGGTTAGGTATTCATACAGATGAAAACATGAGATGAATGAGAAAGCCAGGGTTAGGTATTCATACAGATGAAAACATGAGATGAATGAGAAAGCCAGGGTTAGGTATTCATTACAGATGAAAACATGAGATGAATGAGAAAGCCAGGGTTTCAGGTATTTAGACATACAGATGAAAACATGAGATGAATGAGAAAGCCAGGGTTAGGTATTCATACAGATGAAAACATGAGATGAATGAGAAAGCCAGGGTTAGGTATTCATACAGATGAAAACATGAGATGAATGAGAAAGCCAGGGTTAGGTATTCATACAGATGAAAACATGAGATGAATGAGAAAGCCAGGGTTAGGTATTCATACAGATGAAAACATGAGATGAATGAGAAAGCCAGGGTTAGACATTCATACAGATGAAAACATGAGATGAATGAGAAAGCCAGGGTTAGGTATTCATACAGATGAAAACATGAGATGAATGAGAAAGCCAGGGTTAGGTATTCATACAGATGAAAACATGAGATGAATGAGAAAGCCAGGGTTAGGTATTCATACAGATGAAAACATGAGATGAATGAGAAAGCCAGGGTTAGGTATTCATACAGATGAAAACATGAGATGAATGAGAAAGCCAGGGTTAGACATTCATACATACAGATGAAGAACATACAGATGAGATGAATGAGAAAAGCCAGGGTTAGGTATTCATACAGATGAAAACATGAGATGAATGAGAAAGCCAGGGTTAGGTATTCATACAGATGAAAACATGAGATGAATGAGAAAGCCAGGGTTAGACATTCATACAGATGAAAACATGAGATGAATGAGAAAGCCAGGGTTAGGTATTCATACAGATGAAAACATGAGATGAATGAGAAAGCCAGGGTTAGGTATTCATACAGATGAAAACATGAGATGAATGAGAAAGCCAGGGTTAGGTATTCATACAGATGAAAACATGATGAATGAGAAAGCCAGGGTTAGGTATTCATACAGATGAAAACATGAGATGAATGAGAAAGCCAGGGTTAGGTATTCATACAGATGAAAACATGAGATGAATGAGAAAGCCAGGGTTAGGTATTCATACAGATGAAAACATGAGATGAATGAGAAAGCCAGGGTTAGGTATTCATACAGATGAAAACATGAGATGAATGAGAAAGCCAGGGTTAGGTATTCATACAGGGTTAGGTATTCATACAGATGAAAACATGAGATGAATGAGAAAGCCAGGGTTAGACATTCATACAGATGAAAACATGAGATGAATGAGAAAGCCAGGGTTAGGTATTCATACAGATGAAAACATGAGATGAATGAGAAAGCCAGGGTTAGGTATTCATACAGATGAAAACATGAGATGAATGAGAAAGCCAGGGTTAGGTATTCATACAGATGAAAACATGAGATGAATGAGAAAGCCAGGGTTAGACATTCATACAGATGAAAACATGAGATGAATGAGAAAGCCAGGGTTAGGTATTCATACAGATGAAAACATGAGATGAATGAGAAAGCCATGGGTTAGATGATTCATAAAGCCAGATGAAAAGACATTCAATGAGAAAGCAGGGTTAGACATTCATATATGAAAACATGAGATGAATGAGAAAGCCAGGGTTAGACATTCATACAGATGAAAACATGAGATGAATGAGAAAGCCAGGGTTAGGTATTCATACAGATGAAAACATGAGATGAATGAGAAAGCCAGGGTTAGACATTCATACAGATGAAAACATGAGATGAATGAGAAAGCCAGGGTTAGGTATTCATACAGATGAAAACATGAGATGAATGAGAAAGCCAGGGTTAGACATTCATACAGATGAAAACATGAGATGAATGAGAAAGCCAGGGTTAGACATTCATACAGATGAAAACATGAGATGAATGAAGAAGCCAGGATTACAGACGTGAACCAGCGCCGGATTATTCATTAGGCTCACTAGACATGGGCGTAGGGACCCAGGCTTACAGGGGCCTTCGCGACAAAAGCAGTGGAGTCATAGCGCACAGAGCTCTACAGCAACAGCAAGTGCACGATAGTATGTTCGTGCATGCAGGGTAATAGTATCTGTACAAGAGGTAGTTTATTAGTTACGCTTGTGCGTGCAGGGTAATGGTATCTGTACAACAGGTAGTTTATTAGTTACGCTTGTGCTTGCAGGGTAATAGTATCTGTACAATAGGTAGTTTATTAGTTACGCTTGTGCGTGCAGGGTAATAGTATCTGTACAACAGGTTGTTTATTAGTTACTTCTACCTCCGCTTTTTTCCTTTTTTATTATATTTTCTTTGAAGGGGCCCCACTACCTTTAATAAAATCTAGGGGCTGTAACAAACACTTTTTTAACACATTATTATGTATTAATAAGCACATTTATCTGAAATCCATTAGTTTGTTTTTGTCTTTTCTAGTTTTACCTTTTAGAAGTTTGGAGAGAGGCCCCAAAATATCTTAATAGCCTAGAGCCTCCAGAGTTCTTAATCTGGCCTTGATGTGAACATAAAAGAAGTGAAGATACCAGTGCTAGAAATATAGACAGTGTCACTGTTAAAATCCAAGAGGACATGTAACTACAGCTGTATCCGCATCAGGGCACGAAATTTAAAGTCTTAAGGTACTACGCAATGTAGTCATCAATGTAGCAAATCAATAAAATCCTCAGTTCAATTCCTGATCGCTCATTTAAACTTCTGGTCGCTCATCTAAAACTTCTGGTCGCTCATCTAAAACTTCTGGTCGCTCATCTAAAACTTCTGGTCGCTCATCTAAAACTTCTGATTGCCAGTTCTGACCTGGCCCCCACGTAGTTCCCAGAGGTCTCTGAAGAAGACAACGAAAAAATAGCACTACTGCACCATCATGCATGTCGTACTGGGCAGCTAATGTGGGACTGGCAACCTCATAATGTAAAGAAAGTTGCCACAAAAAACCACCATTGCAGGAGCACGTGACTGCTTGGTGCAGGCTTCCGGAATGGTTACCAGCAGCAGTGGTCCTTCCATGCTGTGTGATGAACTTTGACCTGGCGACCAGAAATGTGGATTCTGATCAACGTCATGACATAACTGAAGGACACACGTGTGTGATTGAAAGAGGCAGATCGGTAAACAGCTTAGTTTCTGAAAATGTCGAGATAGGGTCAAATGACTGAGTTGGATTCTGATCTGCATCAAGCACTGCCTGGAAGCCTAATTCTGCACAATATAGAAACACATTATTACATAACTGAAGGGCACGAGTGTGCGGTTGAAAGAGGCAGTTTGGTGAACAGCTTATTTTTTGAAAATGTCAAGATATGGTCCAATGATTAAGCTGGATTCTGATCTGCATCAAGCACTGCCTGGAAGCCTAATTTGGCACAATATGGAAACACATCATCATTGTTACGGGCTTTTCACTGATTTAAATGATTTAGTCTAGTATTATGTTTCGTACAATTATTTGATCGTCTGTTCTGTGTTCCACCCGGTATCGATATTGATTACAACCATGGATTCTTTTGATACTTCTTTCAAGTAATTGCATTTTAAACGTGCTTTCAATAAAAGTTCATATATATTTGAATGACCGTGTTATATCGTTTCAATTCATATTACCAGTGTGACAGCGTGTGTATTCATTTGAAGGTCAATGGTCATTCTTCATAAAAACAGTCATAACTGGAACCTTGAATACGTTATTGAATAAGACCAGTTTTTGACGACATAATAATTTAATAAGGATTCATTCTTCCATCATGAACCAAAGACAATACTTAATATAGTTCACATCAAGAGCACTGGATACATTATAGCGTAGAGTCTATATTTTCACAGACATTGCATGTCCGATACATTATCGTTATAAATAACGTTCGATTATATTTCCACCAAAACTGTTTGGCATAATTCTTGTATTTATACAGAATTAAACATTCTGCTAGTTCTATTAGATACACTGTCTAATATATACATTTACTTTGGCATTCAAAGCCAGGCTTAATCAGCCCTACATATTCTAACTGCGTTTCATATTTTACGACTTACGTTAATCATAAATTATTGCTGCTAATATTGCCGTCTTATATTTTCAGACTCAAGGGTCCTTATACATTCTTTATTTCTGCTTTAAATATAACTTCCTAGTTATGCACTATCACACTTGAGTGGTTATACCACATCTTTAAAACACTTTGGCTAAGTGGCCATGGCACATATTTTGAAACACTGCCATTTGCCTTGAAGGCCACACAACGACTCTCGTTACTGTGTCTAACGCGTCATGCATCGATATACGCGGTATATTTCATTTATTTATTCAGCTGAGGTGTTTCATGGTGCAACCATCCGAATCGAGCTCAAACCCAGATGCTTGCAAACCATGCAACAATCCTCAACAATCATATAACAGAAGGACATGTGTGTGGTTGAAAGAGGCATATTTAACCTTGTGGCAGTGTAGCAAGCAGCCTACTTTTTGAAAATGTCGAGATATGGTCCAAGGACTGTTAGATTCTGATCTACATCAAGCACTGCCTGGATGCCTAATTTGGCACAATATGGAAACACATCATGATCTAACTGAAGGACACTTGTGTGTGGTTGAAAGAAGCATACATTGAGGCAGTGTAGTAAACAGCTTAGTTTTTGACAATGTGAACATATGGTCCAAGGACTGAGTTTTTCAAAACAAGTCATTTGGTGGATCAGAATGGTGGTCGAATGAGTTAATTTTTTAATAACAGTGCGGTGGTAGTTATAGTTGAAATTCTCAGAGTGGTAGTTGTTGTATTGTTAATAACGACATCTGAGTCCAGAATTTAAGTTTTATTTTTATATTTATTCTCTCAACAGCATTTCCGGCCCCTGTTTCAGAGGGTGAGTAATTTTTTTTTTTTTAATTTATGAAGACAAATATCCCATTCAACCTCTGATGGATAATAATTAGGATATATAGTGTCTCTAATTCTTGATAATTTTGTTTAATTGCTATTATTTGCTTTTGGCATTGTCTCTTCTGTAAAATTATTGTAAAGAGAGTAAATTTAAATTTTCAAATTATTTAATTATTATATAATTGTTTTTTTTCATTGTCCTATAGTGGATGAGTCTTCACACTTGTTATGGTGTAAAAGACGGGGAGGGGGTGTTAATAATTTACTCTTTCTTTGACATAAATATACATATGAATGATAAAATGTATGTGTAATAAGCAGTTATACAGTTCAGCATTAGAGAGAAATATGAGAGAGAGAATCTGGATAAGAAAATTGGATGTATAAATCTAAATAAGTAAATATGGAAAAGTAATCTGGATAAGAAAATTGGATGTATAAATCTAAATAAGTAAATATGGAAAAGTAATCTGGATAAGAAAATCTGAACAGGTTAATCTGGATAAATCACCTTAAATTTAGATGTATTTTTAGTGTTAGAACATCAAGGTGAAAAAAGTGGATAAGTCAGTATGATAAATCAGTCAAAAAAAGAGTAAATCTACATGAGTAAATCTGAATACATTATTGTTGATTGATTGATTTTTGGTCCATGTACAAGAAATTGATCTGTATCCTGTTCGACCTCATGTGGGTTATAATTTGGGTATATTGTGTTCTTTATTTTATGTAGTATAATACATTTGTTGTTGTTTTTTTTTTGTTTGATTCATCCAGGCTGCAAATTCTCTGGCACTGTTTAAGGCATTTCATAATGTCTGCAGTGTATATGGTGTACCCATTTCCATGCTTTTTAATATATCTTTTGTAACACTTTAGTGTTTGAGGGACTTGTAGTCTTTGGTTTGTTTGGTATACTGTGCCTTTTAAAAAACAAATTTGATTGATTGTGATTGAAATTATTTAAAATACATCATTGTTGTGAATGTATGTTACGTAATCATTAAGTATGATTACTGTACGCCTCTGTTGATGTTTCATATGTATTTGCAAAGTCTATATCTAGTTTCAAATCAACTCTGTCAGTTTGTGTATGGAGGGGAGAAAATCGCATGCCATGATCTCAGACGTGTTCTTCGAGACCCTGAGTACAGAAATCGTCTGCCACCAGACAAAGTGCATGAGTTAGCAGACTTGTCTGACTTCAATATGGGCAGGGCAGTCAATTATGAGGAGTTTGTACGAATAGTAAGTAATTCAAATTGTGTTTTGTTTAAATGTTTAAAAAATATTTCTCTTTCAAAATATATTTTGTTTGCTTTTTTGTTGAGCATTTTTGTTCCAAACACTTTTGTTTCACTGTTGATAAGGCACAATGTGTTCCAAATATTTATTTGTGTGTTTAAATAATTTTGTTTGCTTGAAAAAAATGTTTGTTTAGATTTTGAAAATTTGCTTTTGTGTTCAGTCTACCTTTTCTTTGTTGTTTTTGTTAACTAGAGCTGCTGAGCTTCCCGCTCTTTTGCAGCCAATATCAAGTTGAAGACTCCTTGGTATTATCTACACGGTATATCTAGGTGTTTCCTGTGGCTTTTCTGCCATTCTGAAATGTGTTGAGTTAAAGTCAGGAGCTCCAGTTTTTCCAGCTTGGCTTGCATTTAAAGGATTGTCACATCTGGTCCCATGCTAGGAAAAAGAAGCGTGTGGCATACTGTGCATTTCCCGCCATCCAAGGGGGCTCTCAAATTATGCAGAGTTAAAATTCTTTGCTCTGGTTCTGAGCTGTCCCAAGGAATTGTCATGTCCTGCACAGAGCCACTTCTCAGCTCCCCCTGCCTGTCAATGGGTCCATAGTGAGATCCTCCTACATGCAGTCAACCAGGTTAAAGCCAAAGAATCATGTCTGTGGCTCAAGTGACTTCTCCAAGCTTAGTGCACATTGCTGGGTTCTCAACAAGTTTCACCACAGAGGGAATCTCTGGCAGTGTGTGGATGATTTCAAGAGTCAGTGAGGATGTAATTAACCTTACAGACAGAGGTTCACTTCCACATATGTATACTGTAGCATTGTGCATAGCTGGTGGTCATATAAGGATGACTCCAGATATGCCTCAATGCATTTTCTTTGAGTAAAAAAATATGTTTGGCTTAGAAGACTATCTATGATATTGTTTACATCATTGTCTTTGTCGTCCATATTACAGTTGTTGATTAGGTTTCGTTGCAGATGTTAGTTGCTGACAGGTGTGATGATTTCAGTCCACTCATTCATTCATTTCCCTGTTGCTCTTTATGGAACATGGAGCCACCATTACAGCTGGTTCTCTTGTATGATGTCTGCATCAAAGTATTCATATGTTCTTGCAGTAAGGGTTTCTGTAGCATTTTGTTTTACGTGATGTGGTTGCACAACCCCACATTAGTCCCTTCTTAAGACATGCCTGAGGTAGCAACAGTCCAATTCTTTCTGTGTCTCCTCAGATATTATCCTTACACACTGTTTAAAAAATCAAATTCGGCATTGTATCCAAATGACTTGGCATTCTGTCAAACTATCTGTTCAGATATCTTGGCTGTTTGTCCAAATATCTTGACATTGCATCCAGATGTCTGTGCATTCTGTCAAAATTTGAAAGTATTCTGTCAAGATATTTTAAAATTCTACCTACATTTCTAGATATTATGTCTGAATATCTTAGCTTTCCACCCAGATAATTTTGCAGTCTTTCTAAATCACTACATATTATGTCTAAATATCATGGCATTTTATCTAGGTATTTAGGCTTTTTGTCCAGATTATCTTTGCAGCCTGTCTACCTTTCTTGGTATTCTGTCCAAGTTTCATAGTTTTCATTTCCAGATGTTCAGATATATTGATAATTTATCCAAGCATCTTAGCTCTGTGTCCAACTACATTTATACTCTGTCTGGATATCCAAGTCTGAAACATGTAGAAGGTGAATGAAGAAATATTTCCTTTGTGATTTTCTAGGTGTTGGGTAAGCAAGATGATGCCAGCAGCTTTGGATCTCAGAATGGTCTGAGTGGAGAAAATAGTCTCCTGGGTCGAACAGTAGGTGTTATGAGGGTGGTGTGCCGAAATACAACACAGAAAGTGCAGGTTGATGACCACCTGGCCAAGTACAAGTGTCTTCCTCCTCCGATCTTTATGATTGCTGTCACACTGGTCCAGGTAGGTGGATAGACTAACTAGTAAACAAAATTGTATTCACAAAACCACGCTATATATATAGTCATAACTGACTATGGGAATGCACCCCTGAGGTGACAGCCCTCAGCTGCTTATTTTCCTGGTGCTCCTTTTGACGTTTTCTCCTCACCTCTGCCTCTTGTGTGAGCCTCTCTTTGCCCAATCTGAGGTGGCGCCGTAAATAGCATCGCCACTTAGTGTGATCGGCAGCTTCATCCTCCCATGTTGCTGGATCCATGTCCAGTGCCCTCATATCTCTCTTGCACACATCTTTGAACCTCAGCTGTGGTCGCCCAACTGTTCTCTTGCCATCTGCTAATTGTCCGTAGAAGATATCTTTTGGGATGCGACCATCTTCCATGCGGCGAACATGGCCAAGCCAGCGAAGTCTGCGTTGTCTAAGAAGCGTATACATACTTTGAAGGCCAGCACGTGACAACACCTCGACATTAGTCACTTTATCTTTCCACGAGATGCCGAGGATGCGGCGTAGACACCGCAAATGGAAGGTATTGAGCCTTCTTTCTTGCTTAGCATAGGTCGTCCAGGTCTCACTGCCATATAGGAGTGTACTGGTGATGCAGGCATTATATACTGCAGCTTTGGTCTTCATTGTGAGTTTAGAGTTTCCCCAAACACGCGATGTGAGGCGGGCAAAGGTAGCTGCAGCTTTGCCAATGCGGCTGTCGATTTCTGTATCCAGTGAGAGTTTGTCATTGATGGTAGACCCTAGGTATGTGAAGTGGTGCACCACTGCCAATTCATAGTTATCGATAGTGATAACTGGTGCAGCACCCACATCCTGACTCAGCACATTCGTTTTCTTTAGACTTATTGTGAGGCCAAAGTCCTTGCATGCTTTAGTGAAGCGATTCATCAAGCTCTGAAGCTCCTGTTAGCTTTGAGTGACGACTGCAGCATCATCAGCGAACAACAAGTCTCTTATAGTGACCCTTCTGATTTTTGTTTTTGCCTTCAGCCTTGAAAGATTAAACAGACGGCCATCTGACCTAGTGTGAAGGCATATTCCTTCTGTTGCATCTCTGAATGCATGTTTCAAGAGTAAGGCAAAGAAGATTCCGAAGAGGGTCGGAGCCAGAACACAGCCTTGTTTAACGCCACTTCGTATATCAAAGGGCTGTGACGTGCTTCCAGCATATTGGACTGTTCCCTTCATGCCGTCATGGAATGACTTTATCATTTCCAGCATTTTAGAAGGGCAGCCTATTTTCAGGAGGATTTTAAAGAGTCCATCCCTACTAACCAGGTCGAATGCTTTTGTGAGGTCTATAAAGGCGATATATAATGGTCTTTTCTGCTCTCTTGATTTTTCCTGAAGCTGGCGGAGAGAGAAGATCATGTCTGTTGTTGATCTGCCAGCTCGGAATCCACACTGTGACTCTGGATATATGCGCTCAGCTAACTTGTGTAGTCGCATTAAGATGACTTTGGCAAAAACCTTACCAACAATACTAAGCAGAGAGATGCCTCTGTAGTTATTGCAATCACTTCTGTCTCCTTTATTTTTATACAGTGTTACAATCTTGGCATCTCGCATGTCTTGAGGAATAGTTGTCTCTTCCCAGCACTGGCACAGCATCCTATGCAGGGGATGTAATAGCGTGCTCTTACAGTATTTGATTAAATCAGGAGGAATCCCATCACTGCCTGGTGCTTTGCCAGAGGCCAAGCTATCAATGGCCTTGCTGAGTTCCTCTAATGTTGGTTCGGCATCCAGCTCCTCCATAGTTGGCAGACTGTTGACACCATCAAGGGCTGCAGGCGTAACGGTATTGTCTCTAGCGTAAAGCTCAGAGTAGTGCTCGACCCACCTCTCCATCTGCTTACCCTTATCGGTTAGCTTCTCCCCGCTGATGGTTTTTAGCGGTGCCGTCTTACTTTTATGGGGGCCAAGTGCTTTCTTTATACCGTCATACATTTGTCTAATGTTGCCTGTTTGCGCTGCGATCTGGATGCTCTCACTGAGCTGGAGCCAGTAGTCAGTTGCACAGCGTCGAGCAGTTTGTTGAACTTTGCTTCTCGTAGCCCTCAGGATCTGTAGGGTTCTGGCACTCGGTGAACGTTTGTATTCATTCATAGCACTGCGCTTAGCTTCAATGACAGGTGCCATCACATCTGATGAAGCATCAAACCAGTCATTTGACTTGGCTGCTTTCTTACCAAAGGTGGCAAGTGCAGTACTTTGAATGGTGTTCCGTAGATGCTCCCAGTTCTCTGTAATAGTATCACCATGCTGAGGGCTACTGAGCACTTTCTCGAAGGTCGCAGTGAATTGAGCGATCATGAAAGGGTCTGACATCTTGATGGTATCAATGCGTGGTTTCCCTTCATGTCTGACACGATAGAGTTTTCTTGGTTGTGCTCTGATTTTGCAGCAAACCAAGGAGTGATCTGTATCACAGTCTGCACTATGGTACGAGCGCGTGGAGAGCACAGACCTGAGGAGTGGCCTTCTGACGAGAATCAGGTCAAGTTGGTGCCAGTGCTTGGATCGTGGGTATCTCCATGACACCTTATGCTGGGGTTTTGTCTGAAAGTAGGTGTTGGTCACGCAGAGGTCATGGTGAACGCACAACTCTAAGAGCCGTTGTCCATTTTCATTCATCTTGCCAATACCAAATCTGCCCAGACATGAAGGCCATGAAACATTATCGGCACCCACTCTAGCGTTAAAGTCACCAAGGAGAACAAGCTGTTCTTGCCTAGGTATGCTTTTGATAATTGCTGTTAGATTCTTGTAGAACTCATCTTTAGCTTCTGAGGCAGAGTACAGAGTAGGAGCATACACACTGACAAGGGTGATGGGACCTGTGCTAGTTTGCAGGCGGAGCGTTAACAGGCGTTCTGATCCATTCTCGCCTGGTTCAACCATTTTAGTTAGCGATTTTTTGACCGCAAAACCTACTCCGTGTTCTCTAGCTTTATTAAGATCTTTCCCTTGCCAATAAAATGTGTAATCCTTCTCGCTCACCGTTCCAGAGCCCGCCAGGCGCGTTTCCTGAAGTGCAGCTATATCCACCTGAAGTCGTTTAAGCTCATCATTAATTATGGCTGTCTTCCTTACATCGTTTACATCCTGTAGGTTTTCAGATAGTCCAGTCAACATAGTCCGGACGTTCCAGCATCCCAATCTGAGAGTTTGCTTATTTCTATTTTTTCGATAATTGCTTGGTGCAAAATTTTCTGTCCACAGTTCGGGTTTGACCCTAATCCCCATGCACCCAATGGGGAAAGCAGACAGTGGCGGGACAACACCTTATTGGACTGGGGGCTGCCCAGCTTGAAGCGGGCGGTAGCTGTCCAGTGAGATCCTAGAACCTCTCCCTCCCACTGTCGGAAGTAGCCCTGGCGCCATGCCCTACGCCAATTGGGCAAAAAGCTTATAACCGGTAACTGCTACTTCCCGTGTTTTGCCGACACCTATAGGGTGAAGCTGGAGTGTCCTCTCCAGGGCGCGAGCTTGGGCACAGTTATATGGAGATCAAGCTGTTGCCCATGCAGCATGTTCCCCCTCTCCACACAGCCGGTAGATCCAAAGGAACGGCAGTAGCCGATACAGTTTGGTACCAGCCATGTCGCAGGAGTTGCCAGAATAATGTCGAATCGACATTAGACTGCCTTAGGGACTCCGAATCCGGATTTATCCTCAGGGTTTACTCCCGAAGCCAATTCCATAAATGGATATTCCCGCAAGGCAGCGGTGGTTTGAATTCAGAGTTCCTTCTCTTAGATAATCTACCAACCAAGGATCACGAGCCCTATCTGCCCGAAGCTGCTGGTTTTAAGGCGCCAGTCGCTCGCCTTTGCCCCTTCTCCCGTCAGTGGAAACAGTTCCGCCGGGCTCAAATTGAGCCACACGTGAAGGCCGGGAGCTGGACTTGGTTGTCAGAGGCTGTTTGAGGCGCGTGCCATAGAAGTATTTTATCTGCAGTGAGAGCTTATCCTCACTACAACTTCCGGCAATAACAACCTTTGGAACTATATATATATATATATGACCCATCCCTCTTTACTGTAATGCTGTGCTTTGATGTTTCCATATTATTAAATGAAAGCCTGTTTTGCAAGTCCGTCTTTCCATCTGTCCGCACAAAATTGTTTCACCACTTCTAGACTACCTAGAAGTCTGAAATTTGGTATGCTGATAGGTCTTAAGATATGATGCCCTAGAAGAATCCGAAAAACAAAAAGTTAAATACGGCGTCTTCGTAATTAGGTCAGAAACTTGAGCGCCAAGGGAAATAATTTTATAATAATTTTTCATTTTATAGGGAAATTAGCAGCTTATTATAAAGCTAAGGATGAGATGTCATTTTTATTAGAAAATTTTCTTATTTTTACAATACGGCTTTTAATAAATAAGCAAATTTTAATGGCAATTAATGAAAATGAGTTGCAGGAATTATATGATACAGTTTGACACAAAGTGAATATAAAGCCCTTAATCTTAATAGCAACAAAGGCAGAAGTTATGGTCATCTAGAAGAAAACGACTTCTACGGAATGCACTATCAAAGTAAATTTGTTAATCATATCAGACCACTACAGTCTGCTAATAAAAAATTTGGGAGTGAAGTCGTTGCGTGATGTTATATGTGGAGAACCCCTCATTTGTACCCTTTCTAGTATTTCTTCCATTCACATCATTGATGTCCGCCACTTAATGTTCACGTAAAGTGTTTGCTAACTGAAACTATGCTTTGTGGAACAGATTTTGCTTCTTTTTTTTTTTTTAAATTTTATGAAGAAAAATATCCCTTTAAACTTCTAATGGGTTATAATTAGAATATTTAGTGCCTATAATTCCAGATAATATTTTCTATTGCCAATAGCCAATCATGGTATTATTTCTTCTGTCCAATTATTTTAAACTGAGTCAATTAAGTGTCAAATTAATTGGTGACTGGTTGCAAAATTACATTCGCTCTTCTACACATAAATATTGCTTCAGGGGTTGAGGAAATTATCAGTGTGTGAGCTTCGTCACTGGGAAATTTTTAAAATCGGCCCAATCATTTGCTTATGAATTTAAATATTAATTAATAGAATGATTTATTTACTGATTATGTTTTGTCTCTGCTTACAGATTGCTCTGTTAATTGTCCACTCTCAAGAAGACAGTGTAACCACCTACCCATTGAAGAATGCTTACAATGATAATGTAACCGTAAGCATACATGGCATCAACAAAGCTATGTACCACCCCACTAGGAGACATGAGGCCTGGCGTTTTGTCACATATTGTTTCCTGCATCCTGGGTAGGACTTTTTAATTTCTTTCTGTTTCGTTTAAAAAAAAACTCATTTAGTCTATCTGCCCGATGCAGTTCCTCGTGGTGGAGTGGAGGCAGAGTGGGGGTGGAGTGGGATCTCTGAGGAGACAAAGAAGGAATATAACTACTGCTGCCTCAGGCATGTCATAGGCAGTGACTAAAAAGTGCTGACTGACTCATCTTGTAAAGTAAATTGCAGCATAAACCACTGCAGGAATACATGAATACTTTGGTGCAGGCTTCCTGCATGGACATAACTGTTTTTGTACACTGATCTATCCTAAGTTTCTGGAAAAAAATGTTTCACCCGCATTTGCCTTTCCCACCTTAACTCAGGTGAAGGTTCGGTCAACCAGAGTCCATGTTTGTTAGGATTTTCCAGACTCAGCTTTCTAGATATTTTTGGCATGTCTTCTTTCCCATTGTTAATACTTCTGAGCTCGGAACCACAGCATGTACAATAGTGACATTCAATATGCAAACTAATTTGCGGCGATACTTTGCATAACGGGAGAACTTTAAAAATGTAGCGGGTAAATCGAAAATAATTCTTTCTTTCTTTAAGAAACTAGTTTTAGACTTCACTTGGTGATAAGCATACTGAAAGAGAAAGACACACTTCTTAGTCTTGTAAAGTAAAACTGTGCATAGGGAGACTTGAGTTAAACAAACAAAGTGCCCCCTAGTTTAACTTACAGACTATAAATTCCGGTGCGGATTTATGCAGTGCAAGTCTTGTCTCTTACTGCTGAAAAGAGGTTACCTTTGGCCAGTGGCCATATAGTCCTCGTCCACCAGTCACAATAATTCCCTTCAATTATTTCAAGTATTTCAAAGATTCTCAACACCAGACATCACCCTTCAACCATCACCCGTACCATACTCCACCCATTTTAACCCTCCATCCCACCTTTGGAAGCAAATTCGTTATCTGTGGATATCTCATCAACTGTGGATACGTTACACCAATCTTGGATTTATAAAACCGTGTTCAGATTCTGTGCCCATTGTGGATACCTTATTCGAACAGTGAAGTTAATTTCAAAGTATTGGATTACGTGATATTTTTCCAAGAGAACACCAGGATATAAGTTGTTTCCAACATTCACACCAAAGGAACAAACATTCATTTTCACACAAACAGTATTTCACATATTTTCCAGCAAAAACTATCAGGCCTGCCGGGAACTTTACTAACACAATTCATTCATAATCCTTGTTTTCACTATTTGTGTAATATTTTTTCTTCTTTAAAATCATCAAATTGTTGTGAGTTTGTTTTCTCATGATAATTCTTTATTTTTTTGTGCTGTAAAATGTTTATTGATTTATTTACATTTATAAATTGAAATAAATTGAGTTAGCCTCAATAGGATTGTTCGTTCAGTGCAGACTACCAAATCCTCAATCTAACTTTACTTCTTTACCCTACTATTTGTGAGTCACACAGTGTGTGCAAAAGAGTAATATTGTCGCCAGAGAAAACAAGAAGAGCTGTGTGTGTGGTTTCCTTAGTGAAGAACTCACTGACTCAGCCTGTGCCTTCTGCCTATCTCTCTTGCGCACCACTATCACACGTCCGTGTGCACTATTGTCCATCACGCCTATACAGCTGTCAAGCTTTACCTACTATTAATTATATTTCAAGCGACAACATTAACTATGTATCCATATATTTATACCTGTACTTTGTGTGTCTACACATTTACAGTTACACATTAACTATGTATCCATACATTTATACCTGTACTATGTGTGTCTACACATTTACAGTTACACATTAACTATGTATCCATATATTTATACCTGTACTCTGTGTGTCTACACATTTACAGTTACACATTAACTCTGTATCCATATATTTATACCTGTACTCTGTGTGTCTACACATTTACAGTTACACATTAACTATGTATCCATATATTTATACCTGTACTCTGTGTGTCTACACATTTACAGTTACACATTAACTCTGTATCCATATATTTATACCTGTACTCTTACTTTGTGTCTACACATTTACAGTTACACATCAACTATGTATCCATATATTTATACCTGCACTCTGTGTGTCTACACATTTACATTTACACATTAACTCTGTATCCATATATTTATACCTGTACTCTGTGTGTCTACACATTTACAGTTACACATTAACTATGTATCCATATATTTATACCTGTACTCTGTGTGTCTACACATTTACAGTTACACATTAACTATGTATCCATATATTTATACCTGTACTCTTTGTGTCTCTTTTTATCCATATATTTACAGCTGTACACTATATGTCCATGTATTTACAAGTGTACACTGTGTGTCCATAATGTGTCCATATGTTTACAGTTGTACACTTTGTGTGCATATATTTATAGTTGTATGCTTTGTGTCCATAATATGTCCACATATTTACAGTTGTACACTGACTTTGTATCCATGTATTTAAAGTTTTGCACTGAGTATGGTGTTACATATCAAAGAAGAAGAAGAGGTACCTAATGTGTTTCCCAGGGGTTTCTGAGGAGATGAAGAAAGAGCAGGGTCAATGCTCTGACCTAGGCAGGGCCGGTGCTACCATTAGGCCAACTAGGTGGCCGCTTAGGGCGCAGACCTCAGAGGAGCGCAGAGTGTAGAGTGTGTGTCAGTGTGTTAAGAGAGTGAGAAGTGTGAGAAACCAGAATAATTACTTAGCCTTGCCTAGGGCTGACAATAGTCTGGCACCGGTCCTGGACCTAGGCATGTCATAAGAAGCAATAAGGCAACTAATATGAGGTTGCACATGAGGCTGAAAGAACGGGCTGATCACCCGTTTGCCAGTCACTTCGATTACGGAAACAACAGCAAATGGGTTGATTTGCCATTGCCCTAAAGACGCCACTAGGCGTGATGGGAAACAATGGCAAAGAAAACCTATCTGCTGTTGCCCTAAGATGCCACTAGGCGTAATGGCCACTGACTGCTTTGACGGTCTGTGGCTAAGGACAGAAGAAGAAGAAGAAGAGACATGAGGCTGACAACCTCATCATGTCAAACAAATTGCTACAGATGAATACAGACCACTGCAAGAGTGTGTGAATGCTTGGTGTAGATGGGGACCATCTGTAGTGGTAGCTCCATGCTCCATAAGGAGTAATAACAAAAATGATAATGTGATATCCCTCAGGCATGTCATAAGAGGCAACTTTTATGAGACAGTGCAAATGGCTGGCTGCCTCATCATGTAAAACAGATTACTGCAGAAACCATTGCTGCAGTAGCACGTGAACACTTAGGTGCTTCCTTCCCACAGTCATGGTGCCTTGCTTCATAAGAAACAAAAAAGGAAATGAATACACAATCAGTATAATCAGATTTACAGTTAGGTAATAGATTGATAGAATGATTGACAGAATGATTTATTTTACAGCTACATTGATCTCATCTTCAACATCGTCATACAATTGGTACTTGGTATCCCACTTGAGATAATCTTCTCGACTTGGAGGATGGTTATCGTCTACTTCTGTGGGGTCATTGTAGGTAGGTAGTTTCTGATTCTGTCTGATTACAGTCTACTTCTGTAGGATCATTGTAGATAGATAAAGATTTTCTCATTATGTAGGGTTTACTGTCTACTTTTGTAGGATCATTGTAGGTAGATACTTTCTGCTTCTTTGAGATTATCATCTACTTCTGTAAGATCATTGTAAATAGGAACTTTCTCATTGTATAAGGTTTACTGCCTACTTCCCAAGGATCATTGTAAGTAGATACTTTATCATTTTATGTGAGTTATTGTCTACTTTTGTGGGATCATTGTAGATAGGTACTTTCTCATTCTGTTAGTTTGTTATCTACTTCTGTGGAATCATTATATGTACTGTCTTATTCTATGATTTATTGTCTACTTTTGTAGACCATTGTAGGTGGGTATTTCTCATGTTATAAGGTTTACTGTCTACTTCTCTGGGGTCATGGTAGGTGTGTACTTTCACATTCTACTAGTTTGTTGTCTACTTCTGTGGGATTATTGTAGGAGTTTTCTTATTCCATGGCTTATTGTCTATTTTTATTGGATTATTGTATGTAGATACTTTCTCATTTTAATGATTTACCGTCTGCTTTTGTGGGGTCAGTGTTGATAGTTTTGCTCTCATTTTCATGTGTTCACTTTTCTATCAGCTTCTAAAAATTCTGAAAGTCATAAATCTTTTGCTCTTTTTTAAATCTCTCTAGCCATCTGTCTATATAAATATTTTTCTGTTTTTCCCTTTTTCTTTCTGCTATTTATGAATGGTTTTTTTTTTGTCTTCTTCCAGCCATCTCTGGTTGTCACAATTTCTCTCACTTTTTTACTTCCTGTTCTCTTAGCCTTTTTCTAGGGTCAGTTATTTTTATACTTTAGGGACAGTTTGGATGAAGTACAGTAGACCAGTAAATCAAAGTTGATTCACCTTAAGCTACATACTGTGAATTAGGGGCTAAAATAAATAAAAAAGGACAGCATGCCGGAAGTTTAGTTAAACAAGAACTAAAAGTGTACATTAAACAATTTTGGCTTCCCAGTCAGGTCAACAAGAAAAAAAAATTGGTATTACACATGCTGTGATAATAACTAATAAGCAGCAGCATACCAACAGAGGTAGTTGTCAGGAGAACAAGGTAAGGTAACACTGGAGGGAGGGCATGAGTATCATTTACATCTCAAAAAGAGGAGTAGGATGAATGTTTAAATAAGGTCATTCCATTGATGACCTAATTTTCTGGTGTGCCAGATTGTTAAGTGTAAATTTTTAATTTCTCTGACCTGATTTGCTGTCATGTCAGGTTGTTCAGTGTAAACCTTTAGTTCCTGTGACTAGTTCTTCTGAAAAATGAAATTGTTTAGTGTAAAATTGTATTGTCTGTGAACAAGGACAATGAACAAGCAATTGAAAGAAACAACTGAAACCTTTGGAGGCTCTCAAGATATGGATATGTATAACAAATAAAGAGGTTCTAGAAGACCTAGGAATGAAAAGAGAAAAAAAAATGGAGATATCAAAATTAGCAAAACTGTTTTGGCCATGTTAATAAATATAACACTTTACTGAAGACCATAGTAGCAAGAGGAAGACAGTGCTATAAGTGGCTCAGAGGTATGGTGTCTGCCTCTAATTCTAAAGGTACCGCGTTTGCTCCCAGCACATGGAATATAACTGATAGAAATTTTTGTCAGAACCAGTGGTTCTTAATGATGCCATACTCCCTCCTGATCCTGGGTAGTGAGATTGGATGCCTAGCCTTCTTGAATAAGGCTAAAAAAAATAGGAAGTCCCGTGTGCAAGCTGCACACATGAAAAATTCCTTGGCAGTTGGAAATTTTAAAGAGTAGGACATTTGGCTGCTGCCCTGGCAAAGTTTAAAAATTAGGAAACCTACCCTCTACAAAAATATTTATAGAATGTGTGAATCCTATATATACACATTGGGATCCTCGAAGGTGCTACAGTGTTCACTCACTGTGCTGAGATCCTCCTTTTGTGATCTAAGAGAGGAGATCGGAGCACTTATGGAGTTGTCGTGGGCAATGAAGATGGTCTTCTAACCAAACTATTAAGTTGTCTGTCGGCAATGAAGATGGTCTTAAAACCAAACCAATAAGTGAGAAGAAAACATCAAAAGATGGACACGAAAGAGCCTATCAGAGTGTACCATCAAGACAAGAGACAGAAAATGTTGGATTTCCATTGCAGCCGACTTTGTTGTGGAGATTCAACTGATGATGATGATGATGAACATGCCCTCAGTTTCTTTTAGTTTCTGTACACATAATTTTCTGGCAGAGTTAAAAAAAATATTTATGTCATTTTTTTTAATGGTGGGACTTGTTTGTCCACCATTCAGCACATTGCATGCGGAGAGTTTGCTTTCAGGGTGTGTCTTCCTGATCACATGACACAAAATCACATCACATGAAATCCTGTAACATCACATAACACATTAGTCTCTTTATTATTTGAGCTATTTCAAAGCCTTGTTTCATTTCTTTCTTCTTTTTTTTTTTTGAATGGGCAAGGTTTGTTTGTCTACCATTCAGCACATTGTATGCCGAGGGTTAGTTCTCATGGTACGACTTTCTGATCATATGACACAAAACCACATTAAATGAAAAACTATAACTTTAAATGACATAATTACTCTGCTTCATTCTATTTTCTATCTGTCAGTTCTTCTAATACCAGTTAAAGTGGAGATCATTATATATATATATATATATATATATATATATATATATATATATATATATATATATATATATATATATATATATATATATATATATATATATATATATATATATATATATATATATATATATATATTGTTTGTTCATGCTTCTGCAGGTTCCTTGGGTCAGTCCGTTGTTGACCACTCTGTAGGTCTGACTGGGGCAGCTGGGGGTGCCTATGCAATCATGGCCGCTCATATGATTGGACTCTGGCAGGTACTTTCTTGAAGTGTGTGTGTGTACTGGTATGTATGCTGGTGTGTGTATATATATATGCTAGGGGTTATGACTGCTAATGTTAAATAGTTTTGTATATGCTATTGTATGCTTACAAGGTGTGCTTATGGTGTGTGCTTACAGTGTGTGTTTACAGTGTATGCTTACAGGGTGTGCTTACAGTGTGTGCTTACAGGGTGTGTTTACAGTGTATGCTTACAGGGTGTGCTTACAGTGTGTGCTTACAGGGTGTGCTTACAGGGTGTGCCTTCAGGGTGTGCTTACAGTGTGTGCTTATGATGTATGCCAGTTCCTGTTATAGTCACAGTTTGTTAGTGCTTGGGCTAGTTCCTGTACTGGGGGCTGTATATGTTCCTGTGCTAGTTCTTGTACTAGTTCCTGTATATGGTCCTGTACTAGTTCCTGTATATGTCACTGTGCTAGTTCATGAATAAGCTCATGTTTTGGTTCCTGTGCTTGTTCTTGTGCTAGTTTTTTTTATTTATTAAGGTGTTTGCTACTTTTCTTTGTAGCACGCTCCTTTCAACCATCTACCATATACATGGAGCTGTTGGTTATATCAGGACGTGTTTCATTTACTGTAATATGTTTTTTTGTGTATTTATTTTATACTAGATTATATCTATTAGTTATTTTTCCTTTTGTAGTTATAGTTCAATATGGTTTTATTATCCAAATAGGATATTGTCTAAACTGGTGTGCCTTTAATGTTCATTGCAAGATTATTTAGTCAATCTGCATTTATCTGGGGGGAATCTTCCACCACTGTGGATTACTGGCTTGCATCCTTAGTTATTTATTATTATTGTTTTTTTTTTTACACCTCTACACCTCACGGTAGAAGGGGAACGACTAAGTAAGTAAGTTTTTTTTATATGTTAGCTTTTGTT